>JASANH010000433.1:0-409169 GCA_030248295.1 Mesodorylaimus sp. YZB2_4
CATGCTTACACTCCTCCCATAAGTCCAACACATCCTCATCGGGTGCGTTTGTCAACACGGTTTTCAACGCCTGAAGAATGTCCCTGATGCACTCCTGCAAACACCGGTCCCTCACTAGAAAATCTACATCGAGCTTCCAATAAGAAGGGCCCCTTCTTACATTTGCAAATAAAAAATTAAATTCGAGCTCAAAGATTTTATGGTCCGACAGACCCGTATTAGTGAACTTATGTTTTACATATGATGCTACCACGTTTTCAGTGCCGTAAATTCTATCAAGCCGTCCCTGCGTCTTGGTGCTATGGGCAAGATGAGAGAATTCCCTGGCCTTTGCATGATGAGCCCGAAAGATATCATGCAATTTAAATTTCGAAGAGATAACCCGAAATTCTTTCAGTCCCACCTCGGGGTACTGCGTGAGATGACTGCGGTCCAGCTCCTTACATTCCACGAAATTAAAATCTCCTAAGCAGACACACGCATCATGGTACCTGAATTTTTGTAAAGCCGTCTCATACAATCTCACAAAAAACGCCTTCCTTGGCTGCTCCTGAGCTGGTGCATAGACCCCTAACAAAAGAAAGACCTTAGTCTCATATTTGGCAGTCAATACTATGGCTCGACCTGGCACACTTGTGATTCGAGTTATATACGAAAACAAAGCTCTGCGATTCACCAGAATACACACACCCGCACTATGCTCATCCGAGAAGGAATGAGAGATTCTAAATTTAGATTTAGAGGCCTTTATACTCGCTCCGCCCATTTAGGGGGGCCACAGGGCGACCCCATAAGGAATCTGATGTTGCGCAACAGTTTGGAGTTTACAGTACCAGTCAGGGGCGACCTAATCTGCTGTAGTGATGCAGGGTCTTGATGATTGGTCGAAAGCTGGGCTACTTTACAATGACAGTCCAACCACATGTCTCGCCGCATAAACTGCAATGTTGGATTGTCGAGCGTGGAGTACAGCCGGTCTGGAATCGTGTTCCGAAGTATGGCGGCGAAGGCAGATTCTCCGAAGGCGCAAACGGACCCGCCCAAGGCGCAGACAGACTCGCCCAAGGCGCAAACGGACTCGCCCAAGGCGCAAACGGACTCGCCCAAGGCGCAAACGGACTCGCCCAAGGCGCAAACGGACTTTCCGAAGACGCAACTGACGGATGAGCAACTAAAGATGGTCAAGAGGATGAAGAAAGCCATCAAGGAAAGTGCGGCCAAGAAAGCACCATCTGACTTATCGAGTCAAGAAATCGCAACGTTGCTCAGTTGGGTCATGACCGTCTTCGAGAAACAGCCGATGCTGGCCGAAATTTCGACGCCGATTTTTGTCTGCGGAGATGTTCACGGTCAAATCGTCGACGTTCTACGCCTCTTCACCGATAACGGATGGCCGCCGCTGAGGCGATATCTCTTCCTCGGTAAGCAATCATCGCTCACTTATGAAACCTGGTTGCCTGGTCGAGGCGAGCGCGGGCTGACTTTCACCGATGTTTGCAGGTGACTATGTGGATCGAGGTCCGAACAGCGTGGACACGATCGTTCTTTTGTTTTCGCTCGAGCTCCGATTCCCCGACGATGTGTATCTGCTGCGTGGTAATCACGAAACAAAGCCAGTCAATGCCGTGTACGGTTTCAAGGACGAGTTGCAACAACGATTTCCGTCAACAACTGGACCCGATGGAAAACCGTTCGAAGTTGGCGCAAACTTGTGGAAATACTTCAACGTAAGTGCATGATTTATTTTGATTTTTTAATCGTAAGAATGTTTCAGAACGTGTTTGCGCAAATGCCACTGGCGGGTCTGGTCGATGGAAAAGTCCTGTGCATGCATGGCGGTATTTCTCCCGACCTGAAAAGTTTGGACCAGATTCGCCAAATACCGAGGCCGCTGACCAAGACACCGCAGAAGGGACTCATAGCCGATCTGCTCTGGGCTGATCCAAAAGCGGGCATTGGTGGTAAGCGGCCAAGAAATAAATCGATTCGAATATTTGCCGAGTCCGTTTTGCAGGATTCCAAGACAGCAAACGCGGTGCGTCGGTCGAGTTCGGGGAGAAGGCGGTGATCGACACGTGCGAGGAGCTACAGCTGGACATGATTTGCCGAGCTCATCAAGTACATACATAGTCAATGTCACTTGTCTTTGTCCCTCGATGTGACATGGCCTTTCCAGGTCGTCATGAACGGTTACGAATTCTTCGCCGGTGGAAAATTGATCACGTTGTTCAGCGCGCCCGACTACTGTAATCAGTACGAGAACGACGGAGGCGTCCTGTTTATCGGACACGGTCTGGACTGCAAGATCAAGGTAAGCCGCGTCAAATCACTGCTTGCAAGTTGTCGTAATAGTTTTGCATTTTCGTTGCAGGGTTTGAAATCTTCGAAGAAGGTCAGCTCAGCACCGGCAAAAGGAGCAGAAGCGAAATGAGTCGATGTCGTGTGATGCACCCTCAACGTGAATGACAATGTGCTGAAGGTGATGAACATGTGCGTCCCCATCACGCATTAATGAGAAGCCAATGTGCCTGCCAGTCTGCCAAGTTCAGAGACCCCCTCCTTCCCAAAGGGACCACTCAACTGGTGGTGCACTGAGCGAGCACCCGAGCCGTTGTTTTGAACGAGCAGCATCAGTGGAAGGGAATGAAAGGAAATTGAGAAAGTAAATAATACTACAGCCAAAGAAAGAAAGAACATAAAAATAAAAGAGATGAGTGAAGGGTCAGGCCGGTTGGACAGTCACTGGCGTTCGCGATAAAGAAACACACAGAGCGAACCTTGCGGCTTATCCTGCCAAGACACATTGCTGCTCACATTGCATACATGCGGAAGATCGTCTCCCTGCCCTGAGGGCGAGCACTCCTCGTGACCATCTTCACGTGGAATCTATACCGTCTCACAACACGTCACTAGTCATCCGCAGAAAGTCACTTCCGAGTCTCATTTTGGCGAAAATATTTGCCTCATTTCTCATTTATGTTCCTTTTTAAAACCGATGGGGCGAATTGGCTTGTGATACCCCCACTTACGAGCCTTCGCACTCTTGCACACACACAGTAATGCATGGCGATGTCTAACAATCCTAGATCTTCCCTACTGGCACATCCACTGGCAAACCAAGTATACCTGCCCTCGAGTCGACTCATGGATGCTTTAAGTATAAACAAAATGGACGACGAGCGTTGACGCCCCTTGAGAGTCAACTAATCGAAGTCCCTTGCTGCTTCCGTCAAATAAGGGGATGATTGCTGAAAGCGTTCAAAGATAAACTTTCGCCGCAACTGCATGCTACACTACATTGTGCATTTTAACAAGGAAACGGGTATGCTGCGTTTAGAATTCTAAATACCCAAACCAAAATTCATGCCTGCAGAGCTCATAGCAGCCCACTCCGACAGAGTACTTCGATCGAGATGGAGGAGGGGTTGCGAATTATCCATTAAATTAATGCCAGCTAATGCAAACTCATGCATATCTTTGCCATTGCATGCTCATGCATGGATTTGCAAGCTTCACAGCACATGCGCGGGTGGGTAAGCGGAAGGCGCAGGTTCTTACCCTTGAAAAGCTGCATGAGTGATAAACGGGTGCTCATGGTGCGAGAGGTCGAAAGACAGAGAACAAAGGACAGTCGTCACCCACGATCACTCGCTCATCACACGTCGACAGGGGCTTTTTTCAGCTGCGGCGGTGACAACGGACCACCTTCGGGCACTTCGGCTCCATCTTTCTTGGACTTCTTGCCTTTCTCAGCCTTTTTGCCCTTATTGGACTTCTCCGATCGCTTCGATTTCTTTTCGCGGCACTGGTCTCTTCTCCCGCCTCCGATCCGCCCTTGGATTTCTTGCCGCGTTTCGACTTTTTCGACTTCTTTTTCTTCCCTTCGCCACCCTCCGGCGCCCCTGGTTCCGGCTCCAGCTTTAGCCCCTTTGCCCTTCTTCGACTTTTTGCTCTTCCTCTTAAAGCGCTCGACTTCTTTTTGTCCCCTTCTTCCCTCGCAGCGCCACCCTTCTTGCTGCCTTTCTTCCATTTTTTTAACTGAAAAAATGCAATCAAATTTGGCTGCACGTTATCAGATCAGACCCTTTCAGGATTAACCCTGTTTTTCTTGTTCGGTCCTCCTTCGTCGGCGCCCTCCTCTTCTCCCTCTTTGGGGCAGCGGCGTTGCGTCAGCGTCACTGGGCGGTGGCAGTTATTGCACTGGCGGTGGGGTAGCGATCATTTGGTTGGCTCGATAATTATTCAGCCCGCAAATTCGACCGACGATGCGCGCTTGATCGCTGTTGGAAGTAGCTGATCTCATATCTGATTGCCTCACATCACTCATGCCTCATACATTTCACGCAAGGTGCGCAGTTACGGGCGAGTGTTCGGCTCGCAGTCCAGTATCATTTCGTGTGTGATGTGCCTCTTCACCCTCGAGTGCACATACCTGCGTTTGGTGATGTGGCAAAATATAAACATGAGCTGATTTGCGCCTTTTAATTACGGACTACTAATTTTTATTATTTTTTTCCATATCTCGGTTTGGTGCGCCATACTCTCCAATGTACCTAATTGTGGAAGGACACTTATATCACAGAACAGGACGCGCTCACGGGCGCGGCTGGCCGTCCAATCAGACAGGCGACTTACTTTACATTCTCTGAGCAGAAGTACAGAAGGCATGATGAGGAACGAGTCATTCGAGCAAAGTGCGGTCGTCGAGGGCAGTCGGTTGTCGTTAAACCAGTTCGAGACTGTTGGAAGTAGGCTTGGTCATGTCGCATACGTCGCACACGAACACGAGCGAAAAGTCGGACGCGTCGGTGAGTACCTGATAAAGCTTGGATAACTTTCTGTGCTATTTTTATGCTTCCAGCTCGACATCGACAAGATCTTCTACCGAGACCTGCAGCGACAATTCGTGGTCGATCTGCTGAAGAAAGAGGGCGACTTCCTGCTGCGTCGCGGATCGGACGGAGGAACTGTGCTCAGCGTCAACCACAATCACGAAATCATGCACTTCAAGTTCGGCGAGCGACAGCGGGTAAGTGACTTGCACTGATGCTTAGGGTCAGGAAGATCAAAGCCTTTCGAAGGCTGCCCTAACAGCAGTCCCGATTTGTATTTACGCCTTTCAGGAGTACAAATTCGATGGCCCCGTGTTCAACACCCTACAAGGACTGCTGGCCCACTACTACCACACGCAGGATCCTGTGACGAAAGGGGGCCATTGCAAGTTGCTGACTCCGGTCATGGTCGAGTTCGAGTTGATCGATCCCAAGCGCGTGAAACTGGAGAAGCAGTTGGGCGCGGTGAGTTCTCGTTTGGACAAGAGCAACCCCAAATAAGCCAATGCGCTCATCATTTCAGGGAAACTTTGGCCAAGTGTGGCGTGCGAAACTGCAGCCGGCCGGCCGCAAGGGAAAAGAGGAGACGGTGGCCGTGAAGATCCTGACGGGAGACAGCTCGGAAAAAGATCGCAAGGAGTGCCTGGCCGAGGCGAAGATCATGAGCCTACTCGACCACGAGAATGTCGTCACCATCCGCGGAGTGTCGTTCGGTGCCGGACCGACGGGAGCGCCGCAGCTGCAGCTGATCCTCGAGTACTGCAATGGTAAGCGGACTGGCCGTGTGCTTCCTCAAATATCATTTTTACCCCTTTTTCAGCCGGATCGCTGGACAAGCTGTTGGAACAGGACAAGCTGACGGAGGAGGGCAAAGCGCGCGGTTTGCTGGACGCGGCCAAGGGCATGCAATACCTCCACGAGCGCGACATCATCCACAGGTAAGCCGAGGCTGCCGTTCGCCATCATTTGCAAAGACGGTATTTTCAGGGACATCGCTTCTCGCAACTGCCTGGCGCACAAGGTGGGCAGCCGGACAGTCGTGAAGATAGCCGACTTTGGCCTGTCGAGGATGGTCCCGGACCACTACGAACTCGCCACCAAGCGGAAGCTGCCCGTCTTCTCCATGCCGCCGGAGTCGTTGCAGACGCGTGAGTGGACGAAATCGAGCGACGTGTGGAGCTTCGGCATCCTGATTCTCGAGGTCAGTGCTTCTGTTGGACGTGCTGGCCTGAAATGCACGATTTCAGATGTACAACAAAGGCCGCAATCCGTACGAGCAGTACTTCAACAGCAAGAAGATGGACGTGCGCGCCGTGATGAAGTATCTGCACGAGGGAAAGAGGGTCGACCCACCGCGTGGAATGCCGCCCGAACTGGCCGAAATCGCCAGCGCGTGCATGTCGAAGAACGCCAATCGACCGGCCATGGAACAAGTCGTCGACATGCTCAAGAAGTACGTCTCCAAGCACCACGGCCGTTAGTGATCGAGTGACGGGCCTTTTCGCGTGCTGATCGTATGCTGTGCCTGAGCGTGGTCCGATGATGGGTGTGTTGAAGAAGACAAAATGAGCTGGACCCCTTCCATCCTGCTGATTGTGAGATCAGAAAAGACAGTTCGCCTTCCAACCTCATGCACGCTTATCGCCTAGCTGTTTGCGAGCACTTCTCATTCGCGCGCATTCGCGTGACCTTCGCACAAGAACGCACATTGGCAGCGCACAACCAAGGTCACGTTACGTAGAACCATGGACCAAAACATAGCTCGAAAAAGCAGACAAAATCGCTGCCGTTGCCTCTGGCATTCGGGGCAGAATACGGATCTTAAGGAAACAGAGTTAGTGACTTGGATCGAATACAAAGCGAAGTGCGGACTTAGCGTCGAAAAACGGCACAGGGGCCAAAGCCACTTTTCCACAAACGCACTTTCCCTTCGACTACATTATCTATTTTTAGGAACTTTTTCAAAGCGACCGTGACTGCGCGGTTGTCCATTTCTGCGGTCCGTCTTTGATCGATAGGACAACTTTGGCCAGCCAATCGATGGGTCACCCACGATCGCTGAGTCTCGAAAGAGAGACCTCACCAGTGCACTATTTTCAAGGCGAATCAGCTCGACTTATTCTTTTGCACTTTCAGGCCCCTCGACAACTTTTGGATTCCATGCAGGCATTGGTCATAGCCCTTACTCAACGCTGCCCTTGCAGTAGCCCAGCGGGGAGCCTTCATTTTTCTTTCTGATGAAGTTTGCAAACCACAGGGTGTATCTCACGCTATATTACAATCCTCCCAGGGCAAGGTGATCATCTGCAATGAAAGCGGCAGGAATCGCACGACTTTTCCCCAGTGCAGTTACTGTCGTACATTTGCAGTTATTCAGAGAAAGACCTCTTTTCCTTGCAAGGTCTGCTGGTATAATTGTGGGTGAGCACACGCTTGAAAAATTTCTTCTTACTATCATCAAGTGCAATCGCTCTAGTGAACTGAATGGAAATCGCGAGGCCAACTGTTTCGAAGGAGCTTGTTTCTTGGCTAATTCCACTGAATCGAAGAATGCATTTCAAAAAGGGAGCAGATAAAACAGTCATGTTCCGATATGGACGCTTTTAGTACTTCTGTGGGTGCTGCTCAATCTCGGTGATGATTCAAATGTACAGAAAAAATCTGAGGATAATTTCAAAAGATTGGCGACTATCAGGGAAAAAATAAAAATTTATGCCCGGCTCAGGTGATCGGAAGATACTGCCTACATCGCAAGGAAAATCGAAAATGGTTTTATTTTACATCGTGACATCTTGAGAATTTTGTAAGACAAAAGCAGGATGCATTGCTAAGGCGCAGCAGCAACTCTGAAGCAGCCTCTCCTGAGACCTACAGAACAGTACCTACACATTTGCAGCGCAATGACAAAGCCCCAGACCCAATAACGTTAGTGGTTCGCCAACTCCTCCGTAACATAGCCTGCAAAATGCACTATTACCATGATCTACAAGACTGAAGAAAGACGGCAGTGAACGGTGTGTTGTGCACCCGTAACATTGCCAGACTTTGATAGCACAATAACGTCTCTACCCGCTGACCTCTCATTCTGCTCGTCCAGTGAATGCACATATTCATGACCAAGATTTAACAATTGAGGAACAACGATGTTCCGAAACCAAGGATCAAATAACATTTGTGATCACACAGGCCAGTAGTCATGGAAAGAATATACACGTTCAAATCGGCAGTATTCCTTCACCACTTCGGCCCCTTTCCCGTATTGCCTTATCTCACAATCGCATTGTTCAAACTTGAGCCTGTGCACAAAGTCCATCATGAGGTAGTTCTTGGCATCGAAAAATACATACAGCACTTCTTCGCGCCCACATTCATTCACGAATACTCTTACAGCCTCAACCAGTAATCGTCTTGCAACTGTTTGATCATCGGCGTATAAAGGCACTAGGCCATAGAAGTCGGAGAATCGCCTCACGACACCAAACCCGATCACCTGTCCGTCAGACTCTCGTTTCGCCACTAATGTTCGCGCATACGGCTCGTCGGGCTTGGATTTGGCGCACCAAGCACGCAAGAATGGATCTCTATCCAATAAAAAGATTGATGATCGATCGTAGGCCAAAATCTCGGCAACATCCTGATCGGTATCCACAATCGATATTTTTATGGGTGAGTATTGATTGAATTGCATGAACTGATCACCGAGAAGATCAGGATCAGGTGCCCCAATATAGCCCAGTAGTTTGACCTCGAATCGATGAAATTGCGGGAATAATAAAACAGCTTGCGCAGTAGCATTGCCCATTCCTGGACCACCCGAATAGACAGATCCGATTCGACGTATGATACCTCGATTTTGATATTCATCAATTACGTACATATCGAATCCGAATGTGATTTTGTTGAGCGGCAATTCGTGCGAGCTGTCAAAAGCCACGATATCTCCTTTTTCATTCACAGCTACCATCCAACGTCGATTGCTATTCAAATAGTAAATTTTCAAAATGTGCTCACCAACGTCGAAGTGCACACGAGCCAAAAGATCGTTGATTTGTTTCAAATCTTCTAAACGAGTTGGTCGAAACTCGATTTTTTCAGTTCTGATCGATAATGCGTCGGATTTGGATGTTGTAGAATTTTGGTCATTTCCTATCGGGGATGTTGAATTTTGATCCATGTTTGTTGGCGGAAAAAGGTTGTCAAGTGTTGCCGGCAATAAGAAGCAAGGCCTGCCTGATGCTCTAGGCTCCAAGAAAGTAAAGATGACGTGCGATGGGGAATGTTTGCCTTTCCTTATCAGGATGTACTTGCCGACCCCGAGTACAGGAGGTAGTGCCAGGCCCTTGTGTCGCTGTCAGTGCGTAACGGGTACGAACATCCAACTTTAACGTCGATTTCTGCTCAATTAGCAAATTTTCAAAATTTGCTATCGACGAAAGGTCGAAATGCACTTGAGCCAAAAGATCTTTGATTTAATTCAAATGTTTAAAAGAGTTGGTCGCATTTTTGGTAGGCTTTGGAAGACTGTAAAACTTCTGTAGTAGTTTATACACAGAGAGAGACTCCTGTGTCTGAGACTGTCAAACACGTGCCGCACTGACATGCGTCGTGTAACCAGCGGAAGGGGGAGGCAGCATGGAATGCGCGTCGCCGGAAAAAAACCATCATTCTATTGTGCCCACCAGTCCCGCCAAATTCAAATTGCTTTGACCGAATAAAAAAATGAAGAAAGCTTCAGCGCCATGATGCTTGTCATTACTTGACAATTTCTGTCATTTTGTACGATTGTTTTATGAGTACATGCTTTGCGATAGCGAAGAAAACTTAATTAGACACGGTCCGCTGTTCGATTTGCTTCGTTTCTTCCCTAGGCCCCTTTCCAGATTAAAACCACTTATGGCGTAATTCAAGGAGCCTGAGAATACCTGGTCGTGAATCTGATGATGACCATGTTTTCGGCGAAATGTACCATCGCACAATAACACTATTAGTAGCTTAACTCGAAGAGTAACGGGGAAATCCTCGCGAATTTAAAGTTTTGATTCGTCGATGCTCTTTAGGCCTAAAGGGGGCCTAGAAAACATTTTTTGCACGGCAAAGTAGTCTTTTTCATCTTTAGCTGCAGTCATCAACCTACTGACAGTACATGCTGACCATGATCTACATGACAGAGGTTCACTGCCATATGAGCTCTTCCCACCTCTCATCCATTCCTTCGCGGCAGTTCCTGTAGCCCTCCTCCCAAAACAGTAGTCCTCCTAATGACCACATGACAGCTTTACCAAATCCTGAAATATGACTATCCCAGGTTTACATCTAGTTTACATGAAATGTGTGAAACCGTCTTCTGCACAGACCGTACTAGGTTTGAAAGGAGAGTCCACAAGAGCACTACTCAATGCATGTATGAAAAAATGATGCCGTTTTCATCAAGTATTGTCTCATGTGTTTTTTGAGTAGTCCAGTACTCATTTTGCCCCGTCAACCTTTCTTAGCCACCGTCCTCAAACGCTCGCCTCGCAAGTACGGGTTGTTGTGGTGGCGTGGTTTCCATCCAATGTTAGCCATGCCAGCGCGTTTCACCTACAGTAAGGGTTGAAGTTAGTGATCCATGCTTAACGTTAAGAGTATATGTCCTCGTTTCTACTGTACAATAGATTGCGCAGTCTAATACAAAAGTTTGCGGTAAATGCTTACTCGTCGTTTCTTGGCGTGGAACTTCTTCGCCACCAGGGCCTTGTGTTGGTCTTTGATACCCTAAAAAGGCGAAAAAGAGACAAGATTGAGGTGTTTAGGTTGAATTTGACGTGAGATAAAGCTAAATAGGATAACGTAGTGGGTGTCAAAGTAGTGTCCGCCATGACATTTACTACTCGCATGTTCATGTTTTCCACATACCAAACGCGAGTATGCGCACTCGAGGGTGAAGGCAAGCACACGAACTGTTTTACCTAGCCGCGAGTCGAACACTCGCTGGTAAGTGCGCTCCAAAACTTTCTTACATCAAAGGTAACTTGGAGTGCTAACTTAAATCATAGGAGTCAAAGTTTTGGCTGCCTTGATCGTCTTCTAGCAGGAGAAAATTTAAAGAGCTCTTTCATTGTAAGACAAAAAGAAACAACCGAGGCTTACGTACCGCTTTATCCAAGAGGACGTTCAAAGCTTGGCTGAATTCTTCGACTTCATCGCGCAAGGATTCGGAAGCCTTGCGATGATTGGCCGGGCATGAGAACATGTGATCTTCGTCGCACAGACAGTTCTGTCGTCCTTGATATCCGCGTGAGAACTCGGCCGTATTTTCAAATTCTTCCAAACATCCGTCATCGCCTAAAATCAGTAATTTCCTGGTAACCGTATTTGGGAAAGGTACACCCTGTCCACTCTAGGAAGACCGAGGAACCAGAGTGACGTTACAGCTCCTATACCTGAGAATCCGGGCGGGCAAGGATTTGGTGGATCACAATATGCGGGTAATACTGCATCGGTTTTGACTTCTTCCTTATTCGGAAACGTTCCAGATGGCGATAAAAATTGTTTGCCTTCGCCGGCGCCGCCTGGAATGGGGAATCATGTCAGGTGGGATGAGATTAGTAGATGATCATAGAACTCATTGTAGAACTGTCACAGACCATGTTATGCCCTAGCCCATCGCCTACCTCCGATGTACTTATGTCCCCAAAGACTGCTATGCGGCAGATGTTCCAAATCTCTCAACGACCCGCCTTTGTACAATTCGACGCCATCGCCCAACTCGGCATCGAATCTTGGCGAGGGCATGTTCGACCCATCGAGACCCGGCCAAAACGAGTCGTCACCAAACGCATGACCCAAAACACCCAACGCCAAAATGATACCAGTCCACATGACGTCAATGAAGGGTCCTAGAGAAAACTAACGCTTTGTCTTAAGTCAAAATTTTTGTAGGTCCAAGCAGGAAGCTAAGGATGATAGCCCGCGGTATTCTTCCTCACCAAACGTACGGGAAAGTTCTTGTTTCAGAACCGTGCCTACCACGTAGCTAGCGCCACGTTGCTTATCACAAGTCGCCGGCTCCCTTCGGCTTCGACAGCGAAGAAAAATCCAGAAAGGACCGAGGAGGCCAGACGACGGATCAATATGCTCGTGCGAATATGTGCCTCACTCGGCATACTCGCCTTAGAGGACTTCATACTCATTCCCAGTTCCATGCTCCTCCGGCACAGTTAGCTATTGACCGGAAGGCCTCGGCAGAGCCTCGGCTGGCCGGCTCGACTAATCGAACGTGCAAGGACTAGGTAGGCCGGCGAGAAGAGAAAAAGGTGGCAAGGCAGAAACGAGGAGAAAGGCATTGAAATTGGTCAGTGTGGCAGAAAAAGAAAAGCGATCGGGGTGACGTGGGTCATGTTGTGCTTGCTTTGTTGAGCGATTCAGGGCCAGAACATATGCGGCTGCAGGCTAGCTATGCCGCAGTGCTTCATGCCCTTATCACATTGTGATAAACACTGCTACATGATCAAGCCAGACTACAGTGCAGAAACACCTGCCCATCGTAATCGTCCTGACAGCGAATATAGGAGCCTAGCACTGCACGAATCTGAAGGAGACCCGACAAACCTATGGCGCAGGAAGCATGAACACTCTGCCTTAATTAGTAGCTACTCGACCTACTCATGCTCAATCTAGAGCTTCTAGTAACTTCTGGTCGCAGCTAAAGCACGAAACATGAACTGTTGAGCACTATTCTGCCGATGGGAGAAAGGAATAAACGGGCTTCACGATGAAAATGAACTGCTTTATCATTTCACAGCTCAAACATGCCATCCTCTCTCTGTCTCCAAGCTAGGGTAGCCAATGTTTATTCCTTATATCATTATCGCCTCATCTCCAACGGGCTCAACTTCGCGCTTCTCATCTTCTATTCGCACCGCAACGCAAAATCCACTCATAATGCTATAAACGTCTTCTTCAGTTAGTCGACATGGCTTGCTTATTAGCAACGACGTCTTCATAGGTTCACCGCTCTCTTCGGCGGCTTTGCATTGAAGCAACACGTTCCTGGAAAAACGGACTTATTATCAGCTGCTTTTCTTATCACTAGCTTTTATTGAATGCGATCAAATACTATAGAGGTGGCAAATCTGCCGTGTTTCCGCGGAATTCTCCCCAGGGAGTTACCGTGAATACTCATTTAGTTTCTCCTCAATTTGTTTCCATAGGCGAACGGAACAGCATATCCTGCGACAGTGTGTGGTAGCCCGCCCCACGGACACCCTGTCATGATGTTTTTAACTGAAAAAGGTGAAATGCGCCGCAAATTTTAGTTTCCTTGCCTCGACCGCTTTGAAATAATTTTTCCAGGATATTATTTGAGTTATGGACACATACGGGAGTTCCTATTCCTTAATATACCAGTCCAGATAAGCCTGTCGTGTGAGGAGTTTAAACGGGTGCAAAGTCTCCCATGAAAAGTCCGAATAACTCACCTGTAGTAACGTTTGATTGTTCCAAGCACGACGGTTGCTATCTTCTCCGCAAATTTATGACAATTGTCGAGTCGAACAGTAAAAAGTGACTCGGGATATCCCAAATTTGCCTTGCACATAGCCCAAAGTTTGTAAACTTTCTCAAAAATCTTTTTTTCTATTTCTTTATTCAAGCTCACTTTCTCGCAGCCCGTAAATGACGCCGTTTGTGTGGGGGTTTCAAAAAGCGCATAGACAGCTTTCACAAATTCTTGTGTTATCACGTGGTCGAGCACAGATAAGTCTCGCAGTTGTGTATTTGGTTGAAGATTCAAGCAACTTTTGAAATGATCGAATTCTATTTCCTCAATGACTCGATCGAGGCTGATATGATTGAAGGCAATAGTGGCTGTTGCGGGCATTCTTATTGATGACTACTGGTCAGGTTAAAGGAAACTAATGGGCTGTATGTAGATGTACTCCTATTCCTTCATGGGCTGGGTATCGAAGGGCCTCTGCGCACTCCAAAAGCGATCGATATGGTTGCTTGACAACTTTGATACCAAGTACAAGGCAGCCCGTAGTATATTGATTATGGTCGTACAGAGAATTTACACAGATATGGATATTATACCCATCATATTGATTCTTGTTATCAGAATCATCGATCACCATTCACAGTCAATCGCTCCATCGGTCTCTAACTCACCGATACGTCTACTAATAACTGATTAGGTCAAAGAATTGCAAAGTACAAATTGCAAAAGGGGCAAACTCTTCATGAATTCTTGTCACCTTATCACAGGACTGTTCAGGAATTTGGATCAATTGTGGTCTTTATCAGAGGACAGCATCTACTGCCGCAGCACTGATTACTGGGGCACTTGTCCACAATGTTTCCATTGCAACATAATTGTGTGAAATTGTTGAAACATATTCCATTACAACAATCGGCCACTGCTGTTGGGGCGCACTTGAAGACGGCCTTATTATCGCAGCATAGATGAGTATGAAAATTATAGCACTGTCCGCCGCAGCACCCTCCTTCGTGCCAATAACAGTCTTTGCGTCTGATCAATTTTCCATCGCAGCAGATTTGTGTCGCTGCGTCGAAACATTTCTTGCCACAACAGCCACTGTCAAAAACACTGCACTTGTCCAACACGGTACCACCACAGCACACTGTAGTGGATTTGACTGAACAGAATTTACCACAACATTGGCGTTGATCTTTCTCGCATAACGTAAAATTACCGCAGCAATCCAGTTTCTTAGGGTCGTATTGAAAATTGCCACATTGGGCTGCCCAAATGGAAAAAGGCAGCATGACGGAGCCTGGAAAAATTGATATTAGAGACGCCAGACGTATTCGGACTACTTCGAACATTCTTGCAGCATTTGAGCGCCTTGCACCTTTGAGCACCTTGCAGCATTTGCCAGCACCTCTACAGCAATGTACCATGTGTCTGCAAAATGCACTCCCCTCAATTCAACCACTTTTACTTACCCGCGAAAAGCACAAAGCCTCTGATCACTGACATTATTGAACCTATTTGACGAAGAGCAACGGCAACTCAATACGATCGCTTAGTTCCACTGACTAACCATTGTCAACTAAAACACTGGTTGGCCAATCTTAAGAAGAACTGTCCACTGTCCTACATTCCACAGCAAACATGTTTTCAGAACAAGCATAGAGGCATGCTTCTGTTTAAACTCACATGCCTTCTTTCGCTCGACTGCCGCAGACGCGAACAGTTCAATAGCCATTGGTCAGGCCTCTTTACCCCAGTCCAGCAAAGCCCGAAAAAACTTGTTTCGCAAAACGTGTTTGTGTATAGGATACGCCCTGTTCGTAAAGATGTAGATATTGGATACATTTGAATGCATGGCAAGATACAAGAACGACAGTTATTTTCGCACATGTTTTACGCACCATTTCTTTATTGTCTACGCACTGACGAGAATCCCGCGCTGTAAGGGAAGACGGGTAAAAGAATGTGCGTGTGGGTGTGTGACAGCGCATGTCGGTTGGTTCGCTTTGTTTTATGTAGCTTTGTCGTGGAAGTCCTGGTAGTTAGCTTTTGTCAAATTTAGTATGGGCTGAAGTCGGCAGTGATACAATAAGAGTGTCTGAAAAACATTTTTCTGCATTACATACTCGTATTTGGCGAGTGCCGTCGCTTCCTCGCAGGGATAATAATAATCCCTTGCGTACCGCGGATAACAGACCAGTACAAACTAGAAGCCAGTTTGGCCGTTTTGTTCGGCTATCATCAATGATCTTGGAATGAGCACAGTGACCTTTTCGGACGAAGCACTTAGATACCGTACTCATCCTCACCATTGTCATGTTCTGCAGTAACAATCCCATCCTCCATCTTCAAGACTTACGATCAGAAGAGGCCGGCTATGAAGGAATAGTGAAGTAGGAGGGGTGTGGGTACTTGAAAATCAGAGTCAGCACCTAGGAACGACATTTCTTTGACACCTCGCCTTTGGGGATCGTTCTTCAAGTGCTCTAGCTGGGACTACCTCCATGAGCGGCAACTTTAGACAAGGCCGCCCCATAAGGATCTCGAAGCCGGCTCTCCCCCCAGGGCGCGGGCTAAGCACTGTATGGTTGCCCATGAGGTAACTTCCGACATCGCAGGGTAGCGACTAAAGCTTGCAGCAGGATACGTAGAGCTTGCCAGAGGAATGCTCAAGCCACGGGAACGATCAAGCGATACCTCCAGTTCAGTATATTTGCCAGCAAGGGACGTTAAGGCTCTCTATATGGGTGGGGGGGGGGGAGTCGCATGTGCCGGCAGTGAGCGGGGGTTTGACAGACCTGGGATCGACGCGCAGTTCCTGGTCTGAACTGCACGTTAGCCGACGGCCGATAGTCGATGGCTCCATTTAACCAAACCAATAACTCGGCCTCAAGTTGCTCTCGGTGTTGTGTCTGCCCCTGACCCAGGCAGGCCGGTTACCTGAACCAGTGCACTGAGGTGCAGAAAAGATATCCGCGCCTATAACAGAGGTGTGCGGCTGTGGCAAATCGTTCCGCAGTGGTCATCCATATATTCCATTGAGCACATGCCCGTAATTGGCAATAATTCTACCACAGAACGTCAAAACATGTGTGAAGCAACACTCAGTCAAAATTTTTCAGCGGAGTATGTGAAGCCGGATGTCTCGAGCAGACGCAATGTTTTTTCTGACCTGTAAGGATTTGATTTTTCACTCCAAAAGACTCAGCATTAGCTCGCGGTTCGAAAGCACATGTCAGGAGGTCATCACGCACAGCCCCTCAACATCAAATCGACGTCTTCACGGCAGGCTCATTCCGGCGTGGTAGTTCTTGATGATGACGACCACCTCGCTCATGGTCGGACGCTCTGGAGCTTTCAGCAAGCATCGGGTGGCCAATTGCCCCAGCTCCTTCGGCATGGTCGCCGGCAACGGCAAACGGAAACCGCTCTTCAGCTGCTCCAGTACCTCTTTCAACTTCGTCCCCAGTCCGAGGTAATGCGCTTCGTACGGATTCTTGCCCATGCTGTACACCTGAAAGGAACAAGTTCATTCTCAGCACCGAAGACAAAGTGAGCGACTCACCTCGTGCATGAGGATCCCGAAGCTCCACACGTCCGACGCCGACGTCCACTCGCGCACCTCCAACGCATCTGGTGCCGTGCTGTAGACTGGCAGACGACGCTTCGTGGCCAGCTCGTAGTGATCAGGAGCCAAGCGCGAGAGACCGAAGTCGCCGATCTTGACGATGAACTTGCGGTCCGTCTTCGTCACCAGGCAGTTCCGACTCGCAATGTCCCTGAAAGACCGAGTAAGTACCCTCCGTCGAGTACCCGGGGGCGGAATTACCTGTGGATGATGTCGTGCTTGTGAAGGTACTCGATTCCCTTCGCCGAGTCCAGCAACGACCTGACGCACCCTCGCTCTTCCAGCATGTTCTTCTCGAGCAACTTGTCCAACGATCCGTCTACAAAAATTAGAGTGAAGCCTAGTCAGTGAGAAATGGCAGTTGACTCACAGTTGCAAAACTCCAGGATGATCAGCAGGCGTGGCACCTCGCCCGGATTCTGCGACCAGAAGCTGAGGCCCTTCAGTCGGACGACGTTCTCGTGGTCCAGCAGCGTCATCAACTTGGCTTCGGCCATGCACTCGGCTTTGTCTTTATCGCTGGCGGCACCGCTCAGGATCTTGACGGCGACGATCTCGCGTTCTGGCAGAAGTTCGGCCTTCCATACTTCCCCAAAGTTACCCTAAATCGAATTCGTCCAGCCTCCTGGTGGTCGAAGGCAGCCAGCACTTACCTTGCCCAGTTCCTGTTTGAAGTTCACTCGAGCCCCGTCGATCATCTGGAACGTGTTGTAAATGGGCGTCAGCAACTTCGTCTTCGATTTTAACGCCAACGTTTGTCCCGACTCGTAGTAGTGGTTGACCAGAGCTTCCAAAGACGCGAACTGCTGAGATTCGATGGCGAAGGCCTGAAATTAGACATTCTAACAATTATATCAAACAAAAGGACCTCTTCGTCACGCTTCAAGACTCGCTCCCCTTATCTATACCGACTCCGCCTTACCTTGTCATTCACACCGAACTTGTAGTGCTGTATCTTTTTCTCGCAGTTGACGCTGAGAACACGAGCACCGACCCCCACGCCGCGACGTAGAAGGAAATCGCCATGGGTCTTGAGCAATTGCGGAACGAACTCGCGATGCAGGTTTGGGTAGTAGAGCTTTTTGAAGTCTAGTTTCGCTTTCTGAAAAGTATCTTCCCAGGATACATATGTCACCATTGGGGCCTCTGACTTACCCGTCCGCTTCCTGACGACGACATCTCGAACCGACTCAACGAGCACCAACCGACTGCCCCTCACGATGACGAGGACGACAATGAAGGCAGCAAGGACCTTAAAACAGGCTGGGTACTCGAATTGTAATGGAGACATGGAGTGTACTGTGCAGAAAAGAGACCTCAGTCTTAAACAAATGATTGAGTGTGCTGTGGAAGTAATCTGCATTTCAAGGAGAGCTAATAAGTATGCAATTAGCACATACGTTATTTTCTTTCTACTTGAATGTACATCGACGGTTCTAGTCAAAGGTACGCCTCAATTGACCCCATTATAGGATACGATGCTTTATGGCATATCCGGGTGAGACAATACGCCTTCCTTTACTAAAGACCTCCCCTAACGAGAATATCGTTATGCTGTTGAACACCTTCGCTCGTCCTAGGGCATCATACTTCCCCGTAACCTTCCCTCCTTGGCACCCAGATTAGGTCTAGCCAAAATTGGTTGCTCGCCCTACCGGTTCTAGGTGTGCCCGCCGAGCCCTCTCCTGGCCAGGTTATCTGATCGTGAGTTGTTATCTGATCGTGAGGGTGAATATTACACATCAGTTGCACTCTGTCGAAGCGTGTCCCAATTGCAATGCATGTTCATGTTTTACCACATCACCAAACGCTTTCGCGCACTCGAGGGTGAAAAGAGACATTCTACAGGATATGATAACCCTGGCCGCGAATCAAACACCCCTGCTACATCTCGCGAGTGAGGCAGATGCCTAATCCACCAAACCATGGGTAGGGCACACCATCTCTCTTTTCAAGTCCTTTTCCCAATGCCAGAAAAGAGAAGCCTGTGCAATCAACAGACACACTGTTGACTGCAAAGGCTTCTCTAGCCTCTTTGTCACTGTAGTTCTCTATACGAACTCCCCGACAGCTGGAATATTCGAAAGATGGGCAGTAGCCAGAATGGAATGCTCTGCATCCAGTGGTAAGACGGCCTAACACTGTCATCTCTGGGCTTTGGCCCACCATGTTCATGTTTTACCAAATCACTAAACTCTTATGCGCACTAGAGGGTACGTCAAACACTCGCCCGTAACTGAGCACCTGGCGTGAAAGGCAGATGCAACCCACCAAACCCCGAGCCCAGTGGGTAGGCGTCTGCCACCAGATGGGCCACGAAAATGGTTTGGTGCTGACTAAGGATCGTCGGTCGGTGCTGGTTGTGGTGCTGTGGATGATGTGGTGGTCGGTGTGGTTTGGTGGGCCAATATGATCTGTCGTATTTAAAAGGACAAACGAGGAGGGGACGATGACTCGCTCATCTTTTTTTGTGCATCATCCTAGGTATATTGGATATGCCGATAGTAAATGTTTTGTGGATTCTCAGCTGGCTTCAGAAAAAGAGCACTAAAACGTACTGTAGTAAATCGATTCTTTTAAACTTCAACAGTGGCATGTAACTATTGCAAGACTTTGAAAATCTGTGGCTATTCTACATTAGAAAATTTATCATACCAGCTAGCCTCTGTTTCCTTCCCTCTCTTTCTTTTTTTGCTGTTTAATGTCTGCTTCAAAAGTATTAGCGTGTTTTGTACAAAAGCGTCGCAAAGTCAATCTTCTAGCCTAATCTACACCCGCGCTATTCCTCGACATTTCTGAGGGCTACGCATCTGTGACGCAGGCTTGCAAAATCTCCGTCAGAAGCAACAAACTTGCTTAAAACGAGAATCTATAACCTCTTCGAAGAGGCAGTCATTCGGCAAATATCGTTTTTGTCTCTTGTTGTACGAATAGCGAACGTATACAATCCCGCTTACTTGCTTTACATGCCCAGAGATAAACTGGATGACATTGTTCAAAATGTTACTTGGCCATTTTTAAATGTTACAGTAAGCGAGGTGCTAAAATCGATTGGTGACCGAACCCTGACAAATTCATTCTTGCATGTGGCTGGGTCCATTGTGTGTAGCCTAGGAATCTTTTGCACAATTTTACTCATCTGTTCTTAATGAAGAGAAGCAATTAATCAGAAAAATAATTTTTATGTGGCTATGTTACTGATTGCAGTGATCGATTTATTCTATAATATATTTTGTGTTTCCCATTTATGTGCAATTAATGTACAAGTTATACAAGCTGACTGGTTCTCCTTCTTTTTCGTTCATGCAGTTCCTCCTAATCAACAAAGGTCTCATGCTCACTATGTCCTTGGCCAGCGATATGTGCGCTGTTGTACTTACTGTGGAAAGGTATTTGGGAATAGCCAAAGCTCCTTGGCAAAGAAATTTATCAAAAACTTGTAAACATTCATTAAAATTTAGCGCTGCTCTCTTTGTGATCTTGACAAGCGCCACGCGCATGCACTACTCTGTCGACTTAAAAGTGAATGGTGATGGGTCGATTTATTTTTTTCAGCTCATCCAAATTCGGTTCCACGTTATTCAATGTGGTTATTACCATGCTTGGCGATGTCGTATTACCCATCATCCTTTTGGTAAGCATGCTTACGCTTTTTCGAGCTGCTGTGGCGAAAAGAATGAAAAAACAAATCGAGAATCTGAAGACGGTGGCTGCCACTAAATCGGGTCAGCAAGTTAGTGCAACAGCGCCAACCTGTAGCGAGCTAACCACACATATCACTGGGCCAAATGACGCTCCGGCCACCAAAAATCATGGCTGCCCATCTCGCATATCCCAGGTGGTGCCCTTGGAAGTCGCTCCTCAGCGACAGCATGAGAAGGCAGACAAAAAAGCGGTGCGTACAGCAGAAGCGGCAAATAATGAGCTGAAATCGATCGTGGTCCTCACTTTATCGCTGGATGGCTTGTTCCTTCTGAATCAAATCGGTTATTGCTTTTATTTTGTCGCAGAAATGCTTCTGAGCCACTACGAGATTTCGTACGAAAGTAGCTACCAAGAGTTAGCTACGATGGTGGCTTTTATCCAAACAGAGGCTTATGCTGATTTCACATCAAACCTGGCAGAGTTATTGTCTCATTCTGCTAATTTTATATTGTATATGTGTTTGAGTGGATCGATGAGGCAAGAGTTTCGCGATTTCGTGAAGCGCTTGCTTCAGCCTCACCAGTATCAGGGTGCCCTCGTCGATCAGGACTGACGACTGTAATTTTTGGTGATACCCTCATGAATTTCGCTGCTCAACAGTCGTCAGACACCAATAGAAGTTTTAATTAGATGCATACCTACAGTATATTCGAGGGCCTATCTATTAAGTTTCGTGCGCATGTAACCCAGAAAACCGATTTATCGTGGGCAAGGCTTAGAGAAAGGCACTTTCGAGCAAATAATTTTTTGTAATGACATAGTTTCGTGAAAATCTCTGCTCTAAAGTTCACGTTTTAAACCTTGACAACGATACTCTAAATCGTTTTTCTCTCTAAATCGAGCATCAGAGCATAATCAACGGTTTGGCTTGCTTTCTGGCTTTTCAAATGACGCCATTCCCTGTCTAATATAACAATTAAAGCGTATTCAATGACAGTTATTTTCGCAAAAAACCACCAGTGTAGCATATAGACGTGCTATTCCCTGGCAGAGGTGGCTCGTTAAGTTTTCACTGCGTTCTTTTTTCACTGCAAGTTTCAGAATGCGTTCACACAGCTGCGTTGCCTACAGCGCTGTATGTAAGCATGAAATAAATCACGGTGGGGTACTTTAGGTCGAAACTGAACAACTCTTGCAATCAGCAGAAAACGAGTAGGTATAATGCCAAAAAATGACTCTGTGCCTGCTACGGCAGACGACTGCTGGTGGCCCCATTGCTGACACACTGATGCAGACATCAAAATAGGGGGTTTGAATTTTAAAGGGATCCGAATAGAGGTATATAAATGAGGGATAATAGACTTTCGAACAGATCCGGCATTTGTTCCTGTACGAAGTCATCTACTGACACTGTATTATTCGGTTCTCATATTTATGTTAAGCTGGCCGCAATAATGAGCCCTTTTGATAATGGTGCGAAAATATAAAAACACAAAATGGATAAAAATAGTGGATGCGCATTTTCATGTTTCATTGGGGGGTGTATCACGTCCAATTTACTAGAGGCCGCACCCGGCAAGAGATAAGGCAACACTGACAACACTGACACTGCCCCATAGGCAACGAAGAAGGCACCTTATATACCAGTGGAACTAGATCAATTTTCATGTAACATGCTGGTATCACTTGTTATCTTATATCCTATATCATCTATCACTGGTCTTCTCTGGTCCAGACCGGATTCTATTGTTATCGACCGAATGTTCATGTTCTTGATGTTCTCGACAGGCGACCAGGCACCAGGAACTGGCTGCGTGTAGGCCTAGAATGTAAACACTACACCCCTGACAGTACTACCTCACCGATGGAGTAGGGCTAACACTGCCCGGGTAAGCAGAGCAAAGTCGCCAGTACGATTGAAATGTGACTAACATATGGTCGAAATGCGGTCGAAATAGTCGATTTGTACCAATGGAAGTGATACGAGTGATCAGAATGATCGGATGATCGATGACAAAGCGATCGATGATCGAAGAGATCGCCGTGTGAAACCAACACACATGCAAAAACCAACAAATGAGTGGTCTATCCAGAGAAGTAGCTTATGAAAAGACCTCCACCCATCTAGTCGTCCTAACCAAGAAACCAAAAATCTTGTCCTGACTAACAACAATCATAACCCTAAACACTACACACTGGCAGTACGGAAAAAAAAGGGAAGTGCAAAGGACCATAAATCAATGTATCAATGCATACCAGGAGGACGTAGAAGGCTGGGTCGTTAAAAACAGCAGAATTATGAGCGAAAAGAAGAGTCCCAAGGTACTTTCAGTGTCATCAACGAATCCAGGGCAGGTTGCAAAAATGACCAAAACAAGGAGACTAAGTAAGGTAATTACCAGAAAAAACATCGTTAGGGCCGGGCGCAGGCAAAACTAACCAAATCGAAGAAAAAAAGATGACACTACCAAAAACACACTGGGGAGCGGGGTGCAAGAGCAGAGTGTAGAATAATGTGTGAGTGGAAAGGAAAAGGGACATGCAGACGATACCATCACATCCATGTTGATTCGCTTCCAGCCCTGGCCAGTAACTGGGAGGCGATATGGTGATGGACCGCGGACTCCATCGCCTGCTGTAGGAATAGACAAACAAGAATTTGTTAGATACCGTCCTTATTGAGCGAGTTGAGCTGATGGCGCCCAGCTGGCGACCATCAGCTAGGCGAGACGAGAATTTGCATTGAATATGTGGTTGATCGTGTGACCGAAAAGAGGGTGGGTGCTATCCTGGCGTGTTAGGTTGGACCCATGAAAAGAAAGAACACAAATAACTTGCTAAAATGACGGAGGCAAAGGAAAATCTCCATCGGCTGTGTGCCATCTCGAACCATTCATGCAGACGTAGCCACGTCGACCATCTGATGCGTAGAGTGGTCGGACGAATGGACAGGTATGCAGCAGTAGGCGCACTGTAATTGCTGTCGATATCGCGATTCCTTTCGCTTTAATGCCATCGATTTCTGAACGGACGTTCGGGTAGAGTTGATGTCTGCTCGAGAGTCGTTGATCGCTGAAACATATTTGATGCCAGGCGTAGTGCGTCGGTTCTTGGAGCTGGTAGTTGCACGAGCGGCTTTCGTAGGTGCAGTCGAGACTACCTCACCACTTTCGACGTTGGGGGCTGGGCTAATTGAAGACAAAACGGACGGAATGTCGTTGGCTTTCGATTGTTTCTTCGCCCTTGGCTTATAAGAATGCACTGAGCTAGGATTGATAACCAACCCGTAACGGGCAGACTGGCCGTCACGTTGCTTGTGCGGAAGCAGCTGGTTGTCGTTTGGTTGTTTCGTATTGCCTGATTTGATCGACATGACTTCATTTCTACGTGGTTGACATGATGTGAAACGATTGACTGTCGTGCATTTTCCTGACGCTGAAGGTCGATTGCGCACGAATGGAAGCTTGACTTTATTGAGAAACCCGACATTGAACTTGACCATTTGAGAATGATGGCAAATCGTAGCGCCATATCGTTGGTTGATATCTTGTCCAATCAGCATGGTAAATGACCCGTCAGGGTCGTACAGGATGACGACTTCATGCACGACTGTAACAGTACCAAATGTCAGATTCACATACCTGGTTCCCATGATTCCTGGATTCGTGTTGTCTACAGTACGGATGTTGAGGGAGCAGGGTTTGCATTTGCCATTCCAATGCGGATGAACACGTTTGTACGCCATATGGCTCATGACTGTGACGTTGGCACCAGAATCGAGCATACTTGCGTTTGATGACCATCGATACCAATATTGATTTCGGGTGATTGCCAATGTTGTAGCCGCATGGGTCGATTTGTCACTGGACTTGACGGTTGTTTTACCACTGGTCGACTGAATACGGAATTGATCTTGGCCGATTGTTGATGAAATGTCGACTGAGAGACATTGCCAGACGCCTGGTTCCTCACAGCTTCAGCCACATCTGCTCCATACAGTAATGGACATCGGAATGGTCCATGGCCAGGTGTACGATTGCAACCTAGCACTTGACAAGGCGGGCGTTGTGGGCACAGCGGGGCGAAATGACCAACTTGATGGCACGAAGCACAAACTCGTGTCGCCGAGTCTGGTGGGGGTGTTGGCTGAGCTGTTGAATCGTAGCTGTACCCAGTAACTGGACAATGGAAGACACGCATGCCTAAACCTGTTGCTGCTGGCCGACTAGGACGATCTTGACGTTGCTGTTGGTTTTGGTTAGGATCGGACCACGGTGGCGGTGGAACGGATAGTGGAGCATTGCCAGTATAACCGAAATTGCTTGGGTGGCTCGGTGCTGGTCCCGCTGCGTAGGTCTGTGATACCGATTGATCGACCGCATCAATTGCTGCAACTGTCGTTTTTTCCACTGTTGCTGTGCTGGGCGCTGCAGTCTGCTGACGAAGTTGCCACTTGACCGCTCGTAACTTGACCTCTTCGAACGATGTCTTGTGCGACGAGTCGATGCAGAAATCTTGAATTAATGTCACTAGCGCTGGTGGCATGTTCTTCTGGAATTGTTCGATCAGAATCCACCTAAGATGATCGGGTGATGCTGACGGGAATGCGCGTCGAGCTGCCTGTTCCAAACGGCTTGCGTAAGCTTGATATTGCTCGTTCGCTAATGGTTTCGTTTCGCGGAACGCGGCCATAAGATAGGATTCATCCTGCAACTGAAAGTGAGAACACATGTCAGTAACTAACTGCGTCCACCTTAGTTTCGATCGATCGGGAAATCGCTTTAAGTACTCACGCAACCATTGACTGGCCTTGTCACCAAGGTAGAATGGGAGAACTGTCAGTAATTCGACATCACTCGTTGCCTGATACATTTCCATTCGTAGATGGTAATCGCACAACCATTCGTCCAATGGCGGCGACTCGGCTGTCCCGTCAAACGGCTTGATGTTCAGCTGCGGGGTTTTGCCCTTGTCGAGTGCCAACTGCACTCGTGACCCGATAATTGATAACGACTTCGCAGGGTGCATCACGCCTGGTGGTGGGGCTGACGCGTTTTCTTGGAGCCGTCGATGATACGTTGCTAGGTCGATATTCTCGAGTGATGCGTTGCCGTCGGTTGTTACTGGCTGTGCAGTTGCTAGATTGGGCATCGAGTTAGATATACTGGATGTCGTTCTTGCGAGTTCGTCCACTCGTGACATGATCGGGGCCACTGCACTTTGGATCATAGGAGCCACTGCATTTTGGATCATAGGAGCCACTGCATTTTGCATCGTCTCCCGAATCATTGCCTGCAGGTCGTTGGCTGCTGGCGGCTGTAAAGAATGAGGAGTCACTGCAGTACCACTTGGTATACCTGTCACATCTTGTGGCGGAAAATGACCAGGCGGTGGCACCGGCTGTCCCGTTTCACGGGAACGTTGTACCAACAATTCCAATTCGGCCATGGTATTTACTGCGTCTGTTAGTTCCGCCTCATTCGCCTTATACCATTCAATCAGGGTTCTGGGAGGAACTGTTGTCAGATCAATGTCCGAGCTTGCGGGGGGTGGTGCATCGTGGTTGTCCATGACTGGAGGATCCGCGAACTGCACATGTCGTCGGGAGTCGGTGTTGAACCCGGAACGAGTCTCTGCTACTGCCGTTCTTGACATTGCTGAGTCTGTTGCTGTCGAAACAGGGAACGTCCACATCTTCCGTTGGTCGTCATACAACAACGGCTGACGAGTTGTTGGATGTAAATATCGAATCTTCGTGGGCAAGCAAGCATAAAAGCGAGTGATACGAGTACCCTCCTCGTAGCGGGATACAACACGGTCTAGGAAAAATTGCATCAAACCTGAACTGGGGCCGAACGACGCATCCAATTCGCGCTGGGCGCGTGCTTGAGCCACTGTCATGACTGATTGGCGTAACTGGTCGATGTCTTGCGTTTCGTCTGCTTCATGAGGTGCATTGAACGCTATGCCGGATAATAGTGTACGCCAGAAACTGGCAACTTCGAACCACTCAAACTCGTTCCAACTGAACCAACCGCTAGTCGCCTCTCTGGTTGGGGTCGGGTCCAACGCGTCTGGATTGGACTTTGACTGATCGGGCGGGACTGTGGATTGACGTGTCGCCTGTGACCTGGGTGGCTGTCCCGTGGTTGAGGATGATGGGCCTCCCAAGGTGGGTGCATTAGACTGCCCACCTGGTAACTGAGATACTGCTGTCTTACCAGACCGAACCAACTGCGTGACCACTGTTGCTAACGATCGTAGCTGGTGCTCGATCGAACTGACTGCGTCGCTGAGCCGTTGATCCATCGTCTTCAGCAGTCGCTGCTCCATATTGTCCGATGTCTTGGATTGGGTCTCCAGCTCTGCTTGCTTGCGTCGAAGTTCTATCATTTGTCGAATGACTTGATTTCGTTCTTGCACTGCTTCGTCCAGGTGTTGTTCGGCCTGTCGTGTGGACCATCGTGCATCGTCACGTTGTCGTTCGAGTGCGTCGAGTTGTTGACGGACCCGTAACGGGACGACGGCTCCGACAGGATCGCTGGCATTCGTCGAGGTTGTTGCCTGCGGGTGATCGGCCGTGAGCGGATCGGGCGTGATTACAACGGTCGTTTCCTCGTCGTCTGCAGGGGGTCTAAGGTAAGGCCACCACCTGGCGTCTGGTCGGCCATGCGTTCGTGGCTCGCACTAGCCGGAACCGAAAACGAGAAGAGAACGAAAGACTGATCGATGGATCGTGACTTACCACTTGGTACCGGGTAATGACCGGCTATGGTAACCAATGTATCACGTCCAATTTACTAGAGGCCGCACCCGGCAAGAGATAAGGCAACACTGACAACACTGACACTGCCCCATAGGCAACGAAGAAGGCACCTTATATACCAGTGGAACTAGATCAATTTTCATGTAACATGCTGGTATCACTTGTTATCATATATCCTATATCATCTATCACTGGTCTTCTCTGGTCCAGACCGGATTCTATTGTTATCGACCGAATGTTCTTGTTCTTGATGTTCTCGACACTGGCGACCAGGAACTGGCTGCGTGTAGGCCTAGAATGTAAACACTACACCCCTGACAGGGGGGTTCCAACTAGCACTATTGGTAGGTACATTAAATGTACGGATATTTCTATCTGCAAGCGTGCCGTTCATTCAATTGGTCAGTCGAAGCAAGTGAATGTCATGCTATTACAGCTGCTACGAATGCCGTCAAAGATTTGCATCGCCCAGACGCAAGGCATAGTCCCCATGCATCTTCTTGCTGCATTTTGGCGCGTACTTGCATCGATAACATTGGGCCCTGATATTTTGGCCAAACTGGCTCCTTGTCACTGCTATTCGGGGCTCAGCATCAGTTCGTGAGAGCTAGTCCTGGACCCAGATAGACGGGATCGGACCCTAGCGCGGGGCTTTTCTTAAATGACTTTTGTAGTGTGATATGCTTTGAGTTGGGCTAATTACATTACTCGATAGACGAAGTCTGTGTCAGTTTTTTAAATTTTATATGGTATGCATGATTTTAGTAATGGCCGTTTTGTGCATAAACCTGATAATTGTGCTGGTGACGGTAATTCTGACTGTAAGCTCATCATTTGATAGTAACCATCATGATAGTCATTTCTACGGCGTATAAAAATGCTTTATCCATTCGGTCGTCACTTTTTGGAGCAGTGAGCCATGTGAAAAAGCTAAGCATCGTTCTCATCCTTTAATGCGAGTCTTCGGCTCTAAGTACGTCGTTTGTCTGTATTCACGTTATCATTTTCCCAGTGTGATGTATTTGCGTGGGTGTGGAGTAAAGTATGAGCATGAGTACCGCGGTCCGCAGACAAGAGAAGCAATTACATGAGGAGCAATTATGAGTGGAGAGTCGTCTTGAACGAGCGGAGCAGTGATGAGGGTGCCAGAGGTGGAGATGCAACATGGCGCGCTGCACATTGCTTTTCTTTTGTAAAATTTCGAGAGGAGGAGACCGTGCCTCTCAGTCAGTCTTTATCAGTGTTGAGAAGATGTGTAAGCTTTGTAAACTTACTGCACACCTGCCAGCAGCAGGTTGGTGGCTGACTGGTAGGACTGGTAGATTAAGCCAATGTGAGCGTCTTCTGTATAGCCATCAGACCACAGCCCGTACAATTGTTGACCCCTTGCACATACAGTATAAACACTGTGATACCCTACCCGAGCATGGGTTGAAATACCTGCACGCGTACTAGGTTCGGGTCTTTTCTGCGCGGTCCCTACCAAAACGGACACTATAATAGATATTCCTTTACTAGGCCGACGGACAGACAGCTATACGCTGGTACAACCAACCAAGTGAAGAGCACTGATACGAAGGTCAGCTGTGTGTGATACCCAACCTCGCGGGCTACGAGGTAGATGGCCACTGGCTTGGAAGTCCAGAAGGACCGACCGAGAGGTCGAAGGGCAGAACCCTTCAGGATTACAGTAGATCTAGGCTCGCTATGCTCTCATTAGAGGCCTGGGCAGGAACTAATCACGCGTGCACGAGACACATGTGCCGGGCTGTCTAGACCGGATAGGGAAGTGTAATAGACGGAATAGCCCTACATTGGAGAAGATACCACAGGGAGCGGATGGACTCAAAAACCCTCCAGGCAGGTCACCTGCCGCATGCATGCCGCATGTATGCAATGAGAGCAGCAATGTGTCTTGGCAGGATAAGCCGCAAGGTTTGTTCTGCGTGTTTCTTTATCGCGAACATCAGTGACTGCCCAGCCGGCCTGACCCTTCACTTACCCTTTTTTATTTTCGATGTTCTTTCTTTATTTGGCTGCAGTCGTATTTACTTTCTCAAGCTCCTTTTACTCTCTTCCACAACTCACACAGAAGTGTCCCTCTGCGTGTCTCCACTAGGAGCACCTCTACGCGAGGGCATCCTGGACGGGACACCGATTTCCTCGGACAGTGGCGGGTGGGCTGTGGACCCTGTCGGTGTTGGACAGCCGAGACTGTCTACTCGTTTGGGCTCCATCTCTCAGCTCGGAGCACCTCGACGGTCACCCACGGCCTGGCGCGCAAGGTCAGCGAGGTTTTATGGTTCGCGAAGCGACCTCCATCACCGGGGATCGAACCCGGGACGAGTCCAGCCACTCGCTCCCAAGCAATTCGGAGAGGCGAATGCCGAACCGCTTCCACTGATGCTGCTCGTTCATAAGAACGGCAAAGAATTCGCTCGAGTGCTAGCTCAGTGCACCACCAGTTGAGTGGTCCCTGTTGGGAGGGGGGTTTCTGAGCTTGGCAGACTGGCAGGCACATTGGCTTCTTATTTAAATGGGTGATGCGCGCACACATGTTCATCACCGTCAGCACATTGTCATTCACGTTGAGGGTGCATCACACGACATCGACTCATTTCGCTTCTGCTCCTTTTGCCGGTGCTGAGCTGGCCTTCTTCGAAGATTTCAAACCCTGCAACAAAAATGCAAAACTATCACGACAACTTGCAAGCAGTGATTTGACGCGGCTTACCTTGATCTTGCAGTCCAGACCGTGTCCGATAAACAGGACGCCTCCGTCGTTTTCGTACTGATTACAGTAGTCGGGCGCGCTGAACAACGTGATCAATTTTCCACCGGCGAAGAATTCGTAACCGTTCATGACGACCTGGAAAGGCCATGTCACATCGAGGGACAAAGACAAGTGACATTGACTATGTATGTACTTGATGAGCTCGGCAAATCATGTCCAGCTGTAGCTCCTCGCACGTGTCGATCACCGCCTTCTCCCCGAACTCGACCGACGCACCGCGTTTGCTGTCTTGGAATCCTGCAAAACGGACTTGGCAAATATTCGAATCGATTTATTTCTTGGCCGCTTACCACCAATGCCCGCTTTTGGATCAGCCCAGAGCAGATCGGCTATGAGTCCCTTCTGCGGTGTCTTGGTCAGCGGCCTCGGTATCTGGCGAATCTGGTCCAAACTTTTCAGGTCGGGAGAAATACCGCCATGCATGCACAGGACTTTTCCATCGACCAGACCCGCCAGGGGCATTTGCGCAAACACGTTCTGAAACATTCTTAAGATTAAAAAATCCAAATAAATCATGCACTTACGTTGAAGTATTTCCACAAGTTTGCGCCAACTTCGAACGGTTTTCCATCGGGTCCAGTTGTTGACGGAAATCGTTGTTGCAACTCGTCCTTGAAACCGTACACGGCATTGACTGGCTTTGTTTCGTGATTACCACGCAGCAGATACACATCGTCGGGGAATCGGAGCTTGAGCGAAAACAAAAGAACGATCGTGTCCACGCTGTTCGGACCTCGATCCACATAGTCACCTGCAAACATCGGTGAAAGTCAGCCCGCGCTCGCCTCGACCAGGCAACCAGGTTTCATAAGTGAGCGATGATTGCTTACCGAGGAAGAGATATCGCCTCAGCGGCGGCCATCCGTTATCGGTGAAGAGGCGTAGAACGTCGACGATTTGACCGTGAACATCTCCGCAGACAAAAATCGGCGTCGAAATTTCGGCCAGCATCGGCTGTTTCTCGAAGACGGTCATGACCCAACTGAGCAACGTTGCGATTTCTTGACTCGATAAGTCAGATGGTGCTTTCTTGGCCGCACTTTCCTTGATGGCTTTCTTCATCCTCTTGACCATCTTTAGTTGCTCATCCGTCAGTTGCGTCTTCGGAAAGTCCGTTTGCGCCTTGGGCGAGTCCGTTTGCGCCTTGGGCGAGTCCGTTTGCGCCTTGGGCGAGTCCGTTTGCGCCTTGGGCGAGTCTGTCTGCGCCTTGGGCGGGTCCGTTTGCGCCTTCGGAGAATCTGCCTTCGCCGCCATACTTCGGAACACGATTCCAGACCGGCTGTACTCCACGCTCGACAATCCAACATTGCAGTTTATACGGCGAGACATGTGGTTGGACTGTCATTGTAAAGTAGCCCAGCTTTTGACCAATCATCAAGACCCTGCATCACTACAGCAGATTAGGTCGCCCCTGACTGGTACTGTAAACTCCAAACTGTTGCGCAACATCAGATTCCTTATGGGGTCGCCCTGTGGCCCCCCTGAATGGGTGGAGCGAGTATAAAGGCCTGGACCTGGCTATCCGGCTTGAATACCTATCGGTAGAGCAGCCCACCTCTGTCAAGGTTCTCGCAAACAGAGGGGCTAGGTTAGGCTCACAATCAGACGGTATGGCAGGCCATGCGAAAAAGATGCGACATCATCAAGCGCCTCACTTGATTTCCTGTTAATGGGCGGGTTTCGGCCCATTCGCTCGAAAAACTACAGTCTCCCTGGTCTGCTTTAGCACCTGGGGCAAGTTTTTTAGTGTTAAATCCATCTATTCACCGTGCGCCGTTTATATTATGTCCAGCAACTTGAAACAGGTGGGCGACCGCGGTGGTGCAGTAGTTAGGCGTTCGTTTACTCGTAATTGCTTGGTAGCGAGCAGCTGGGATCGACTAGTTCAACCCCCGGTGTCAGTTTTGCAAGGCACGTGGGTGACTCACCTGTCGTGCTCCAAGACGGAAGCCACACGAGGAGGCAGCCCCAGTTGTCGAACACCAACAGGGTCCACAGACCATCCTCCATCGCCTAAATGTAATGGAGGCCTGACCATGGGCCTCAGTGTCTCCGATTTGCATATTGAAACCGAGATACACAAGTAGAGCGCACACATGTGATAAACAGCCACCAAGAAATAGTAATCGATATATGCGTAATTTATCTAGAATGCACTTGACGCACGGACTGTTTGGCTCCCTTCCAGTCAAGGCTGGGGCGAATACGAGAGGTCGGGCTGACTTCGACTGACTTTCCTATCGCTTTTGAGATTGACAAAACCTGATCTTTTAGATCGCGCTTTGAAGGGCTGCGTGAACACTTCGATATAATGGCATGCACTTGAATGGTCTACGCTCTTTCCTGCTAGCTTGACTCGCAACGAAGATTCCCTTATCCCCTTCGTTGCGCATTTCAGGCCGCGATACATTATCTGGTGTAATAGGCGGAATAGCCCTGCATTGGAGAAGATACCGTGGGGAGCGCATGGACTCTAAAACCTTCCGGGCAGGTCACCTAGTCGGAGGTGACTGCGGCATCAACCCCACGCGTTTCAGCCTCGCCTGGAGCGTATCGAGCGGTCAACGAAGGCAACAGATACGCTGTACGCGGCGGTCAGTCAAGGCAACCACATACTGCTCCGTGTACATATAAGGGCCAGTTAAGGCAACCAGATACACTACCTTCTCCGCAGGCCAAACACACTTACTACAGAAGGAACCCTCATCATTGGAGGTGGGTTACAAAACGTCCTTTAAAAACTGATGTATGACAAACCAAAAGCACTTTATCAACCTCAAAAAGTGCTGTTTGTCATATTTGTCATCCCACTCGTAGTTTCAGTTGAACCTTGCCTGAATTGCATAACCACAGCGCACCAGTTAACAGCCGCAAAGAGCAGAGCGCCTACAGTAACTTTTGTGATGAACAGCAGACCAGCAATATCAATGCTCACGCACGCATCCTCATTGGCCACCCTCTGGTAGAAGTAAATGTACATATAAAGGAGATGGCCGTGCGCATGAGGTGTCTAGTAGTAACGTGGTAGTGTCAGCTGTCTGCCTTCGATTCTGATTCTTATCCGACTTCCAGTAAGCTTTATAAAAATTGTGCAAACTGGTCGCTGTCCTTAGTGAATAGGACGAGATTGTAGCCGCAGCGAAAAGCGGAGTCAACTGGAATCCAATGTCAATCCAAGTATAAATCTTATATGGCAATAAAATCGTGGGGTCAAAGATACTTTGATATACTTGAGTGATCAAAGAAAGAACTACTAACACGTGCAATGTAGCGTAATAGCGAAATAAATGAGCCACCGCCGCAGTCAAATTTGATACGGCATCGTATTGATCAGAATATCGGGATATTATCAATTCGAAATTGACATGCGATCGATCAGTCCTATTTTTCCACCGATCACATTCTTTGTGCAACGAGTAATTATAGATATTCCACACTTCTGCCGTGCATACGTACACTGTGTAGGCCAAGACCAAACCAAGACTTACAATAACACACGGCACGAATGCCAAGGCTCCGATCACTTCGGAGAGACGAGATCCCCGCACGCCGAAACCCAACATTGGCCATACAGCAGTTTCGGCAATATATAAGAAACAAAAGACGTAACATTTGATTTTAATGATACGAAAACGTTTTTGTAAGAAAATGTCTCTCTCGTCTTCTAATTGGTGTAAGAAACCAAAACTATCTTCGTCTAATAGATGGCTCATCGCACTGACTCTGTTCCATTTCACTGCCCAAATCAAGAAAATCAACGAGCTGGTAAGGGTATATAACCAAATAAATTCGCTGCTCCACCACGCGTATCGATCGAGGATATTTGAGACAGTGGCTGCACGAAATTCACTGATCATAACCCCCAAATAGCTATAATATGCTAGTCCGATGCACAAGGCCAAGATACACAAGAAATAAAAGTTGTATAAGTGACGGAAAGCCAAGACTTTGAACTCATTTTTGCCCATACCCGTTACTTTCAAACTGATCATTACTGGAGCCATGGCTATTTGGTAAAGATTGCTCCGTCTTTGCGGTGCTGGATTTTCGGGCGTTGATGGTTGGCTGGTATCCACGCTGTCCGCCTATGCTAAGCCATACACTGATTCCATGCACGCTGTCGCGGCCGCTGACATTTTTGGATTCGGTACGACACTATCTGACATCACAGTCGAGTATACACTGGCTGGATCTGCCTCGCACAAAGTTATTCGGCAAACAAACCAGTCCTCATCAACCGACAACCCCGCTGCCATGAACACCCGCTGCCATGAACACCCGCTGTTCTCTTCCTCCAGGCCAAATGAAAAAATCTTTACATCAAGAAAGCGCGCTGTTAAATTCGCCCCGATCTTCGGCGGGTATGCTTCATAACGGCAATGCTGACTTGTTACAAAAAGGCGAACTGACAAGATTTGTTGGCCAAACTTTTGAGGTGGTATCCGTTCAAACACTAAAACCAAAGCGAAGCAGATTCTAACCAAGCTAGTGTTCTCCTTGTCAGAGGTGTGCTTCAATGTCGGCATCGTGTCACATCTAGCATGGCATCAATTTACAGCATCAACTTACGGAGTCAATTTCCATGGCATCGATTTACAGCTAGTGTACTGTACATAAGTGTACACACTGACGATGAGTGTACACACAGTGTGTTGTATTTCTGGGTCCCACCCAGGGGAAACTGGCAACCTCGTGCGAGTATGGAAATGCGTGTAGGGGGTCGTTTTAGAAAAATTTATGCGCACTTTTGATAGTAGGTTTGATGATCCATATTGCCCGGTGGTGGAGTAATTCTATTTTAGAGGAGAAGCTCTCAAAATTATGGACTCTCAGTGACCTAGGCCACGAGACGCGGCCATCGAGATGCTCGACATAAAGGCGCCAACAGAACGAGTGGTCGATATCGGCCCCTATCAAAGGAAGGAAAGCGATCTCTCAACTGGATATAGAGGGATGTGCCAACCTCATTTTGGACGATTTCACCGCTTGTCGGCAAGAGGAAGCTGAGCTTCAGACTGCACTCACTAAATTTTGAACTGTAGGCGCCGGCGAAATAGAAAACTTTGAAGCCCCCTCAAACCATCAGGATCCAAGGTTGGTGTTTCCAAAAACCCGCTTGAGCTAGTATGAATTTTCCTCAAACGCAATACTCTTTCAGCTCGAATAACCTTGGCAGACTTAGAAGGAAGAGGCACAAAAGCCAAAACGGAGTCTTTATGCATAGAACCCGCTAATAATATTCCGGGCGTTGCACAGCATGTCATGTCATACTTTACACATAGCCAAGCACTGTACAGCGCACTCGAGGGCTAAGGAACACTTATTTGACAGTAACTTTGTACCGAGGCGGGAGTCGAACCCTCCTTTGTAAGTGCGCACCCAGCGTGAGAGGCAGACGCCTAAGCCGCTCTTGGTCACGACCCAGCATGTCACTGACTGAATGTAGCGTTTGTTGCATTGGTGCCGTTCCCAATCACAGCATCATCTGCTGATGTCCCACTAGAACCCTGTCTGAATTGCATGATAACAGCACACCAATTGACAGCAGCGAACAACAGCGCACCCACAGTGGTCTTCGTGATCGGCAGCAAACCAGCAATATCGATGCTTACGCACATGTCTTCTCGAGCCACCCGTTGATAGAAATAAGTATAAAAGCCGGTCGATTGGTGATGCATTGTGTCAAAATCCAATGAAATTTTAATATCGATAGCGGCTTTCCGATTTCGATTGTTATCAGATGACCAGTACGATTTATAGAAATTATGTAAACTAGTGGCAGTCCTCAATGAGTGATTTGAAATTGTTGATGCGGCAAATAGTGGGGTCAGCTGGCAAATAACATCGACCCAAGAATAAATAGTGAATGGCATTGAAGCTGTTGAATCGAATATGGTTTGATAGATTTGAGTGATCAAAGAAAGAATGACCAGGGCGTGTAAGATAGCGTAGTAACGAAATATGTGAGCCACTGTAGCTGTCAAATTCGCTAAAGCATCGTATTGGTCAGAAGATCGAGCAATAATTATATCAAAATTAGTAAGCGATCGATCATTTTGAGTTGTCAATCGATTTATTTCTTTCCTCAATGAATAGTTATAGATACGCCATAATTCGGCTGTGCACACATAAACTGTAAAAGCTAGTGCAAGTCCTAAGCTAATAATTAAGCTGGGGATAAAAGCCAGAGAATATATAATGATCTTCGCTTTGAATCCTTTAACAGCATAAAGTAAAATGGGCCAAACAAAAGTTTCGGTCATGAAGAAAAAGCTCATGAAATAGGATTTGATGCACACGACGCGCATTCGCTTTTGCAAGAATTCGTCTTTCTCATCTTCTAGTTTATGCAGAAATGTAAAATCCGCTTCGTCCAACAGATGAGCCATAGAATTAATCTTCTTCCATTTGATTGCCCAAATAAGGAAGGCTAATGAAGTGGCTAAAGTATACAACCATACTAGCTCTGCACTCCACCATCCGTACTGATCCATCATGTTGGAGAGACTCGAAGCTCGGAAAGCGATTATCAATGTGTCCAAATAACTGTTATAGACAGTACCAGCGCACAGGGCAAGAAGACATAAGAAGTAGAAATTATACAGGTATCGAGCTAGCCAAAATTTGAAATCATTTTCTCCCATGCCAGTTAGCTTCAGGATTATCATAACAGGAGCTAGTGCGGTTGAATACAGATTGTATCGTCGTTTAGGTGCCGGCTTGCGAGGTCTGGATGGCTCGCTGGTGTCCACGGAATCAGCCGATGCCAAGGAATTCACAGTGTCCATACATACAGTTGCCGCCGCCATACTTGTTATTGGTAGATTATTGCCAATGTCGAACATAAGGCCAAGGTGCGGCAAAGTTTAGAAAACCAGTCTACAATGGGACTATTTGGCTCCAAAATTATGTTGGCTGTCTTTTATCGTATCGTCGGCCAAGGCGGAGACAGTGGTCTGAGGAAATTACCCATTTCCGATTGCGTGGGTTCGTTAGAAACGCTAAATCAACAGTCTTGTGTTGCTTCTGGGAACAGCGGGATACCGTAAAAACTATTCATCATATGACCAGATTGAGGCGGGTTTAAGGCGGTGATCCGTTCTGTAGAGCAAATTTTGCGTAGCCCCCTGTTCAGTTTTGTTTTTATATCCCCTGCTGAGAGCGCGTATCCAAACGTGTAGGATAAAAGTGATCATGCGCTACTTAGGGCGGGCTTTCTTTTAACTTGTATCGTTTGCAGGTATATCATCATATTGTCGTGCATGACGGAATTGTAAGTGTGAAAAATTGTTTTAGTTTTAACTTGTTTTCTGGACAAAAAAGTATTTGTCTGGGCTCATACAGAAGTTATAAACTTCTGTATTCAAACTAACCCCCAGATCGGGCACTATAAAATAACTATTGTAGCCTGACAGAGCCTCAATCTAAAGTAGTACCCATCGTCACATGTACTTGGTGGAACTCGAATATTGCCACTTCTATCATAGCAGGTGCATAGAGCAGCTACAATATACGGTCAGCGGTGAAGGTGCCACCTAAAGCTACACCAGTCCGTCTTTCGTAGCATTCACAGTGATTTCTCTAAATGGCACAAATGTGATCGAAAAAGGCTCAGTAATCACGGCCAGATCAGATATTCGATCGGACCTGAAAAATCACCATGCGAAATTTGGATTGGATCATCCGATTCAAAGTTCAGATCATCCGGATTATCTGAGCCAATGGTGTGGTGTTAAGGAAACCGCAGGCAAGCAACTATTGAAAGTTTTCCCCTCTGTATTGTAATGAATTAGATGAGATCAATATTCTGCATTGATGCTTCCTTTTTTCTGCTCACAAATAGAGTTACAAGTCATCTTGACTTAATAATTCTTTGAGACCAGAGAAAACATGGATGACTCAGACTTTGCAAATACATAGGTTGGAGTCAGTCGACAGAAATATTAGTAAGTCGGGAGCGGAAATATCCGTCTTCATAAAAGTAGTTTGAACTTATGGCTGCAGTCATTAATTTTTTTTCAACATTTTTTCGATGTTAGCAATCATAATCACTGCAGGCACCACAAGAAATTTAGTTCTCCTAAACTTACCAGTCCAGTATTGCTGCATGGCCCCGCTTGCCTTTGATACCTACCTTTTTATCGATCAAGAGGTTATAAATGAGTTTGGTTTTCATATTTTTGATTAGGTAGGTTTTATAACCTATTCGAACCCTATGTACAGTATGCTGATCCAGAAGCTCAAATTTAGCAGCTACGTCAGCTTTTCTGGTATGCTTACTTATACTTTCTGGCTGACTTGCGCAAGTTGTTTCAGTCAACGGGACCTGCCTGCGTCAACAAAATAATCGTAAGTATCGTGACATACAAATTTCTTTTCGCGCTTTAGAAACCTCCGAATAAGCAGCATTATTCTGAAAGCCCGGCCTGTCATTCCTGCATAGGAGGGTAGCCCAGGACTCCATGTTCCTTGTTCCACTCGTTTATTCACCATATTGAGTTTTGCTGGGTGCAAGAGGTTCACCATATTTGTCTGATGCGTTAGTACTGTCAATTTTCCTTTTGATGAACCTGCAAGTCAGCTTCTGGTCCAATCACTGAGACCAAGTACCACAGCTTTGATAAATAGTAGGTGTCACCACTGATATTCTGCCGAAATATGATATTTCTGAGCTCGGAATCTTTCCCTCAAGTCCACCAATGTGATCTTCAGCTATTTCCATGCCATCCCTGCTAATCCAAAATCCATATATTTTTACTTTATCAACCTATAGTGCATCGTGTGGCCGGTTTTAATGATTTGGGAAGCGGGCGCTCAACATTTGAGAATAGTCGTATAACTGAAGTGGGTGATCAGATGGTTGCTTGACTCTTCAGGATTTCAAGTTTTCCTCTACATTATTGGCGGCTGGTACCTGGTCTATCTACTGAACCTCGTCCTTCGTGCGTACAAAGAGTTAAGAAATTTGCCCTATTTTGGTAAGAACATATTGCGAAACCAATTTGAATTTTATTTTTTCGCTGTTTCAGATCTACGGTTGAAATTTTTTACTGTATTCCCTTTGTTGCTAATTGAAGTGACGGTTTCGATCACCGTACTTCGATTTGGTGTGACGCCAGCATTGGAGGACAATTTCGTGTCTCATTTATCAACCACGTATTCGTCGTCGGCCGAATTCATGGCTTCTTATAGTCTCATCCACTTCTGTCATGTCCAACACGATTTTCTTGACGTCTGTAATAAAGCTACATATGTGACAACTGAAGGAATGCCTAAACTCACTTCATCAAAATTCAACGCGCTTACCGAACGACCGACCACCATACGGATGGAAACGAGCCGGTCCTCGCAGTCGTGGAAATCGAGCCATACGAAGATGATGAATGTTCATTGTCGACTCAACTACAGCGAGATTTCGATACAGCAATGCCATAACACGTGAGAGGTGCGCGCTATATATACCCGTCACGAATCGTGAAAAACATCTAAAAAAAAGCCACATCGATTCGAGAGTGTTCTTCGTCTTTCACTGCTTACTTTATCTGAACTGTGGCAGCAGCGTTGCCTTGTATCGGGCTTCCTGAGATTCTCGTCCACGTTCTCGAAGATCATTGACCACCAGTCTCGCGTTAAACATTGAATTTCCGACATTGAAATATTGATCGATATTACGTAACTTTTTGTCGATTCTGAGAAATTTTTTGATTTGTTCAGCATCAAATTTTCTTTCCACTGATGTAAGTTTCATGACAGTGAGATCATTATCTGCAATCATGCAGGCACAAGAAGATGAGTTCATCGGTATGCGCACAGGATGGAACTTAATTTTGGACAGTAGTGTAGTTGTACTGTCGGAGCAACGCACATTTTGCAGAACATTTTGCGCAAGTCATTTTGTTAAGGACTTAGTATGAGGACATTATACCCGAGGACATCTTGCGCCAGGATATTTTGTTCAGGACAATTTGTCAAGAACATTTTATTGTGGACATTTTCTCGTAGACCCTGCGTCCACATACCAGGTGTGGGGTGCGAAAGAGGCCGGATAGCAATAAAAATTAGCTAATGCTGCTCTGGTGAGCATGGGACAAAAACTAGACTATGACTTTGTTGGTCTCCAGTACGTGGCCGAAAGTACGTGGCCACAAACTACGTAGGCAAGTATGATAGTCCTTCTACAGTAAGCACCTCATCAGGTCCAAAGAACTAGATTATGCTTATCGCGACACGCGTCTCGAAGTGTCACTGGAAGAACCGACAACCGAAGCTCCTTTAGGATGATGGTATAGGTTTGCACGCACCGCACCTCGCAGTCTTGTGGCGCGACTCTGACCGAGAAGAGGCACGCACGCCCTAAAATACCAGCTCGATTGATATACATAAAACAGAATATCACTGATTCTCCTTCTGTAGTTCTTTTGATTCTTCTGGACTTCGATAACTGGTGACTGATGTACAGAAGATGTAAGGGCAGGCCTACACTACACACCTTACATGATACTTTACATTGTGGAACGGGCCTACTTGGAGTGAAACGCGCCACATACAGTATGTTGTGCAGATCGGCTGGTACCTAGGTCAGTCTGGTGACGCTGCTGACCCACCGCGCATGTTTCCGGATTCGGCAAAGTCATCATAAACAAATAGGCCGGCTCAATTCCCTTTCGACGGGGCTCAAATGACCGAAACCTTGGAGACGATGGTGGACACGAAAGAGCTGGAGACAGGTTCGGAGTCGATGGAACTGACAACCGATAATGAGAATACACCCGCAAGTCCCTCCAATTATGTTGGCGGTGCTCAACGTGACGGGGCAGCACATAGCGACGGATCAGTGTCTGGGATTCCGGTCGCCTTCATCGCAGCGATTGCAACGGTAGGAGCCGTCTGCGCTTTGTTCGTGATCGCGGGCGTCGTCGTGCTCGTGAGGAAGCGTCAAAGGAGGACGAAGGAAGAAAAATTGAAACGGAAACCTGTAATTTTAAGCTCCGTCCGTTCAGGATATGACCGCAAGGTTGGTCCTTTTTTCAGGCGAAAAGGAGGCGGCCAGAAGTGGACGACGACGACGAAATGATTCCGCCTCTCGAAATAGCGCTGGAAGAACCGGCAACCAAGGCATCTGTTTCTAATTACTGGAAGATGAAAAGCCGACCCGCTCCCAACAACAAGACCCCGCAGTCATTCAATCAACTGTCGATCAACGCATCGTCATCCGCCAGTTCGGCAACGCGATCGCATCAGACCTTTCAAGCACCGCCATCCCTCTCGCTTACGCCCATGAAAGAGCTGTTGGCTAAGTACGAAGCGCAAGCGAAGGCCCAGCAATCAGAAACTGTGTGAGTGATCGAATGATTAGCATGTTTTGCTGAAGGATGGAATAGCTGATGTGAGATAAGTCCACTTGCGTTTTGTTGCTATAGGCTCCCGCTGATTCTGGTCTTATCATGTGCGCGTGCAGACTGTACTCGTGGACGAGACTTCTATGCGATGGCTATAAGCCTCGTAAAAGACAGTATCTGCGGAAGACGGGAACACTCACTTTAGTTATATTTGCTCGAACAGAGAAATAGTCAGCGTTGAGGTCGTGCCACACTTTTCACACATGCCCACACAAGGCTTTAGGACCGCGAGAAGCTCATGGCAGCGTATCGACGTATAGCTTTGACCAAGACTGGTTGAATTCACACAGCGGCCCCGGAAGCATGCAGACAACGATGCTGACGAGCATGTGAATTGTGCCCTGCAAGTTCCGGAACTTAGAGGCGGATGGCCGAGGCCCACTCTGCATCGCTAATGTAGACTTGCCTACGAACCCTAATCCTAGTGCATGGCACGCACTGGTCAATTTTCCATTCTCTCCTTTCTGTATCAAGTGCTTGACTCCCTTCATGCCATTAATGCAAGCTGATAAAAGAACAGTCCTCTGTGGCCACCTGACAAAATGCATTAGCTCCTTTCCTAACCCCCGCCTGTCGATGATCCCAATCAGCAGGATTTTGGTCTTTGCTCGTTTCACTGTTGCACCTGACGCTCGTTTGTACATATCATAGGCATAGAAAATTCGTTCTATCGATTTAGAACATATCAGAAATTTAGTGTCATCTGCGGCATTACCAAGTTCTCTTTCTAAAATGTCCCCTAATACCCTAAGGACCCCTAATATCTTTGTCCTAGCGTTAAAAAATTTTGTGCCCGTCTCAAGCAGTCATTTATAAGCCGAATGTATCTTCTTTACTTTATCAGCTTGCAAAGTACACTGGTCCATGATGAGCAGTGTGGCAAATCCTTGAGTGGGGCGCTGCCTGTGCCATGGCACCATGACAGTAAAATACTGTGGTTCATCATGGGGAGCGGCCTTCGAAAAAAGTTGATGCGTTATTCATTGTTCAAAAAATCACAAGTATTTTACATGATCCGATCCGACTCGATCCGTAATTTTTCCTATCCGATCCGATTCGATTCGATCTGACAAACCCCCATCCGATCTGGCTGTGACTCCGTAAAAGATACGGCGTGATTCTTAGCTTGATATTTAATCAATGCGCATCATTGACGTTTTTATTTTTTGTCGTGGAAAACTTCAATTGAGGTTACAAAAGATCCAGCGCCGCTTTTAATAAAAATCAACTGGCGGTACTGGATTTTAAATAAAGAAAAACAGGTACTGTAGTTCCACTTAGGTAATTTGAATCACGCATTTTTTCCTGAATTCTAATGCAGCTGATTGATCTTAAACTAATGGATGTCTACTTAGCAATGTGCGCAGCTGTAACCACGAACATTGTCCTTTGTGCGTCATAGCATCCAATCAGATTCCCTAACCAGCTATGGATCATTGCCCAGTCTTCGTCAGTAACCTAGTTTCACGAGACTCCATAAAAGAAAGTGCTTTCATTGAGTCTTCACACATATTGGCATACCAATAGCGGACTTACTTGTTAGCCTTTGGAAGCCATTGCCTGGCTCTAACTTCTATTCTACACTGATTCTGTAACCTTCGATCATGTATGAATTGAACGGTCGGTCAAGACCACCTGTACATCCTTCTATTATCATGGCCTGGCAGGATGGGTATCCTGGGAATAAAGTTAGCCCGAACGCGCATTCTACTGGTCCTCCGTCTTCAGAGCAAAGTACTCTGCAAGCTAGTCACGTATGGCAAGATTGGGTAGAGTTGAGTTCATTCCACGGCATCCTAGACTTGCATCGCCCCCATTATGGCACATGCTGGAAAGCTACTTGGATAATCGTCATGATAGCATTCACCGGAGCCGCTATCTACAGCATTGGACAAGTGATGGACGAGTATCTTTCCAATCCCACAATTCAAAATTATCGAGTAGAATCCCGAAATTCGTTTCCTCTCCCTGACGTCATCCTATGCACGCACGAAAGGATCAATCTGTCCGTACTTCGAGAAATGGGCGCTTCACCGACTTTGATCACTGCTATAAGAAAAAAGTTCGACGAGATTGATACCAGCAATGTACTCATGTTTTCCAACGAGCAATACGGAATGACTGACAACGAATCGAATATAAGCGATCAATATGATCGATTCCGACTGGCCAACGGGAACATAACATACGAGCAGATCTTACGTCGCGCAAGCATTCCATGCGAGGCTGTTGTAAAAGCATGTTCATGGGGCTCGCCTTGTTGTCGAGCGGCCACTCCATTCTTGAGCATGCAATACGGACAGTGCTATAGATTCAAGACAATCAAAACCACGGTTGGAGAAAGTTTCACAAATACACAGACTTATCCTGGCCCGACTGGTGGCTCCCAAATCGCATTACGAGCTTCGCAATCCAAGAATAGTCCAATACAAGGGGCATTAATAGAGCTTGTCTATCCAAACGAGTCCACCACGTTCAGCTTCCTTCAGATTCCTGCCGCAGTCACTGCTTCGATTCAATTGTCCTTACAGGTAAGCTGGCTCAGTAGAACATCACTGCGTAAGACAGGAGCATGTTGGTATGCCGACGGTGAAACCCAATGCGTCCATCTGGGGAGACCCAGTCAAGGATGTAGAAACGTCCGCAAGAAAGAGGCCTCTTCTTATATTTTATTTTATTATCAGGTTACTGAACGAATGAACATGTTTGGACGTCCACGCACATGCATCGAGTCATCGGGTGGACCAACACCTCCTGACGACTTTGGTCGCCTCAGTATGGAGAGCTATCGGAAGACGGCCAATGGTTGTTACTATATCATGTGGTCCAAAGCCAATGTTAAATATTGTCAATGTTCCCAGATGCCTAATGTGATCGAGCTACCATTGTGTGAGCCATTCGATCCTTGCCCCTTTATGAAATTCGAGGCCATCATCAACGAGACCATGTTGCTGCAAAAGGATTGTATGCCCCAATGCAAAAGGCACTCCTACGCAGCTTCAATCACTTACTCCAGCTTCAGCGCATCTTCCTACTACAAAATCAAAAGTCGATCGACCGAAGAAACAGACGAAGACCTTATTCTTCTCGACATTTACCATCCGAGCATGGAATACTTATTGGTCAAAGAGGTCGAAGTGTACAGTATCATGACACTCATCGGAAACATCGGTGGCGCCGTCGGATTATGGTAGGTTCTCATTCCTAGCCCTGCTCAGTTATCCTGATGAAATAGGTAACCATCCAAACCATCAAATCTAGGCAGCAAAACACCCCCTAAAACCCAGGACGGTTAGGTTCCTACAGTACGTAGATACCCGTAAAACCCTGCCAATTTTCAGGCTTGGCGCTTCCCTCATGAGCATTTTGCAAATGATATTCTATTTCGTCAAGTGGTTATCACTGCGGAGGCAATAAAGGATAAGATATCCTCGATACACATGCTATCGATATGCGTATACAGTAGCGCTACTGTATGTTGAGACTCGCAAGTAGTCTAATGTTTCCTCCTGCTTCTGACTCATTCTTTCTCCTCTATGTGAGTACTGTTGTAATGGCGTGGATACCTTATCTGTATCGATCAGTGCACTGGTTCAGAGAACTGGTCTGCCTCTCCCAGGTCCGGGCCAGACACGAGAGGTGTTATCATAGAAAGCGAATAGTCCATTCAGGATTCGTACAGAGTGGAGAAAAATTCTGCTAGAGTTTCCAGAGTTTTCAATCAACAGGGAACCTAAAATCTGAAGTTGACAAGGTTATGCATCGGAACACATTCGGAGAAAAGAAGAAATTGATCTTACTGTAACCGCTCTGCCATTCCGTAACTTCCATTATCAAAAGTGTTTAGGAACACACTGTGAGTAAATGCAGATCATCAGGGCGTGATCAAACTGGACATTTTTCAACAAGACTGGTTCTGTCATGGCGGCTCCTGGCAACACTAAACAACGATTATAACCATTTTATACAATGATAGAGAAGCAATGTTTGGCAGGTCATTCTTGCAGCCTTGGAGCTGGTCTGCCTTCCTTGGCCATGTAAGAAATGAGTGGAAACAAAAAACTAGACTCGCGTTGGGCAACAGGTCTTAGCTGGCTATATCCATGCAAAGAATCGCCGGTGGATCACGCGCCCCCACCTCAGCCTTTTTTACCCAAAGATCCCCCACCGCCACCTAATACGGGCACCGTCACCTCTAAGACTGTGTGGAACGACTGGTTGGACTTGAGTACGTTCCACGGTGTTCTCGATGTGACACGTCCTCCTTACGGCAAGTGTTGGAAAGCAATTTGGATCATTGTTATTACAGCATTCACAGGTATTACCATTTACAGCATTGAGCAAGTGTTGGAAGAATACATCGAGAACCCTACAATACAGAACTATCGCGAAGAGTTCAGAAGCTCATTTCCGCTTCCTGATATCGTCGTATGCACCCATGAGAAAGTCAATTATACAGGCCTCATGGCTATGGGCGCCCCACCATCCTTGGTCAAAGCTATACAAGACCGGTTTGACAAGTCCAATGTGGCCAGGCTTTTAGCCAGCTCATCAGAGTCGCCTGTAATCACCACGGATTACCAAGAATGGAATCTGAGCGTTATCGATCAATACGTTAAATTCCGATCCGAAAATGGGAATATCACGTTCAGTGACGTGTTGCGTCAAGCCGGAATTCCTTGTGAAGAAATAGTTAAAGCGTGTGCGTGGAAAGAACCATGCTGTCGAGCAGCATCACCATTTTTGGACTACACTTACGGGCTGTGCTATCGACTGGAGGTGAGCAGAGCTATGAAAGAAGATGGAAAGGAAAGACAGGAACAAACGTATCCTGGCCCCAATTCCGCTGTACAGCTGATCCTACGAAGACCCACAGGCGCTGGTCAATGCAATGATACACAAGCACGGGGCGCTGTGGTCGAGTTCGTGCATCGGAACGAGACGGCAGCATTCAGCTACTATCAGATTCCCGATGGAGTCAGTGCATCTGTTCATCTGTCCTTGCAGGTATGTTCAAGCAGTCCCAAGTAGGACAGCTAGCGTATATTCAGCATAGTTTGGACAAGGCCCAATGTGGGTCCTAGTTGAATCCCCTGCAGATTCGAACAACGATATTGCGACCTGGACTCAAACCCTGTATAACATTGATTACTCTGTTCAGGTCACAAAGCGCATCAACATGCTCGGTCGCTCTCGCACTTGCGTCGAGTCCAATGATGAACCACCGCCGCACGATAAGCATGGTCGCGTCAGTTTAGATACTCTCCGGCGAAGCACCAATGGCTGCTTCTTCGTCATGTGGGCCAAAGCCGTTTTCAAGTACTGCAATTGTTCGCCACTGCCGAACGTAATCGACTATCCCCACTGCGAGCCATTCGATGATTGTCATCTCGTGCACGTAAATGCTATCTCAGTCGAGACGATGAAGTTGCAGCAGGCCTGCCTCCCCCAGTGCACCCGACGCACATACTCGGTCTCCATCACCTACTCCAACTTCGATGCCGTTTCTTACTATTCCAAAATTGGACAAAAACAACCGGATGAATCCCTTATTCTGCTCGACATTTTTCACCCTCGCATGGAATACTTGCTTGTCAAGGAGGTCGAAGTCTACAGCATTATGACACTCATCAGTAACATAGGCGGTGCGGTTGGCCTATGGTACGTTCAGTATCCGAAGATCCGCAGCCATCAAGCCAAAGTGTTTCTTGTTTCAGGCTTGGCGCATCTCTGATGAGTATCTTGCAACTGGTCTTTTACTTTGGCAAATGGCTTTCAGTCCGAAGTTGATGCCATGGTGATCGTTGCGATGTCGCCCATCTGCTTATTGAGCTTAAGTGATATGCGGTCCAAAGGGAAAACGATATATTGTGATGCACACAGGCTCGAGCAGAGGAAGCAGTCACATGTGCACCGATTCACCCAGAAGGCCTCAATGATCCAATAAAATGCACCAGGCGCTAATATTTCAAAATCCCATGAGCATGATTGCATGCAGAACGCACGAGTCCTACAGCATGACCTGCTTCATTTGGCGTCCATTTGGCAAAAAAGTATGCAGAGCTTAACGCATTTTGCACGCCAGAGCGTTTGGACTCATTAGGTACCGTCGAGCAGCCGCGTTGGTCCAGGGGCTCGTCATTCAATAGCTTCCAATAGCTTCCAATAGCTCCCTTCGTTGACATCAGCCAAGCGTCTGTCGAGCACAGACAGGTTTCAGAACCCACCCGCCATGGTCCCAAGAAGTCGGTGTCTGGTCCAGGATGTCCTCGCGTGGAGTCGCTCCTGTTACGCGCAAAGGGAAGCTACTTTGTGGGCTTGCCCCCGCGCAGCTTTGCTCATACAGTAGAAGCTTATTCACAACCGCCAGGTTAGATGCAGTACGATCTCAATCGGTCAAAATTTTTAAAAAATCATAAGAAAATACGAACTGCAAATCCTTTTGTAAACTCCCATACATAAATTGAGTACTTTGAAACTGTAGTAGGGAAATCAAATTTCACATTTGTGCATTTGGTACCGACGTGACGCCTTTGGCTCGTGGCCTAGGGCTACTTTTTACTCACTGGCACATGTTTAGTTTGGAGCCTGTTAAATCATTTGCATCACGTGTTTGAGGTTTGGAAACCTGCTTGCGTTTGGCGATGAGGTGAATCATGAACATAGCGCTTGACCATAATCACAGTTCAGTGAAGACCATAAATGATATGCGTCAGAAAAGCACTACTCGGTGCTAGTATCTTTGGGAGTCAAGTATGTGCAATTAAAAACCGCGCATGGATTTTTATCTTCCCTCTTAAAAAGCCCTCAAACGTACAATCAAAAGTTTGAGTCTCCCGGGGCACATTTAAAGATTAAATCAGCGAAATCAAGTCCATTGCCTCAAACTCGACTTTATCACTTTTCGTTTTCTTGGCCATTCAATTGGAGCAGGACGCCTCCATTCTCATCGTCCCCGTGATAACCCAGTTGATGCATGATCTCGAGCGTACTCTTGTTCTTCGTTTCGGGTAAGGCCACTACGAAATAGATAATGGAGACGAGAAGAGGAACGATATGAACTAGGAAACAGAATTCATAAATGGCCCGCTGTAATGGGTAAAATATCAAAGTAGTCGTACCAATACTGACCCAGTGCGCGATCATGGCCAACGTCATGGCCGTCGATCGAGCTTTTTGAGGGACTAACTCTGCCGTCAGCAACCAAACCACATCAGCTGGACCCAGTCCGTACACGAAGCATATGGAAGCCGCCACCCCGATGTTGGCGTAGGCCGTCCACTTGATCAGATAAACTCTGGTTAAGTAAGCGAGGATAATGAAGAGCACATTCAAAATTAGCAAGGTCGTGTTGGCAGCTATCATTATGGGTCGACGCCCGAACCAATCCATTACCAGTCCTCCAAATAAGGCGCCTAGACAGCATGGAGCTGTCATTGCAATCGTGGCATATTGGGCGTCTGATGGCGACACTCCGCTGCTTCTTAGGATGTTCGTAGAAAAATAGGACAAAGCCATTATTCCGCTGTAAGCCGCTGAGAAAATGACCATCCAACCCAAAAATACCCCTTTTCTAATATAGGGCGTGGAAAATAACGTCTTCAACGACATGGTTGTGTCAGATGTGCTTGCACTCTTGCTCAACTCTTGACGAAGGTCTTTCAACTCCTCCTCAGCTTCGTGTTCACTACGACCAAAATATCGCAAGACCCTCGTAGCCGCCCCGTAGTCACCACGACTCGCCAAATACTTGGGCGATTCGGGTATAAAAGGGAGGACGGCCAGGGCCATCAAGCTAGGTATAGCTTCGACTAAAAACAACCACGGCCATTTCTTCTCATCGCCCAACAATATTGGCAAGGCCAAGATCGAAGCAAAGAGAAATCCAGACTCGAGCACAAAGCCAGTCATCGATCCGACAAGTCCTCTGGCCTTTTTTGTGCTAATCTCATTGAAGAAGACAGGCTGCAATCCGAGTTGTGTTCCTTGAGCCACACCGATCAGAAATCTGCCCACCATCAGCACTTCCCATGCGCTCAATACTTTCGATATTCCCTGCAGAATGCAAGACACCAGCACGAGGGCATTGGTCACGTAGAAACTTCTTTTTCGTCCTAAGCTATCCAGTAGAAGTTTAATGAAGAATGTTCCCACCAGGCCACCCACAGTTTGCATATTGACTACGGACGGCCACAGGTAAGTCCACTGCTGCTCATTCAAGTACGATCCGTAGTGGTCATTATACGAGGCATTGACAAAATGCGTAAATGACTCCTCGCTCGGGTTCATGACACTTAGTTGATATCCATAGTGAAAACTGCCCCCTAAACTGATTATCAGCGCTAGCCCCAAAACGCGCCATGTTGAAGCAAGACACATTTTCGATTCCTACTCTCTGCACTCATCACTCCACTCTGTCCTGCCTTATCGCATCGCCAAGAGTTAGGTCACTCAAGACCCTTTTACGCTTTGATTAATGAGCTCTCTCGCTCGTCCTGTTTTACTGCCGAGTCCGCTATTCACGGCGAATGGCGCTGCTCCAAGTGAAACAATCGTCAAGTATCCCCCCATAGTATCTCCCACAAAATCACAATGCGTTTCGCCTTAATTGCCTATCGAGAATCTACTCGACGGAGTTGCGTAGTCCAAGTTTGTCCAGGCCTAATAAATTCTCTCGAGCTATCAACCTTTTGTCAATATCCAGACCCCATGATGCTGTGAAACATGTAAGGAGCAAAACGAAAATGCATCCTGCAGTAGAAATTACAGGACCTTGTCCTCCAGTGATTTTGTGCACCCGAATGAGATCACCTTTTCCTTTCACCAAATTCCTGCCGACGTCAGCCACAGTTTATTTGTCTGTGGCAGCAACCAGTAGCAGCTGTGGTGCTTGCAATTCGGCCAAATGACTTGAGGCCATGTGAAGAGGTGCGAAAAGGGATAGGAATCCTCGCGATGTCAAAGACGCAAAGACGGACGAAAGTTCCCGACTAAGGGCAGGTTTGACAGCCAGTAAAAGCTCCCTAAATCTTAGGCCATTCAAAGTTTTATCTTTGCCCATCAGCCGTCCTAAATTAAGGAGCTGTCCTAGATGACTGTGAAAACAGCCCCAGGTTGGCAGGCGGTCCAGCATGCCACAATCAGCGTCTTTCCAAACTACCCACCGCGTCAATATGTTGCGCACGTGCATCAAGTCCACCCCAGATCAGCAAGAAATGCGCCCCCTGCCTAAAAGAGTGGCATATTTACGAAGGATGGACAATGGCGAAATGACAGCCGAAGCTTTTAACGTTACAAATCAGCAAAACATGCATCGTCGCATCAGACTCGAGCATCACTTCTAACACTAGGCATGCTTCGCGTGATCACATCAGCTCAGTTTTTTTGGGCTTTTTTTGGCATTGCAGGCCTTTGTTTGGTCGTTCGAGTTTGGAGCGCACCGAAACGGCATTCACCAGCGGCAGGTTTGGCCACGACTGTCGGATCGAGCTTTAATCCAACGGCTGGCTCGCTGCCTGACGAAGGTTTCGAGTCAGCTGTGGTCGAATCAGCGGCAGCCTTGTTGTGTCCAGACGGTGGCAAAGTGCGAGCTTCCATTCGCATGTAGCCCTTGCGATCTTGAGCTGATGGGGCTTGGCAGTGGGACGTGTAGAGCGTCATGTTCATAGGCCTCTTGACACTGGACGACTTGGCCAGAGATCGCTTCGTTTCTGCTTCTTTCGCGGATGAATCCGTAATCATTATCGGAGGGGGCTGGCCTTTCACTTTCTGCTGTGCTTTGCTCGCCTTGCAAGTCTTCTCGCCTTCTCGGCTCTCATTCGGCGCAGGTCCTTCACTCGACTTAAGTTTGGGACGTTTGGCCGCCTTTTTCCCGACTTCTTTCACGCCGACGCACGTTTGTGATGCAAGCAGCATCTTGCTCGATCCAGCAACGTCTCTGGCTGCGCTTTTTGGGACGTTACTTTGCCTTTCCTGGGTTTTCTTCTTGACCGTCAGTTCGCTTAGTTTCTTCTTTTGGCGGCGACGACGCACTACGAAGACAGTGAGAAGCAGAGCGAATACGAGGACGCCAAAGAGCGCGCAGGCGCCAAGCAAGGCCCATCGCCAATCGAAACCGTCTTCTTGCTTCTGGTCACTATTCTCGACGACTGCAGGATTGGCGGTCGATGTGCTGGCCAGTCTCGATTCGCAAACCATCAGGATGTCGAATTTTCGCAACTGATCCATCACGTTGTCCTCCAGCTTGCATGGCACGTTTCTCCATTCGATCGTGTAGTTCTTGGCTTCAACCGGGCCAGACACGGTCCCAATTCCCAGCATGCACCTCTCCATTGTCGGAGTGGATGGGTCCCACCATTGACGTGGAGGAGGAAACTTTTGCAATGTGCTGTTGTCAAACAGCCATCGCCACTTGGCTGGATCGGTAGAATTTGCGGCGGCGTCTTCGTCTCGCATCACGCCCAGCCAAAAGACACGGGGCTTAGCCGATCTAGCGATGTGCTGCTGCACGTCCCTATCGTTCAATAACGCATCAGTTTTCGTCGTCGAGTCCAACTTAGCGATCGTCCACATATGTTCATCGTTGGTGAAATTGGCGCACCCTTCCACAGCGTCTTCCATACTACTCGAAAGAGAGCCGATCTTGCGAGCGTACAGGCACTTTCCAGATTCGTACTCGACCGCATATTTCTTGTCGATCTCCTGGCATTTGAACCGTTGACCCACCACTAACACGAGTGAGAACCAAAAACACCCAGCAATGAGGGCCAAGCGAGAGGCACGCACTGAAACGACCATCCTTCACGTCAACCAGATGACAGAATGACTGACACTGAGTGGCTGTCAACACACGCAATGTAACGTTTGATGCGTTGAGCCACGAAGTGGAAATGCAATGGACGCCACTCACCATGAGACCTGTGCACATCGATTTGACGCGGGCTAACATTGATAATCAGGCGTTGCTCTCATGGTGCCGCGTGCTGACCTATTGGCCGTGTAGTGAAACAGCGATCGGCCCAATGCAAGAAACAAAAGCATCTTGGTCTCTGCATCTTACTTCCTCGATCTCAAGTTCAATGATAAGTCGCAGTTAGCTTAGAACCGCAGATACCGTGCATCCCAATATTCGTTACATCTGTCAATAAAGCTGGAAGAAACAGTCAAAAAGACACCCTTGCTTGATACAAACGTCTGAAAGATCCGACAAAAAATGTTACAATGTGTCCCATGCTTACACCCCTAGCCAGCCAGCAAGCAAACCTCAGTTCCATTTATTCAATTTGTAATCACAGACGGCGCAGCGACGCAAAGAGACTCCGTACAAAATAGTGTAGAGCTTTTGTTCAAGTTCACCCGTGGTGTGAGCAGCCCGATAGCAGGACGCCTTACGGCCAAGCAGTGGAGGCAGCTGCAATAAGAATGTTAGATTGGATGGAAGTTCAGCGAATCGACGGAGGATTCGGTGGATGGAGGATAGTTTTTACAAAATCCTTTTACTCGCTCTAAAACTGCAGTTTTGGCAGCGCCTATTACAAAACTAGCATCACCGCTTCTCTAAAAATACTGTACACTGCGTAAACTCTGGGCAAGCAATCTTGGTTGTACGTACTGTACATCATTCCAGAAACGTGTAATTCAAGCACTCACAGGTTTACGATGCTTCTACGATGCATTGCCTTACGATGCTTATATTTTGTCAATCTTGTCTTAACTAACCCCGCATTCGACGGAGAGAAGTCATTCAACTAGCGACGATGGGTACTGGCATGAAGAAAGAGGACGATGAATTTTTGGATCGATTGATCGCACAGCTGCGAGACGAGCACGCCACTCCAAAGGGAGCCGGCTTGAAAGCAGCCGAAATCGGACGCCTAATTGAGTTGGCCAAACAGTCGTTCCTGAAACAAAAAACGTTGATCGACATCGCTCCCCCTCTGACTGTGTGCGGAGATATCCATGGCCAATACAATGACCTGCTCTACCTGTTAAAGAGTTGCGGATGGCCGCCACGAACACGCTACCTGTTCTTGGGTGAGTTGCGAAAGGACTGGCTGTTTTCTCGACTACTGTATCACTGTTTCAGGCGATTACGTCGATCGTGGCCCGCGCAGCATCGAGGTCATCTGCTTGATATTTGCCTTGAAAATACGATACCCGAACGATTTCTACGTGCTCCGAGGTAAGCGGTGCTGCTATCTTTTTCCCGCCTGATGTGCACTTGGTTGAGTCTTGGGCAATCACGAATGTCGCGCCATCAATCGCACGTACGGGTTCTACGTGGAGTGCATGGAGCGTTACAGTTGGCCTGTGTGGGACTGCTTCCAGGTAATTCTCACTTGCACGCCTTTGAACACTCTTCGAAACCTTGCCTTTGTAGAGCGCTTTCAGCTCGATGCCCCTGTGCGCCCTGATCAACCGTCGTATCTTCTGCATGCACGGGGGCATACCACGAAACATGAACAGTTTCGACGAGATTCGGGAAGTAAAGCGGCCCGTCGAACCGCCCGAGAGAGGTCTGCTCTGCGACCTTCTATGGTCCGATCCAAAGGAGGAAGTAGAAGGTGTGTCTTGCATTTTTTTTTTCTCCTTTATAGCTCAGTTTTTAGGGTACAAAGCGAGCCAACGGGGAGCCGGTCATCTGTTTGGCGCGGACGCGGTCGAAGAATTCTGCCAAAAATTCGATATTGATCTGATCATTCGAGCTCACCAGGTCCTTCCGAACAGTATGTGTGCCTCGAGATGCTCAGAGGACACTTGGTTGGTTTTAGGTTGTCGACGATGGATTCGAGTTCTTTGCCAACAAGCACTTGGTGACTGTGTTCAGTGCCCCAAATTACTGCGGAACGTACATGAACACCGCAGCTGTGCTCAAAGTCGACCAAAGCCTTGTGTGCCGGTTTAAGGCAAGGATTCCGACGACGAAGTTTCCCTGCGCTCATAAACAGATAGTTCCACGTTTTAGCAAATAAAGCGCAAACTGAAAGAGCGAAGTACTCGCAAGAAAAAGAAGCCGACAACGAAGGAGATTCCGACCGCCGAAAGCGCAGAGGAGGAAGATGAAACTAGCGAAGAAGAGGAAGAGGACATGATCCCAGTGTCACCGCAGCCTCCCACGGAAGTGAACAAGTCAACTCGCTGGGTCCGCCGAGCTCTGAAATTGCTGGACGAATTGTTCAACGCTGCAGGCTTGCACGAGGTGAGGTTATTTCTTGGCTTGGTACTTGGGTGGCCACGACTAATTTTCTCTTGAGTACCATCCCGGCCAGCCGAAATTGCCGAAAATGTGGGCCAAGACAGCTGTCGGAGTTGGTGGGGCTCACCTGAGCTACCGGGGGGAAAGCAAGAACGCTACCCCAATCGAGATCAGTGTCACTGTGAACAAGAAGCCCGACGTGAGTCTGCACCTGAAAGCGCACGAGTTCAGCGACGGTCACTCGATTCCCCTCGAGTACCACATGAATCTGAAGTCTGTCTATGAAAAAAGTGAGTCGCATTCCAAGACACCGCTGCTGGTTTTCACAACTTGTTTTCTTCGCAGCTGGTGACGAAGCCGACCGGGCTTTGAAGGAAGATCTTAAATCACACTTCTTCGGTAAACTGATGGACTCAATGAAGACTTCGCATGGTGAGTCTGGCTTCTCGGATCACAGACCTTCTGCTGCTAGCGGTCTTCCGTTTTAGCTTCAGATCCATCATCGCACGCCGACGAAGATGATGACTGAAATACTGGAGTGAGCTGGATCAAAATGCGCATGTCAATGCAAATGTAAACTTGTGGTCAAACGTTATGCCATCTTTCATGTTCATGTTCATGTTTTACCACATCACCAAACGCTTATGCGCACTCGAGGATTTCAGATAGGTATCATACAGCCGCAAGGGACAAGGAGGAGTTGATTATTTGGGATGGCCGTTCCCAGCAAGCTGCGGGTTGTGCATGATGCCTCCACGCCAAATTCAAAGAAACAACAGGACACATGAAGTTGTTCAGGCCCATGCAGCTTGAATTAGTACATTCAAAGTAGCGATGACCAGAAGTACTGGCGGCCCTGAACGTTGAACACCTGAAAATATAGTATACATACCTCGACAGTAAGGTCGGGCTGTCGTCAACTACTCGTAAGAGTGTGCATACCCGATCGCGCGGTGGTTGATGTGCTCTTGCGAGTTGTGCCAGTATACTTGGACGTGGGCTTGGGGTACTGGCCTTCGTCGTGGATGCGGAAGTACTTGGCTTCCTGCTGGTCGTACTAGTGCTCGTGCTCCGAGTGGTTGTGGTGCTCGTCGTGGTCGAGCTTTTTGTCGTCAAAGTGGAACTGGATGATAATGACGTATACTCAGCATGGAGACACCAATTCTTTGTCAGGTCATGGAAGAATGTCTCAAGTGACTGGTAGTTCCTATCAGCGCAATTGGCCCCGTCAATTCGGACTTGCCGGGTGCACATTGCATGCACTGCCAAGCAAGTGATGTCACTGCATTGCAAATTGTGGTTGTTGCTCAAATCAATCTCGGCGGAAGCTCCATGGTCTAGCAGTTGGCCAACGCTGGGATCAACTGTCTTCAGGGCAGTGCTTCTTAATGAGATGACAATGCGGGCGGGACTCTAAAAGAGACAATCATATGAGACAATAAGCATTCGCTCTTTGTAAGCCTAATTGTAAGACTTCGCACCTCATCAACATGCGACATGCTGATACTTTTCAGCAATGCGCTATCATCCAGGAGCACTTCGACGCCTTTGCTTTGGGTAGATCCACGGACAAGATAACTCAAATCGATCGATGGCAACGCGGTATTTCGTAGATCAAACAACGCGACTGATCTCAAGGACAAAAAGGCATCCCGTTCAATGTTAGAAATCGGATTTCCATTGAGAAATACCCGAGTTAGATGCGGGCCCTGATCAAAGTCTCGCGTGCCCACGGTCTCTATAAGATTATCAGATAAGGACACTACTGATAATTGATTCTGTATCATGTTCTTCGGAACCGAAGTCAGTCCAGTATTGTCCAAATTTAAGGACTTCAACTTTGATGGCAGCGCGTTCAGTGATCCATTCTCGATCGCCAGTTTCAACTTGTTTCCGCTTAAGGAAAGAACTTGCAGGTTTGTGAAATTATTAAGAATATTTGCTGGAATTGTTGAGAAGTGGTTATCGTCCGATTTTAATTGCTCCAAAGTTAAAGACACAAGGCTTAACAGTTCGCAGGGAAAGTCAGCCAACGAAACGCCATCTAGAATCAACTGTTGCAACTTTGGCAGCCCAGAGAGAGTCTGATCGTTCAATCGCTTCACTTTAGTATGAATGATCGACAGTTGTTTCAAAGTGGCGAACGATTTGAACTGGTACTCGATCTAGGAAAGACAAGATCCAAGTGTACTACACTACCGAAAAGAACAAGATGCTTAACACGATGAAACGATGTCCGGTGATGTTCCCTTCTTCCAGCATGTCTTCGCTTACCGTCGCCTACGAATCATCCGAATACGGTTCTGGAGTACAGTTGATGGCACCATCGAGAATGACCGACCTTCATCCATGTGTTAGCTAAAAATGAGATATTCGGAAAGGCTGTATTGATACTGAATTTAGGAAACCTCACCAGCACTTTTCCGCACGACAGGACGCTTTAGTCTCTGCAGTATCGACTGGCTGGATCAAAGGCACTCTCGCCTCTCGTGTACCATACGGACAGTGAAAGACATATCACCTACTGTAAATGGCACTTGTAATGTGAAATCAGGTGATTGCGTGCATTACCTCCAAAAAAGAGAATTATTTCAGGAAGCAACAACTGGGGCGAGTTTTCTACAAGGCACATTATTCCACAGCATAATTTAGCAGTACCGGTATATGCGTTTTTAGCGTAGAGTGCTTTTCAGTCCAACTCTTTGAGCGGTATCTTTTGTAATGTACTATCAATTTAACCGCCACCATAATCGTCAGCTTCTAAAAGGTGCGAGTTCCGTGTCCGTGTCTGAATCTGAGACCATATTCCGTTCGGCCTTCACCCAGTCGTACTGCACGTAGATAATTGAATTGAGAAAACAAGAATCAAAAAGCAGCTGGCATTAGGCAGATCTTGCTCACATTTTCTTGGAAAATCGCCAAGATGCAAAACTGGAAAATCGCATTTTTCCACCTCATGGACGGAGGCCGCCAGTGCCAGTTTCGGAGATGGTATACATACTGTAGTCAACGTCTTGTAGGCAAACCATTAGCTATACTAACAACATGCAATACGCCTGGACCCGTGTTACTGGAGATAATTACTGGGAGAGCTCGCACCACGTCAAAGACCCAGGGCAGCCAACCGAGTCTTCCGACCTGGCCCATGGATGAAACATCAACCTGACGGGTGATGCTCCCAGCTGCTAGCTCTGTGCAGAGAATCGCTTGCCAGACGAACCTCTACAGACAGTTTCCATATTATGCGGTGTGAAGCGATCTTGCCTTGGGCAGTCGTTGCATCGACTCACATTCGCAAGGGGCAGAGCACTCAGAACGAACCAGATCACATACAGTCACATTGTAACGCACGTCTTATCGCTCAAGGGCGGGGCATTGATCATTCGTTCGAAGAAGTCGCTCAGCTTTCGGTACGTCAAACGGTTCGACAGCGTAGAGAGGGCTTGCAGAGGAGGCAGGTAGCAGGTGACATCTAAAATAAAAAGATCATTTTCTTTCCGTCAAAAAGTTTTCCAGACGCTAATTCATCAACCTGAGAAGTCTTGGGGCGTGCTGGCTGACCACAACCACAGTCCAGGAGAGTCTGAGCCTTTCCCAATCACCGCCGTCGATCGCAATGGCGGATTCACTTAACAGGCAGAGATGTAAGCCTAGGTCAATTGAAAAGAAACCCAATTGGCTTACCCAACTTTTCCTCCGAGGCGGCACTCTTGCTGATCACACCGGTCGAAATCAGCCTCTCTTCCTTGCAGCAAGTCTTCACTAAAACCAAACCTTGTTCTACTACTGCTCCATAGGGAGCACACTCAGAGCTCACGCTTTGCGAGTTCATCAGCCAGATTTTCGGCTCCCGCGTACGGTTTGACTCCAGGAGAAAAGTGCAATTCGATGTGGAAGCGATCGTCGGATGTTCGGTCCTTGCTCTTGTCCTCGAACAGCATGATGGCCACCTGCGCCAGGTAATTGTACTCCCACACATTTGACAGGAAGTCGGTAGCTCGTTTCCATTGCTCGTCTTCAGGCTGCAACAACCAGGCATCAGGTGGCGTCTTCCATTTCAGTGCGCCCACTCACCTCAAACAGATCGCCGTATCGCAGCACGTTCATCAGCGAGTGGAGATGGCTTTTGCTCGTAAAGTAGAGTCGTGTCCGAACTCGTCGCGTCGGAGATTCGATTCCTTCTGAGGCCCTGGCCCAACATAACGGGTGTACAGTCTGCAGTATTTAAAACCTGAAAAAATTACGGCACTTACTCAGGGTCCAGGCTTGTGACGCCACCTTCTTCGGCCGTATCGACGCAGGCCTTGAGATCTCCCAGCAGCTTCTTCATCAGCGGGGTGCACGTACCGCGGCCAATCGCCAGCTTCTCATCTTTCTCGATTCCATACTCCTGAAGAGAGCGCATAAATCCAGAGCGGGTACGAGCACAATAGCCTTACCTGCGGCACAACGACATCAGCCAGCAGTTTCGCACGTTCGTACAGCTCACTAGTTCCGGCAGCGCGGAAATGTTTGACATTGTGCTCGAGATCGTATTTGATGCTCTGGAATCAGTACAGAAAGTTCATTATGTTGACAGGCTTGAGTGCATTAACTTACGTCGTAGATGTCCTGGATCTTTGAAATCTCGTAAGTCACTTGCCCATCCATCTCTTGGCGGAACTCCTCTGCCAACTTCTTCCACCTGTGCTCGACGAGGTCCCACGTTTCGCCTTCGTACAGCTTCACGCCTGAAAATGACTTTATTTTACCGCGGACAGTTTAAACCTAGAATCAAAGTTGCTCACTCTTCGCGGACGGATCTTTGCATCGCTCTTCTATGGTCGAGCACAAGCTGCTCACCAGCTGCCAAACCGTCTCGCACTGTTTCTTCGGATTGCCGATCTGGCGCAAAGCCTTGTTCATGGGCTCCGACTTCGACGGGTTTAACTGAAAACGAAGCCATCTGAGCGGGGTTACGATAATAATTGAGACAGACTCACTTCCATCGTGTCTTGCTCTGTGGGCACTCGGTCCAGCTGGAAAAACTTTTTGAGGCGTGTCTTCACTTTCTCCTGGTAACTCCTAAAAGATTATGGATGGGACCTCCGCGCTGATGCAGTAACTGAGTTCTTACCGCACGTTCTTGTCGTCGTCAAGAAGTCCGTCCGTGTCAGCAGACTTGACCATGTGCACCAGCATTGCAGTCGGCTCAGCGTCCATCGCCAGAAGACCCTAAAAGTGAATGGGCTACTACGTGAGCCTTTCGAAGAATAAAAAACATTGCACTGGTTTTACCTTCGCGAAAGCAGCTGCCGTCATTTGAACGCGCCCCTCGTCCGAAGCATAGATCTTGAGGTCGTGGCGGTAGGTATTGTGCAGACGCAGGAATCCTGTGCCTGACTCGTCCGCTAAAACAAGCATTGGAATCTTATCTGCGTCTCGCCAGAAAGACTAGAAACCATACTTCGTCCGCTAGGGTATAAGCGACGAAATCCTCGGCCTGTGGCCTCCGCCTGAATCAAGCCCGCCTTTGTAAGCTCTCCGCCCCACTTTGCCGTCAGATCGAGCCCCGCAGTTTTGGCGTCCTTTCGTTTCAGTTGAATCTTTCTGTTGATGCCAGAAAAGGTGCCGTACCTGATTTGAAACGCCCGATGAGTCATTGCGTCTGGGATACAAAAAGTACTTACATTTCCAAGACCGACTTCAAGTGCGTCAAACTGGATCGCAGTTTGTCGTTGGGGTCATCTCGCATAAGACCCAACTCTTCTCTAACCAAGTCCAGCACTGTTTGAAGCTGTTCTGGTTTCTTCAGTTTGGCTTCGCTGGTTCCAGGACGGCGAGTATTCTCGAACAACTGCATCCACCTAAAGCACACGAACAGTGGTTTCTGACTGGACCAAGAAAATACTGCTTACTTGGGTCCGCTGATGGTCATCTTCAGCTTCTGTTTGGGCGTGCGATCCCCGTGCCTGATCACAGCCAACACGCATCTCAGCTCCATGTCTGTACCTGTCGTCGTTGGTACCAGACTTCTCTTGCCCTCTGAGAAATAGAAGACCTTTCTCGAATGGCCACTGAAACTGCAGTAAGACACTCACCTCGGAGGACTGGTTCAGTCGGGACTCCGCCCAGGAAACGTTGTCGTATCATGTCTCGCAGGATCTTGGCCGTGTGCTCGTAGTAGCGACTTGATGCCTTGACGAAAGAGAAGCCGTTCACGTCGCACACGAAAGCCTTGCCGTCAGTCGTACGCAGGATGTCGAATCCGCACACCGTTTGCTGAAAATAAAAAATGGACGGCGAGCGGCGTACTTATCGAAACAGCTATTCCAAGTTTATTACCTTGAAATTTTGGACGATATGCCTGGCCATGGTCTTTTCCTTCAGCGATAGCGTCACTGGGTATCGCATTTCTTTGCCCGACGCGTTTCGGTCCACCTTGCCCGCGAGTGACGGCGCCTTTCGCGCTTCAGCGTAAGCGTGGTTGGGCCCTACGGCGTACACCTAAATAGAAATGAGCCTGATGGACCTTCTGAGCATAAGATTCTACTTCTTACCTTGACATCGATTCCGCCAGTCTGCAAGAAATCTTCGTACACATAGGAGCCTTCCCTTCTTATTTTTCCTGTGTTCTCGAACTTGCTGCAGTGTTCTTTGGTCTGAAAGCAAGAGACTGTGCCGCGGAAAAATCATCAGCACTCGAAACGGCACGCACTTTTCGGAAGAGTCGCTGCGAGCCTCCCCCGGCCGATGTGGGATAGTAGATGATGATGTTGTGGTCCTCCGCAGAGACGGGCTTTTCGACGAACGGTTTTTTGAAGACCTCGCCATCGACTGTGATTTGATCGTCATCCTCGACCAGCGCAGCTAAGCATTGTTTGATCGATACACTGCTAAAGAAAGTCAGCAGCAACAAAATCATTGACTTACTTGCCCGATGTTTGGCGTCTCGCCACACGACTGCGTACCTCGGAATGTCGACGCGGGCCTTTGCCAGAATCTCGTACACTTTCGTCCTACAAGAACACGGGCGGACCACTAACCCTGCTCAAGTCCGACCAACATGGCTCAGACAGTATGTGCATACTTGTACTTACCGATCAAGCAACGTGTACTGCATTTGAAGATCGTTGGGCAGCCAAGGCTTTCGGAGATCGGCGTAGGCTTGCACCTTTTCCAGCGGGTAGCCATGCGAGTAGAATGCAATGAGCACTTGCACGATGGGCCAAGTTTCGATCTCTTGGTGCAGGATCATCTTTTCGGGAAACACCACCACCTCAAAGTAGACCGCTAGACGCTCAAGCATTTTCTTCATTGGCGGGCTTTCGGATTTCTTGGCCATGGCGCAAACGCCCACGACTGGCGTACCTATTTCGCTCGATGGCGACTGCGACAATGAATGATCGGGCGACAGAGATGACATCGAGCTGACCTTACAACGCGATGACATAGAGAAGTAACGAGCACCTGTCCTGTGATGGGGCTCGGTGCTAACTCTGGCAGTGTAAAGCCCAGACAACGTAAAATACCAACTACTGTCCGCTGTTGCTCAGGATGATGATATGATCGTACAAAATCCAAACTACCTATCTGCATTTCTAGGTCGACTCTTTCTCCTCCTGTTTCATCGTAGAATTCGCACACGAATTCAAAATCCTGAAGAAAATGCCTTCTTTACTGTTCGTGGCAAACAAACACGAAGCATTCCTCTACTCTGCAGATTACTCGAGCTTCAAGGCGCACGAAATAGCAATACTCATGACCAGCGCACACAGGCAAGAAAATGAACCACCTGATACGATGATCTTATTTGTAAACACATTTCGATTGTCTATTTCAGAAACCAAGATATCAACTAATGATGGCCTAGGCCAGTGTGCCCATGTACAGGCTCGACTGGCAATCGATTCTGCTGACCAGAGGCCTTTCAGACGCAGTTTGGATGAAGAGCCAGTGATCAGTCTTCTTCGTGACGTGATGCTGTTGGGAAGGAAAAATGGTCTATGGCTGGAGACTGGAAAAATGGCTGGAGACTAGTGTGCCTAAAAATTTTGCTATAACACCAGATCACGCTATTAATCAGTGCTGGAAGAATGCCGGAACAAGCAGTATTTTTAAAACATTGACAAAGAGTCATTTCAGAGCTCGTGGTGCGCTTCATCGCATGCCCGAACAAGTGCCTCTTCTTCAAATCAACCATTAACATCATCGATATCCTGGCTACTGTGCCCTTCCACATGTAACCTTATGTGCCTGACAAGCCATGGCGAGTGGGAGAAAGTAATCGATCCTGGCTGGGAAACGGCAACCCCTGTTTCAGCTGCAGGTATAGCAGCAAGCCTGTATTGCCTTGCTCCAATCGGAGTTTTTGCCCCGCTGACTTCAGTCGGCCATGTTCTCTCCTGCGTCTGCCAGGCTTGGTTACATAAATCGCACTTTTTCTCTGGGCATTCAACCTGTATTGTGCTGACCCCTAGTATGTCTGTCTTGGCCGCTATTTTGATAGTGGTCTTATCACGGGCGAAACATTCAAGCGTTGCTGAAAAGCCGTATTCATTCTTGTGATCTTTATTCCTTATTGGTCACAGTCTTTATTCCTTCATGGTCATCCGCTGGACTACCTCACCGAGGTAAAATATTGGGGCGTCATTTTCTCAAATGACATGAAATTCAGTGAGCACGTCTCTGCGGTTGTTAAAAAGTGCAATATTATGATTGGTGCTCTTAGGCGTAAATTAGGAAGGCATGCGTTACCTGTGGTGCTCAAAAACGTTTATGCATCGTGTGTACTAAGGTCTGTCCTTGAATATGGTTGTGTCGCGTGGAACCTGATTTTAAAGTCTGATATTGCACATTTAGAAAATGCAAATTTTTATGCACTTGTTTTTGTTGTTTTTTAAGGCAATGTAAACTATTTACGACCGCATAACAAGCGCCAGATAAAACTCCTCTTCGGTTTGAAATTTTTGTGCAGAGCAGCAGGGTTGTGAGGCCATCGGAGAATAGCAGAGTGCACAGTGTGACTCTGTTGTGGCCAGGTTGGATCCCAGTAAAATGATTTTAGTGAATTTTTTTCTCACTATCACGATTAGAGGAGGTCATGAGGCTGTTTTGAAGATAAGAATACCAATTTTTCGATCGGTCTGCTCTGAATAAAAGCAAGAACAGCAATATGTAGGTCTATAAGGACGTTCTGCGCAGAAGGCTGGCGAACCCTCTTGACTCATGTACCGTATTTCCTCGAAATTCTCCCTGGGGAGAAATTTTTTCAAATGGGTCCCAGACGGGGGAGAATAACCAGAGGGGGAAGGATTTCCAGAGGGGGAGAATAAAACTCAAACATTTTCCCGATGCCATTATATAAATATAGACAGCCTAAAGCTTCCCAACAAGTACCGCTAACCTCGTTTATTTCAATACTTGTCTTCCCGTATTCATGCTACTCATAGCCGAATTCAATCATAATGCACGATATCTTCGTCTTCAACCTCGTCTTCATCCTCATACTTTTCAAGGAAAACATTTTCTATCACGCTAACACTCATATCCTTCACATTTTCCCTGTGCGGCAATTCAAATTCGCTCCCCCCCCCCCGAAAAAAGATTTTCCAGAGAGGGCAGAATAAAGTTCACTCGGGGTCTACAGGGGGAGAGAATGATCAGAGGGGGAGGATTTCGAGGAGGAAGAGGAATTTCGAGGAAATACGGTAATAGGTGTGTTTTCCGGAGAAGGTAGTGTTTTGGTTGCCTTGTTTGACAGCCAGATACAGTTGCCTTTGTTGGTAGCTCGATAGCCCCTCCGATCGAGGCACAAACGCGCCGGGTTGATGTCGCTGGCTTCTGCGACTAGGAGGCCTCCATAAAATGGTTTTGAGAGTAACCGCCTCCCTGTGGTATCTTCTCCGATGTGGGGTCTAGGCACGGTCACCTGATTGCAGTACGCTAATTAAGAGCCGTTGTTTGCCTCCTTATCCAGTCGTTTGGTTATCAGCTACGAATTTGAATGGACTGCCTTCATTCAGGTCACTATGGAGGCATCTCGAGCTGATTGCTTCCCCATTGTTGTCATGTCACGTCATATGTTATCAGTAGCCAAGCACCATAAGGCGCACTTGAGGGCCGAGGAACACATATTTGACAATCATTTTGTACCCAGGCGGAGTCGAACCCTCCTTTATAAATGCGCACCTAGTGTGAGAGGCAGACGCCTTAACCGCTAGGCCGCAGACACGGGCCATTGTTCATGTCAGCCTGTGGCAGGAATGGAGGTTTCTGTCATGGCATTTTCTCAACGATTTTATTATTTAGTATGATGCGAAAGCTGATTTATCTCATCTGCTAATAATAGGATAAGACACCAGAAACTTTGTGTTTTACGAGCTGCACTCACAGTGCGAGTTTCATTACACGTATAGCAAAGCTAGGAATGTCAAAATATGAAAAGTAGTACAAAGGCTCGTTTGAAAAATCACTGTAGCCCCGTGACGTTCCTTGCCCTTAGCGAAGTGACCTTCAAAAGTGTCTTTCGGATTGGATGCATACTTCAAGTTGGTCCAAGTCATCGTTGATAACACGTTCCTGATCACAAGTTACGCCATTTATCGTTTTTGTTGGTGCTTCTGGCTTTGCTCCAATCGCATGCGGATGCTACGCAGCGTGTCACTACATAGATAAGATTCAATCTGTTTCTTCTCGATGTAAGCTGGGCCATAGAATAAAGCTGGTTCGTCGCCAGTGGTAGCAAAGCTCTATTCTATACCTGACTCCTCGTATAGACGCTCGACTGGCTGACTCATTTCGTTTGTTCTGCGGTCGAGTGCTTCGAGCTTGAACTAGCTGCCCTGTCGGGACGAGCAAACACTATTATGATAGGGCGCAGCATTGGCATACATAGTCGAGTATGACGCAGGTTAGTGTTCGAATATTTTCAACTTCGTCCTTGTCAACTAATGCGCGTTTGGCTGGCCGGGCGGACAGCACTTTTGAAAGGATTATGTCCATTTGGTCTGTTCATTTCATTCGTGCATTGACCTTATTGTCAGTTGTGGTTACGCATAGGATCCTAAGAGTGCGGCTTGTTGGAATCCCGTTCGCTGTTTACGACGTCTGGCCACTGGCTTGCGCCTGATTCGTTCCAAGGCACGCACTCGGACGGCTATTATGGCCGAGTGATGAAGACGTAGGCAGCTGCGTCGAGTCACAGAGCCTTATTGAATTCCCTCGTCCTCCTTGATATGTTGGCATCGCCTTTGGCACCGTCAATAGCTCGAGTGTGCGAGAAAGCCTTCTTAATGCCATTAATTCCCAGTACTAATTGCCTTTTGATTGGATTGGTGTCTCGATCGGTCCATTTGGTTTTGACGGAAGGAAGACCGCTGGTCAGTCCAAATATGGTCTTGTTACTCGAGCCGTTAAATTGGCTTTTTGAGCATGGCCTTCCGGTCTTAACACGTATCGTATGGTCAACAATTCTCACGGCTTTGTTGATCCAAGTGCCGCCTCTCTTAATTAGGGGGCAATCACGTATTTGCCTCGGGCCGCTTGCACAAAACCAAAAATGGACAGCAAAGCGGGGGTGGTGATTTGGATGTGGCATAGGTGGGATGGGAAAGAGGCCAGGCAATTACTGCCGCCACCAGTATTTATATTTCATCAATAAAACAATCTCATATACGGTGCGCAATGGTGAGGGGTGTCGTGCGTGCCCTCATCGGTGTCCCTTCGTGCACACTCGAAGGGGACTATGTCTCGTTTCTTTTCATGCTCTTTCGCGTACGTTAGGGGCTTGGGTCGTATGGATTGGTGTGTGTGAACCATACAACCGTATTGATTCTGACTCGCTCGATTCGCCAGGTATAGTCGAGGCTAGTTGGTTGGTTACCTTGGATTTTGTGTTGTTGATCGTTTGCAGTGTGCGACGTCGGGGGTCGATGAAGGGTACGAAGGCCGTTGTTCAAAATGGCCAGTTTCGTCGAGCCCAACGAACCAGTATGGCAACGTTGTGTACACGACGCGCGAAAGGTATTTCGTTCAGTACGGCGGTTTTTCCACTCGTTTTCAGTTTGTGCAATGAAGAGAGTTTAGTATAGTCCGGTTTATTTTGTACCTTAGTCTGGTACGAATACGTAACTGTATCCTCCAACGTGAACTCGCAATTCGGCTTACTTCGTCCCAAAGATTTTCCAAGGTCATCGAATCGGTTCTCATTCGTGCATGGTTTTCCACATATGGGCATTTGCAGACGTGTCCGCGCTTTTCATTTTTACGCCTACTTTGCATTTGCTTCAAGGATAATAGATATTTTTTGTATGCAAGGTCGCGCTTGGCAGATTTTGGAGAAAGGGGCATTAGACAGCATCCTGAATTGGGTCTTTGCTTTATTTATGGCTCTGACGGGTTCAATTGGAGTTCTTTTTGCCAACGACATTTTTGAAGGAGTGGTTGTAGTCACAGTCAGTCAGACTCGCTCAGGTACCACATCTGAAGCTTGTTAGTGATCCAGCTGTCGGCATTATGTGTTCTTAGAACTGGCTGGCATGAGAATGCTATGAGATGTTTGTTTTGCGACTAGTTTTTCCAGTTCATTCTAGGGTTGGGGCGTCTAAAAGTCTTGGTTTCTGGAAAATTTTTTGCGGATTGTCGCACAGGTACTATATTCTTTCCTGGATCTCTTGTGGTGTGCATATCTTCGAAAGAGTCTTGAGTGTCACGCAGGTTCTACCCGCCGAAGAGCAAGGTGTGCTACGGCTTAATATTCAGCTAATAGAGTATCCACAAGGGGTCGGATAAGTAAATAGATGCCCTTCTGCGTTCAAGCGGCTTATTTTATCAGACTGCAGAGAGAATATTTTCTTTTCTAACCTTTTCAAAAAAGGGCTGACCTTGAGGCGGGAGAATTTTGTCGTCTTGTTCCGAGTTCGAACGTTTGACCTCGACAATTGTTCGTGACGACGCCGAGTAGGATCAGCCTTTGAGTGTCTGCCTTTGAACATGGAGTGTGAGAAAGAGGATGACCGAAAACGAACGACCGAACCGACGACTGGCCGAGTTCGGTTGAGGACGATTTTTAGTTGTACGGCAGTTTCTAGTCAGTTTGGTTCGAATCGTTGTGAAGCCTTGTTTGGAAATTCACAACTGCTCGCGGCCTGGAATGTTTGATGAGTTGGAATTGGAAACGTGATGGTGGCCTTGGAAATCATCAGTTTGTTCATGAATAGCATTTTGTACGATTTAGGCGCAGTCCCTGTCTTCCTTCAACCGCCGACCACTTTCCTGGCCTTATATGGCTGGATGACTTCTTTATGTGCACTGCTTGCTGTTGTCAGCTTTATCCCCCCACCTGGGAAAGGCTGATGCTTCACCAAGGAGGATGCTGCTCATAATAGTAGCTTACTCCTGCTGCAAGTGTCCCTAATCGCGCGTTCTAGTATTGACAGGCGTTTGTAAGGGCAGGTCGGGTGTTGATAGAATATTCAGATTACCGCTTTTTTGTGACTAGATTCTAGAAGGCCGTTACGAAAGCGTGTTTTGATTACTGGCGGACTAGTAGGCAGTTTTAGTAGAACGTGTTTACGTACATTTTATCTTCGCAAGTTTGAAAAGCTGGCCTGGCATGCGCTAGTAGCATGTATTGAAAGGGGATTGGTTCAACGTTGCCTCTATACGGCATTTACTGCCCGGGGCGGGGGGCGAGCGGGACCCGTGTTCTGTTGTATTGCACATACAGTGCATGTATTGTAATAGGTATCGGGTAGTCGAGCAATGCGTGGGACGATGGGAACGTGTTCGCAGGGTCGTCCGACATCGACGGGTGGTAACACACTGTCCGTATATGCACACTGGGTCTCTCGCTGATGCCCGTACTTGGCTCGGAGTGGTTTATTGTTGCGCTCATCCTTCGGCGTAGTTTTTCTTGGTATAGAAAAATCCACCATTTCCTGCGTGACATTTTCACTGACATAGCCGACCGCTCGAATGAGTCAGATGTGACGAGGTCGTCATCGACGGTTGAATGCTCTCTATGGCACTCTATATGGCTATACTCATTCAGAGTTGGGTTTTAGACCGCGCGTACTGTTTACTCAACCGAGATATGATAAGCTGTTACTTTTATGATTTTTATAACATTACTACCTCAAGTTATTGTTGGACAAGAAAACGCTAAACCCAACGGCTACTATTTCCGTCAAGCATGCCCCCATTTCAATTGGCTCGTGTTGGTCGGTGTGGACGATATTTCCTTTTTCGTCTGGTCTTAGCATTCCGGAAAGAATAAATAAAAACTGTACACAAACCGTTCCGGTTGGTGGCTCGAATTTTGTGGCTAGGAGCTCTTTATTTGGATTTCATCGGCAGACTGCATTGTTTACCTATTTTGGCGCGTGTCCTTTTTCACCCCTCCCCCCTGATGTCCTTTTTTCTCTTGGCTTTGGTTACAAAGCTAATTGTGTGGGTGTGGGATGTTTTTCGTAAGATCTATCTGACCAGTGTGGCTCGCATTTTCCTCATTCGGAATGAGATTTTAGTTGAAACTCGTCACCTTTTCTAGTTATTGTTATTGGAAAGGCGGTCAGCTTAGTTTTTTGGTTTGTTTTTTATTTCCTGCTGGTTCACCAGTACCTACATACTTCTGTGAGTACACCTTACCTAGACTGTGACACGTGGATGATCGGTTGAAAGAATCGTAATGCAGGCTGGTTGGACAGACCGAGACCCTGAGTGAATAAAGGAGTTTGGTTTTTCGAGGGTAACAAGCTTTTATATTTCAGGAAGAATTTCAATTTTATGTGTCATAATCGCTAGTTATACTCAGTCTACGATTTGGCCCGTTTTTTTCTTCAAGGCCCATTGGAAAAAGACTTGTTCAAATCAAATTTTCCATTATTCAATTTTTCACTATGGTTATTACTGACTCGTTCTATTTTATTCTGCTGTTAGTCCTGGCGTCAGGTATGCCATTGAAATATGCTTTCTGATAGGCTTTTAAAGTGAAGTGCACTAATTTTAGCTCAATTCCAACCACCTCCTGATCAGCAGCAGCAACAGTTTGGTAGTGTCGATCCAAGACAGCAACAATTTCCTGGTCAGGGACAACAACAGCAGCAATTCCCAGGCCAGTTCGGACCCAGTGGATCATCGCAAGGTGGATCGGGATTTGGTCAACAGCAAGGTTTTGGTAATCCCAACCAGCCTCAACAAGGAAACGTAGACGCATTTGGAGTCCCTCAAAATGCCAATCAAATGCAAGGTGGTCAATTTGGTGGATCAGGCGGTGGTATGCAATCTCAAGGTGGTCAGTTCCCGCAACAAGGTCAGCAAGGATTCGCTGGTGTGATACCTCCAGTCAAAATTTCGACGGATTTATTGTCAGTGGATTTGGCTCAACATACGGACAAGCTATTGTGGTCGGAGCCACGTAGTGATGTTGTTTATTGCGTAAGCGCTAGTCCCGTAACGAGGTTGTTTTGGTATTGCTTCGATTGCAATGGCACATCGGGACAACAGTTCAATAATTATTTATCACAGCAGACGGTCGAATTTCAACAAATGACCGGTTACCCATCCATCAGGTTAAATCAAGTGCCTATTTCGGGCGAAATACACATGAAAACGTTGGGTTGTGTTGCTATATATGGAACCGCTCCGAATGGCGCCCCTTTAAATACATCAGTTGCTGCGACGATTTTCCTACAATATTTATCAAATCCAGTCATAGTCGATCAACAAGCCCATGGTCCATTGTATATGAATCCCAACGATGGATATCAATTTTATGTACCACAACAAAGTCGATTCACCCTGCACTGTTTGACCCAAGGCAATCCACCACCAACCGCTTACAACTGGACGGTCAATGGAGCACCTGTACCCAATGCTGGAAACTCACCTCAACTAGGCGTCGATGCTCAGACCTATGCCGGAAAAGCTGTCTCGTGCAGAGTTTACAGTCAAGCCTATCCTCACGGCAAGGAATCAGCTCCTGTTGGAATCATGACTTGGAGTAAGTCTATTTGGTTTTTGGTTTTTGGTTCTTATCCTCGAGCTCATAGTGACATTAATTGAATTAGTCAAGCCCTGTTTTTTTTCAACCATTGAGGTCATTGGGTGAGTTGAACTTTCCTTTTTCCAGTCCCACCGACCATCACGACAAGCAATTTTCAAGAATTACAACGGCAAGGAGGCTTATTCGAACAGGGCACTTCTAACGTTCAATTGGACAAGAGCGCCACTCTGCAGTGCGGAGTGACCGGTTTGCCAATTCCCTGGATATGGTGGCGTCAAGAGGTCAGTCCGGGTAACATAATCAATGCCACTTGCGATGGTGGAAGACAGGATTCGGCTCCGACGCTTAGTCCTAACGGTTATGTAAGTATTTGAATGGATTTTTAGTTCAATTTGAATTTTCCAAGGCATTTTTTGTTTTTAGGCCGTGGCCAGTCAATGCGCAATTCGAATTGATAGTTACGACAAAACGGGACGATATTGGTGCAGCGGATGCAATTATTTGTCGTCCGGCACTTATCAATGCATTCCAGAAGAACGTCAAGTTTCCTCGTCGTCAGTGCGAATAGACGTGATTGGTGAGTGTTGAGTGTCAGATAAGTCTTCTAGTAATTGTGGTTATTGACTTCGAATTTTCAATAGGTCGACCTCAAATTGCCCAAGACGAACCACCGAGAATTGAAAATTCTGAAGAACACGGAAGTGTCAAGGTCGCCGTCCAATATTGCGCCAATCCTGAGCCCGCCATGCCCGATGGTGTATTCTGGCAGATCAATGGCCAGCGATTGAATCTTCGCAACGAAATTGAGAACTATTACGCAGAAGCGCCAGAACCGGTAGAAAATTTTTTCTGGTGGTAGATAGAGAGTTTTCTGATGTTTTTTTATGCTTTTAGAATAGTACAGTTCCAAATTGCTGGATCGCCCGAATGCGTATTCGACAAGTGTCAGATGCTGATAAGACCAAGACATTCAGATTGACTGTGACCAATCAGTTGGGCACAATATTCAAAGAATTTCAATTAAGTCAACTCAGTAAGTGATGAGCGCTTTTCTGTTGGCTGATTTTCTCCTGCGGCCTCCAGCGTACATTAAAAAAATCATTATCAGATTGAAAATTTAAATTGTTAACCGCTCGCTGCAGTCTTATGTCATGTCATGTCATGCTTTATCCAAAGCCGAACACAAGACAGCGCACTCGAGGGCTGAGGAACACATATTTGACAATCATTTTTTACCGAGGCGGGAGTCGAACCCTCCCCTATAAGTGGCTCGCCCATCGTGAGTGGCAGACGCCTTAGCACGATCCCGGTCTTATCCTGCAAGAAGAGTGTGCACAGCTAAAACCCAATTTTCCAACCACAAAGTACGATTTGTGAGAAAATCAGCTTCAAAATTAATTTTTTTAGATTCCACATCTTCCAGCTACGATGAGGATGGCAGAGTCGGACTGGCGGTTGGGCTGACATTGGGACTATTTTTCTTGGTATTGCTTATTCTATGCGCATTCTGCTGGTGGAGGAAACTTCTGTGTTTTGGAAAAAGTAAGAGAACTGAAATTTTTTTCGAACGTAGTCAAATTGGTTTTTTAGTGCCCCGACGACAGCCGCCTCCTCAATCGAAACAACCAAAGCAAACTAAAGATAAGTACCAGACGAAGTAAGTTGATGTTTTGTGAGTTGAAGTCCTGCTACAGCATACATTATCTGGTCCTCTTTCAGCGTGGTACCCGACACGATTCGAACAACTCCTTCGGGAGGACTATCGGAGAAAGTACCTCCGGCGATCAGTCGGCCAGCTTACGACGTTCCACCCAGCGAGGTAATGACCACATACGACATGACCCGTCCTCCACGCGGATTCATTGTGTCCAAGGAAGTGACTGTGTGATGTCACTGTGGGGAGTGGTTGCAAAGCTTTCAGTAGAGCCAGGTTCACATTGTCCCGTTTCTTGTCTTCATTAACTTCGGTTTGGTGGACGGCGTCGGGGTGACTGCTTGGTATTCTTTACGTTTGAAATTCGTATGCCTGTTCACGAATGCACAGTGGGGGCCGATTAGACTGCTCCACGATGTTCATATTATTTGGATCAAATTGTGTAATTATTGTATCTTCTGTTCATCGTGGCCAAATTGCATGCGCTCGTCGTGCCTGGAAAATGTTGGAATTATGTAGGTTTGCCATTTTGCTATTGCATTTTGCTTTTTAGTTTGCTTTTTTGCTTTTCTACATCATTTTCTGCTTTCTCTCAGCTTGCAAATAGAAATGCATTTTTGGAATAAGCATTTTTCTTTGGTCTAGGCTTTTTTCGTGCTTCTGCTTTCGTCTAGACATAAGTTCGTAGGGTATGCGGTTGAGGATTGTATTTTTTGGTTTCTAGCCTGAACGCATACGTCCGCCACGACCCGCCCCTCATTCGTCGTCAAAGATCTCAACTGTATGAAATGTGCTTTAAATTTATTTACTCCTGATCTTGTCTTGCTATTGTAAGAATTTGCGGATGCTTCTTACACTTACTGCCTCGGGTATGGCACTCTAGACGTAAGTACTAACACTGGCTCACTCGTATTACTTATTCTTATTTAGTCAGTTTTAGTTTTGACTCATATTTTTGTTGTTTTTTGTTAAGCACGTTATATTTTTTGTAATTCTAACTTTTCAAATTTCTTGTCTCGCTCTGGTTTCTTCTAACTTCTCGTCCCCGTGCCCCCTGGTTCTTCTGAACATGCAGTGTGGTCAGCTAAGACTAGGACCCGTTCTCTCCCTTCCCATCGCTCATACCCTCATTCTGATGCCTTCTCCTGTTTCAGCCTGTCCATGGTAACGGGTCATCTCCGACTGGTCGTCGCAAGCACGAGGGATTAAACTATGCTGAACTGGATTTGGTCAAAGACTCGCATCGACCATTGCAGCCAACACCAGCCGCTACCACTTATGCGCAAAGCCGTCCATCAGGACCAGATTACACCCGTTTCCAACCTTCTACAACACCAACTCAGTTAAAGAGTCCGACCAACAGTACTGTCTAAATAGGCTGGTAATTTTTCGCTTCCTTTTCATAAACTTTACAAATCTTTGGATACAATTTTTTGAAATTTTGTGAATTGATGAATTTTGGTGCTGAATTTGGGGGCATTTTTTTAGGTTAGCACACGGGGCGCATGTTTTTTGCTTGGCAAAAGCGTCTTAGATTGTATCGGATCTCAAATGGGATTTGAAAAAACACGCTTTTCATCATGGCAGCACGTTTGCCTTGCGGTTGATCGTGAGTGAGATCAACCTCTTTTACAGCGTCTCGATAGCCAGCCCTTTTTTCTATTAGACTCCTTTTTTGTTGACGGCAGGAAATTTTTTGTACTTTTAGTTCTTCGTCAGTGCATACAGTGCGTTTGAATGAGGAGGCATAATTGTGCACATATTGCTTGCACGTGCTGCTGATTGTGCTGTACTAAATGACCTTGTGTATATAGCACTGTTTTTATGTAAGTTTGCAATGGACTGTTATCATTCCAGTACTGTTTTCGATACAGCCAGCAGCACCAAGTCAACGAATTGTTTGCTTGGACCAACTTTGACATCGTACTGTACATACACTGTTAGCGGTACTGTTATTATGCCGCGTTGTTTGACTCTGTTTTGTGCAGTGACCTGATAAAGGACCCATTTTTGGCTATGTCGAGTGAAATAAAACGATGCAAAAACTTGCGGCTGAGGGATTGAATTGTGGTGTGTGATCCGATGGAAATACTTGGCATTGGATATGGATGATGCAGTTATTGAGTGGGCAGTGTTTTAGGTTGAGGCATAATTTGTTCGAGCTGATAGCGAAAATGGTAAGAAAGAGTGGTTAGGGGGATTGGTGACACAGTGGGGCTAATAGAGGTGGTTCCTTTTCCCTCCCCTCCACCAGCCCCACCAGTAGTCGATCCCGAGTAGGTAATGACTGCTGATAATGGTTGGCAGATGTGTCATGGCTACTTCTGTAACCAGCATCCCTATCGGTCGGGAGATCGATACTCTCCCCTGGCTTGGCTTGGCTTGGAGGGCGTCCATTACTCCAGTTGACTTATCAGCGGCTAGTCGCAAGACTTGCCATCTGCAGTCGAAGTTTTTCGTCCCAGAGACTTCGGTCTCTCTTATACAGTATCTCGCCTGCGTGTGCTGGCGATTACTCTCCTCCATCTTTGGGTGTTGAAAACGGCGTATGCAGGATTTTGGAGTCCCTGGTTTGATAGGATCCAGTCATCCGAACTTTGAGGGAAACCAGTAAAATTCGATAAGGATCATGGCCTGTTGCATGTGTGTTCCTCCCTTTCTTCAGCTTCTGCGCAGCCCTGGTGGTGACTAGGTCGATCAGTTCACAGTGCGTTCTTTGGAGTAGGTTGTTGGGTCCTTTCCATTCTCCGGCTCCTGTGCAGCTTTTATCCTCTCTTTACCCACTTCCGGACTTCTGCTGGTCGCTATGCCTGTCAGTAAGAAACAGGCGTCGTTAGATTAGACAATTCGATCAGAAAGCACGAGGATAAAACAAAATTCTCTTTTTGAACATCAGTTTTTTTAGGCACAAATACAAAAATTATCTGATGACGAGCGCAAAACGCATCTTCAACCGTTGCTCGATTCTGGTTGGTCATTGACGAGTGGCAGGGACGCTATTTACAAGGAGTTCCTGTTCAAGGATTTCAATCAAGTGAGATGCCCTTTCTTAGATCTATTCTCGCTTGGGTCAATCAGTTTACAAGGTGTCCGGAACTTCTTTTCCCTAGCGGCTGTTGGTGTTGGTCTCCTTGCAACCAGTACCCTGCTGTGGTTTGGCACGGTTCCGGGTTGCTTCCTTGTCTCTCACTCCACCCATAAAGTACTTCTTTTATAGAGTAGGCCACTCTATAGGACTTTGAGACTTCTATACGAGTAAGCCACGATAATCGTAGACGCCTTGTGTGCGTGTGTGGCTGGTAGGTCTGATCGTCATGTGCCCATGGGTAACGACAGTTCATAGTAGAGCCTGGAGCCTAGGTCAATCATACTGATACCTCACTACTGACGGGTCTGTCTTTACCATTAGGTTTGCCCATCCTGGCTCCCGCTTTCGCGTCCTCTAGTGGGCAAGCTTGTCAGTAAGGCGTAGGACGTCAGGTAACTCCATCCCCTTTAATGGTTCCTCAATACATACGCCATGTCATGCTTCATTAGTAATCAACACACAAAACATGCACAGACAGAGCACATGAAAACCCGCAACACGTGGTCACTCCAGTCACTCCCCAAAGTTTATCATGTTCCTTCTCTTTAGGCATTCGGTTTCATGAGTCGCGTTGCACTCAAAGCCGAAAAGATGGACCATCACCCCGAGTGGTTCAACGTGTACAACAAGGTAAACACACACTTCGAGCCACATCGCCTCTTCAGACTACAACCAAATTATTCCAGGTCCAAGTAACTTTGTCCACGCACGACGTCAATGGGTTGTCTCAAAATGACATAAATTTGGCGAAATTTATTAACTCCGTGGCTCAGAGCATCCTCGACGCGAAACACGCTTGACTTCAGTCGGTCACTTGACAAATGATACCTTTATTGCATAATATCTACATTAGTTCCTTGCCTCCCAAACAGTATTCCACGATCACATTATAAAACGGGTGGTAATGGTTGACATGTCTCGTTCCCTGTTGTTAGCATGCCATGTCAGATTATGTGGTGCCCGTGTGGACGGAGATAAAAGAGATTGCAACGAGTCACCTTCTGGTAGTCTCAATACACATCGCTACCTCCATCACCAAACGGCCCCGAATCGTCGCCTCCAGACAGCATCTCGTCATCTCCGAAATCATCGCCCACATGTTCTCCAGGTGCAGCATCAGCGTCGTTATCAGTAAGCGGTGTCATGGCTGATGTATCCAACGCTGTTACGACCAATCGTGGTGGTAAGAAATTACTGATAGCATTCGTAGACGTATTCGATGCTGCTCGCCGACTCGGCGCATTCGTCAAATGAGTACCATAGGCCGCTGACGGCCCTGCTGGTGTCACAGCACTGCTACCACTGACATCAGGCGTTTGAAGACTTGTTCTGGCTGCAGTCGGAGGATCGTCTGTCATAGTCCCACTATCGTGACCAGTGGTCATGGTCGTACTCATGTCACTAGTTGTCTTCGTATTCGCACCACTCGTCGAAGGCAAAAACGAACTGCCCAGCTCTGGGCAAAGTGAATCGGCACGAAGGCGCTCGCCCAATTCCAACAGCCCAGCCTCCGCTTGAGCATCGCCTGGTTCCAAGCACAAGGCGAATCTGAAACGATAAAATCAAAGTCATTAGCTTTTTCAAGGGGAAAATGATCCCACCTAAGGGCATTCCCAACTCACACTGGGGACGGGAACTTAAGCTTACTGCGAATCTTCCCTGTGCATGTTTTATGCCCTACCTAGGGGCCTGATGGAAAGGACACTCCTCTCGCCACCCCTAAAGCCTCAAGAAAAAACATATTTACTTGCACACCTAAGACGATCAATTTTCAAAACGAGTAACTATCGGTTTAAAACGCCATTTCCCCATGATTTTTGTTAAATAAAACCCACTGGAAATACCCGTACATTCTTTCGTCAAAGATAGTCGATTAAGAAATCAAAATGCGAGTTCCCTGCCCATGTACATGGCCTCACTACAAATTTTAATCACTGTTTGAAGATGCCTGTGTCTAGACGTCATAACATTGATGAAAAGCCTTATTATAAAACCTCACTTTCCTGTCAAAAATTTGGATTTTAAACCAAAATTCAAATTCTCCAGACCTCCTTTCACCTATTACTATTTGGATTTTGAACAGTCACACCTGACATACCTGTAACTATCCATGGCTTCCGTTGGTCGATCAGCTTTGCTTAAGAAATCGCCCAATAATCGATGCAATCTATGTTTGACGTGCGTCGATGTCTGCCGTCGTAACAAATCCACTGCTCGGCTGTAATTACCCTGCTTATCGTAAATATCCACCAACAAATAGACCGCTTTCAGTAAATATGGAGCCGCTGCTACAGCTTTCTCCAAAATCGTTTGAGCTTCTCCGACCGTCGATTGATCACGTGATAATACGCTAGCATATAGCGTGATCGTACGAGCGTTTTGACCAATTTGTTTGATACAATATCCGGCCGCCATTCGCGCTTCCTTCATTTTGTGTTGCTCCAAGTGACAACTGACCAACCCTTCGTACAACTCGAATCTGTAATGCAAGCCGTGCATAAAGTATATGGACAAGGACCGCTGGGGGAGCTGCTGAGGAACAGAAAATTCTCCCACTTTTAAATTTCAATTTTTGATTGAAATTCACAAAAACGGCTTCTCATTTCCACAACATTATGTAACAGTATCTACAAGCGATCATTCACTGTTATCTCTTTGGTAGGGCGATCATATTAGGGGCAAAGTTAACCCGCACTCTGAACCCTTAAAATTTTACCCGATAGAGCTCACGATCAGAGGGTATTTCTACACCCTGCCCTGCCCATATATGGATGCAAAAAGAGTGCAAAGACGCGGAAGCCTGAACCTGAAGCCACTTATCCTTGCTTCCCTTTCACATCCATAAATGATTTACAGTAGTTTCGAAAAATTTTTCCAAGTGTTGTTTGACACCCTAATTGAAAAACTCTGTCCAAAAAGTCACATCAGGTCATTTTTCTGACCCTTCTATGTAAAAGAAGTAGATAAAAAAGAGAACGCGCATTTTCAGAGTAACTTTTCTTACTTTCCCACAATCACAGCAGCCACCATCTTCCTGGGCAGTCTCCGCATGCTAGAGTAGCTCCTGTATCAGCCGCAACACTCCCGCGATGCGGATTCCTACCATGTACGGTCAGTGTCCTTACCTGTAGGGATTAGTCAATAACGATTCATGGAAATGCAACGCCCCTTCGGTCCATTTCTTGCTTTCCAATAAAACAACGCCTTTCAGTAGCATAGCTTCAACGTACGCCGCTTGAGCATCGCCGCACGCTTTATGAGCGAAATATAACGCTTTCGGATACTTTTTCATAGCCTTGCACAAGTAACCCATTGCCACCCACGAAACTGGCGATTCCGGATTGCTGCTCATCAATTGCGTTGATAAGCTTTCCAATTCTTTTATACGCGATTTATCTTCGGCCAATAACGAAGCCAGAATATCCATTCCGTTCAAATAGAGTGGATCAAGACTATGCACCCTGGGGCAAAGAGCAGAATGTAGAAACATGCCGGTTGGAGGTCAGCGCTAGCAGTCAGCAGGGAGCTACCTCGGGTTGGTGGCCAGCATGGGCGGGGCCAGTGCTCGTAACCATTCAAGACATAGTCACTGCGGACAAAGGGAATCACTCTCATACTGTAGGCCTATTTATAACAGCCAGGGTACCAGGGTCTTCCTTATCTCCCACGAAAAGGTAGCATCAGCTACCCAGGCCTACAGCTAACCCAGGCCAACGGGCGGGGTCACTAAATAAGCTCTCCGGTGTTTTAAAAAGGAAGATACCGCGAGCAAAAAGGACTAGAATAGCTCACCTTTGAAAAACTGTGATGGCTTTCGAATACTCGCCGGCATTGTAATAAGATTTCGCTAATTGACCCAAAAGTCGTGGATTATTGGCCAATATTGTTTTTGTGTCCAGATCTCGAAATATCGAAGCAGCTGACATGTAATCACGTCTGGCCAATGTCGAGTGACCGGTCAACCACGATTCGTACCATTCGTCCGCTTGTAACGTGGCTGCCCATTGGTCAATTTCCATTACGCCAGCTATTTGAAGCAACTCATCCATGTGGACACCAAGTTGAAGAAGCTCGACAGCCGCATCGATCGCGTATGGAGTCGTAGCTAAAACGAGAAATCATGATAAAAAATTTTCCAAATTAGGGAGCGTTTTGTCAGAAAATTGTAAGGGTGTTTCCTATTTGAACTGTAGGTTCTAGATCATGACCCATGTTCAATGACAAGCGCAACTATAGATGCCTAATCATCATTCGTTCCCAAAGCAAAACCCAAAACCCATACCCAGCAAATCCTTGTAACATTGTTTTGCTTGTTGCAATAAATTCAATTTTCTATGCAATTCGCCCAAGGCCGCATTGACTTTTGGTGATCTCATAGTTGATGGAATACTGTCCAAAACTCCGACCGCTTCTTTCAATTTACTTTGTTTTACCAGGCACAAATGCAAGCGAAATTTGACTTCATTTTCCGGCGTCATTTCGTTTTGATTGGACGACGTGACAGTCGAAGCCGATGATCGCCCTTTTCCACTCGGTGTCGGAGGTGGTGGTGGAGGAGCAATAATAAGACGATTCTTCAAAAATGTCAAAGCTTTCATGTAAGTCTGGCCAGCTTTCTTATATTGGCCAACATGATACAAAGCGTCGGCGTAATAAACTGCTGTTTGGTAATGTTGATAAGATGTTAAAAAGTTTGATTTTCGTTCTACTATCGTCATTAAAAGATTTCCCAAATGAATAACATTCGAATATAATTCTTCTCTGTGAAGTTTTTTCAAACATTCGAACGCCATTTTGGAATTCGAAAGCCACAAATCAGAAAAAAACCAGCGCCAAGTCTGCCTGCCAGTTAGTGTCTGTCCTCCCAATCAACGAGTGATATGCTATAATCGCAATTATTCCTCACCCATTGAAAGTTTGTCTCATCTTCAAGGTCAGTCGAATGTAAGAAATATAAACAATAAAATGTTTTTATGGTTCAACATCACGATCTGAGGAGCAATAATCTTATGTCAAAATCAGTCGCAGGTGATCAGACCGCGCTGCGTAACAGCGATGTGCCGTACAGCTCCCAAACTCGCCTAAAACTTTACACTGCTTTACAATGCCGGTGTTTAACAGAATGTCTTTATGTGGTGGAAAATGTAACAGAATGTAGAACGTTCTATGTCCAAGCATATTCGTTGGGTCCTACCTGCCAACCAAGCCAGTATTACATTGGCATTGGCAGGCAGAGAGGGACTCCTGGTGGCTGGGCATCCCAACAGTGATGTCAAGCATGCTGTGGAGCATCTACCCCTGCTTGAAAAACTGTTCCACCTTGCTTTGCCAAAGACTTATCACTCAACTTTCCCACAATAAACAAGGGGCTTCTGAATATTTTTTGTGACGATTTGCATGTGGGACATTGGTAAATGTGTCTGTGCAGATGTCCATTCTCACCCTGTACTCTTCTAGAATCGCCTAAAATTGATGGAGAAGTTTTTCATTGGTAAGAACTTTAAGAAAACCAACCTTACAAAGGCACAAGCTCAAACAATGAGCTAACTACCTTCAGTTCTGTAGATCTGTTGCAAAACAGATTTATCTCTGCTTATCTCTTTATCAGTAAGTTGCAGGCAGGATCAGTAAGACCCGGGCCCTCCTGCGTCCCGAGCGACACTATGGCACCCGGGTTTATCTATGGTGGCCAGTTGAACAATTGAATAAGCAGTTGCGAGAGAGATTTCTCTCTTGGATATAAACTTTGCCGTTTATCTTCCGCCAACGTTTATACCGATCCATCCATCGAGACCATCAACAAATCGACTTCCGCTTTATCTGCACCACATGCGAAAGGATTGGTGATCGCTTTAATATCAAAGATCATCTACCCCGTCCATTCGCCTCACGTCGTCTACTCGATCACTTGTCGCTGCTTGTGTTGGAAAGCTGATCCGATACTTGAGAGTCGGCGAGTACACGAGCACTTTATTCCGAACGTGCAAAAATGCCAAACTTGGAGCAGACTCGGTTATTTTGGATCTCATACTTCGTAGATGATGTGGCCCCGGTTGCGAGGATTTTTGCATCATCGATCGAGCAAGATCCGACAAACTTCCCTTCGCTGGTCACTCTGTTAGTAACATCAAGTAGCTACTGTACGATGCCTGTGCTAGAAAATAGCTCTCGCCTTTCTACAAAACTACAGTATGCCTACATTTCGTTACAAACAAAGTCAAACAAACAAGAAGGTTTTTTCGGCGTTATTTGAGCACTATTTGATGGCGCTTGATAAAATTTGACACCAGCATGCGGGACATGGCACCCCAGAACCCTACGAAATTGCAATCGGTTCGGGAGATATCCATCAAAAACACCTTCTAGAGTGTGGAAAGCGTACTGTAGAAGGTCCACAAATCGGACCAGGGAAAAGTTAATGAAGAAACCATTCACACTGTGACCAATTTGAACCAGCCAAAGGACTTTGAAACACTCACACTTTTGCAGTAGGTTGTCGCTGCCAGAATTTCCCTCCGCTTATTCTTCTGTTTACAGCAATCATTAGTCCGAAAGAAATGTCAAAAATATTATAAATTGGATTTCCATTTTTAACTTCCACCTGCCTGCCCAGCACCCACCAGCGCACCGGTCATCTGCTGCGGCATCATATCCTAGTCCAATGCATATTTTATGAGGGTAGATATTGACTATAGTTATAAAATCCCCGTGGCAGAAGTTAATAGCTTAATTACAATTTTTCATCACCTTCGCAGTGTTACAGAATTTGGCTGGTTGCCCTGAACGATACTGCTTGATATTATTTGTCGCAACGACTACAAAGCCATATTCTGAAATCTGACTCAGACAGTACCTATTCCTTTAGTACGTCTCGCTGGTGTATAGTCATCTTGGTCGGTATTGATGTATTCTATTGAGACTAGCTCCGGCATTACACCACAGCACGTGCTGTACGTACTGTACAGTATCGTTTATGTAGCACCTGAACAGAGTATCCAACAGAAAAGGGAGCAGCGGTGCAGTGGTTAAGCGTTAGTCTGCCCTCATTGTTTGGTAGCAAGCGTCTGGGCTCGTCCCGGGTTCAATCCCGGCGACGGAGTCGGTTTGTAAACCATAAACCCTCGCTGACCCTGCAAGCTGGGATATGGATGATTTCTAGGAGAGAGGCGGAAGCCAAATCAGTCTAGACAGTCTCGGCGTCGAGCACCAACAGGGTTCACAGCCCACCAGCCATCGGTCGAGGAAGCCATTACCTGTAACTAATCCTTTACTTGTATATAACTGGCCCAGCCTTTTCGCTTGTTTTGCAAACACTAATGTCCGCAGCCCAACAGCCAAACTGCCAAAGGCCTTGACTGATTTTATTGTACATTTTTACCCTCTAAACGAGTGCACTTCTCGGCGTTTAGCCATGGAGAAGGAACACTCACAGGCGAGTCAGGTGATCGTCCACGTAAGCACCTCGCCGCAAGTGGATGTCGTGACTTACATTCTGTCCAGAGCCATGCAAAGATGACTAATCGTAAGTACTATACCCTGTGTCCCTATGCTCTATCTGCTACTTTCTGAGACCGGAATTCTTTGAGTACGATCTTGTTAAAAATTGCATTAATAATGAGTGGATAAGCGTGGATATCTTATCTGCACATGTGTATCCGTGCGCTGATACTGTGATCCTGATACTCGACCTCAGGCGAGCTCCCTCGTGTCCGGCCCTAACTTAGGGAGAGGTAGACCATATAAGATGTCCACATCTATTACTGCACAACTGCGATGACGATTAGATACCCACTAACTTTTTGTCACACGTATCCATCCTTTTATTTCGTAGCGACCATTTCAAGCGAAATGTTGAACAATCATTGGTCATGTCAAATACTGTGCTTGTGCTTGTTGATATAACCAAGGCCTGACTCGACTCTTGTAATTCAGTGTAAGATCCCCACAATATTCTGTTTTCTTATCATCCAGATAACACAATGTGCCCGTATCCCACGCTGCGTCATCATGCAGCCTGTTATGTGCTGCAAGCAACCATAACACACTTTAAAATTAGGTGTGAGTCCCAACGATGTACTCCTACCTTGAAGATGACTAGCAGGGTTTAATGTCCGTCGGTTTTTATCATTTTATTCAGCCTGTAGATAGGATCATATGACTGTACGCCCCTGGTATCCTTGCCTCTAGCGATCAAATCTGCAAGCTAATATTTCTGCTCTATATAGAAGCCGTATTCCCAGGGTCACGATCAGTCTAAGGGGATTTTTATTACTCCTATCTGCCTATCTATTTTTGTATATCAACCAGGTCTAACCGATTAGTGTTATTGCTACGTGGGCTTTCTTCATCAATGTCTTTTCCAACTTGGCAGCCTTAGGAAGAGGTGACCTATAACTCAGACGACAGGACGGGGTCTGGTGCGCAGGATCCCATCCCATACGCACATCCCATCTCCTGTTTGTCTCAACCCTCAGTCATTTGAGACTTAATCATAGAGGACATATTTGTGATATGTACGGTGAATATTTCGAAATTTGTTAGTTTAAGTTCTATTGCGCAGGTAGCTTAGTTCGAAAACATATGGAAGGGTACTAATGGAACGCAGACACGTGGGCGATGATGCATTGAAGCAGACTATTTTCTTCCCAGCTTAGTCTAGTCAGTGCGTCTTAGGATGAACCAAACACGAAATAAATACTTCATCAAGCGAACGCAAAGCAAAAGCAGTTTCTAAATTTAAGGAAAATGTTGCATTTCCCTCATTCCATAAGTTTATATTGTCTCAGATTTCCGAAATGATCCTGATCTCTTTTAAGTGGACGGTAATCGAAGATCGATGCATTGGCACTTTGGACAGTGCACTCGAGTCTGCAATTCTAGATAGGCTAAAGCACTGGGAAAGGGATAATTGCTTGGATGACGTAAACCATTCGTCAGAGAACCAGATCCGCTGGGTCCTCAACTATCCTCCATCCCCGTGACGTCAGCGTCAGCGAGGCCTGGCGGACGTACGTAGGCTAACAGATCTACAGTAGATTATATTATCACGATAAATAGACACAATGCTAGGAATGAATAAAAGATGCAGAATGTGCATTGGAACTTGAGTGCCAAGTTAAAAGAACATGGGTCAGGAGTCAATGCACGAGGTAATCCCTCAACTGAACCTGATAAACCTCCGTTCAGTGCGATCAATCGAATCAAAACACACCATCGCACGCAAGAAAATGTATGCAATAGTCACATAAATCGTACGTCTAGGCGGAAACTGTCTCATACATCACATGCAAGGTCATATTCGAGTCAGTTCTATTCTCTCAGATCTTTTCAGTCGTGCACTGCTCTTAGCTTTAACTTCTTTCCATTTTTTAAGAGCTTCTACCAGCTCTTCTATTTTCTGTTGCACTTCGGCCATTTCCTCGTCGCTCCATTCCTGCACAGCGTAGTTTTCCAATTCCGCTTTCAACGCTTCCAGAACTCGTTCACAAGCGGCACAATTTGATATGCGCCCATCACGATCATATTGATTGGCCAATGTATCGACCACAGAAGTGGCAGGTGAATTAAGAGTATTCGAAGATTGAGCTCGTAGTGAGGAGGAACCGTGATTTTGAGACACGCTGATGCCACCCGGGCCCCATCCCGATGAGTAACTGAAGAATCGCTTGGATAACGATTGACCACGATTCCAGGAATGTAGGCGAGGGAATACTGGCCCTGCTGCAGCTTCGTGGACATGAATACTGGCCAGCCAAATCACGACGCACGATGCAACGAAACACGACATGGTTCGTCTGAAATGCACGTCCTAGAAAACAGGCGCTGCTAGCTTCTTCTACTCGAACGTGGTGGTCAAGGCGATAGGTAGCGGTGAGTGGGTACTACACGCTCACCTTCTAGGCAAGCCAGCGTGGGCATTTCGACAATTGGCTAACGAAGCAGTTGTCTTTTGGCGAAAACAAAAGCCCCTAGCACAGCTAACATACGTATCAATGCGCACCGGGGCTTTGAATTTTCATCATTCCCACTTTCTTTTACTCAGCTAGCTTACGAAATCTGACAGGGGTAGGCGTGAAGAGTGCACGTAAAAAGGGAATTGGAACAAGCTATTGTCATTGGCCAAATGAACTCCCACGACCCCCCACCTCGGGCTTACGTAATTCTCACTTATATTCCTCTTTGACAATCAAACAAACGGACCGCGAGTATTTATGCCCTAACCTCGGTGGAAAAGATCTCCAGTTTGTTTGGCTCTTTTGCAGCCACCCTCACCAACGGGCCCCCGCCGGCCGATTCACCATTAGGCGTGTCAGGTCGGCGGATGGTAGAAGCAATTTGAAAAATTTGATCACCCCTAGCTACCCCTAGCGAGCTGTGCAAACTACCATTCTGAATCACCATGGCTTGCGTGACTGACCGCGGCATGAAGAGTGAATGTAGGGGCGGCGAATGAGCGTCGTTGACTGAACGTTATTAGTGACCGGAAGTTAGGCAGGTGACACCGGAATCGACATCTGGCACTCGACATCATTGATCAAGTCGCGGATAAACGAGCTTATCCTTCCTCTTCGAATGACATCAATGCTGGCCGGATGGTGCTCATAAGCTGTAGTTGAGAGGCCAGCGTCGTTTATTTCTCTGACTGTACGTACACAAGAATATCCGTGCTCACCTCATTCCCTCAGGGACGCTCTGCACGGATACGGCCACAAAGCCGAGGGACTGGTGGGTGCTTGGAGAAAATATATTCGTACCCCTTGGCAATGTTCGAAACGGCCGCGCCGAGTGAACGGAGAAAGCCGGTGTCAGCTTTTAATGCACTCAAACTCCCTCCCCCACAACCCGCCCTCGTTCATTTGTTTGTATGCAATAGACACCAGCGGGGGCTGACAGTGAGCGTTGCCCATTGTCTCCTTACATTAGACACACATTAGCTAAACGGCCTACTGCGCAAAGTCCCCTACACAAAGATTGGATTGCTCGCCTTCTCGTCTTTTCCAAATTGCTCATAATTTATTATGCCAGGAAGGGGTGACATGAATCCTGTATACCACGTAAACATCTCTCGTACGAGACAGACAGGAAACTGATTTGACGTGTTGACTCGAGGGAATTGATTAACTTAATGACCACTCTCGAATGTCACGCTCGAGAAGCGGAGAAAAACTATCTCTCCCCACTCAAGAAAGGCATCGAACAAAACAGAATGCTTTGCGTAAGAAAAGTCTGGCTGGCTCGCGAATTGCTGCGCCTTCCGTTACATGTTGACTAGCTAAACAACGTGACGCTCTGGACTCCTACGTGCCTACCCACTCCCAATTTAGGATTGATGTTTGCTTCCGGTACCACTATCCCCTGGAAAGGCCTGGAAAGGGCAAAGGTGAATAAATTTTCGTTCTCAAGAAGGTGCAGCCGCCAATTAACTCGACTGCTCCATTCGTGTCACGTTTTTTCTGCCCTCCGCACTGCTTATTAAAACGCTGAAACAAATAAGGCGCTCAACACCATGGCCGTTCAACCTAGCCTCTTATCACCATCGCTAACCCTACAGGCACATTACCGATACAAAGTATACAGGGGCACGTTCATGAAACAGTAAAATGGAGCACCTACTAGTTGTACATCGCTTCTATTAAAATATTTCGGAGGGCAGACTTTCCAGGGGCTCGGAATTACGTAAAGTACATTCGCATTTTCAAAGTTTCGGCCACAGTCGACGATCTGATCAATTCGTCTTCACCGTACGCGCCATCGCCTTGCTGACCGGCAGGAATGGACATCGCTTCGCTCCCAAAATCGCTGCTAAACAGGCAGTCTGATATGGTGATGAACCCGCTCCGGAAAAAGGGATTTCTATGTCGTCTCCCCGGACTGCCAGGTGAGGGATTATTGTCGGAATTTCTTAAGTCTTTTTTCTACCTTTACCAGAGCTCATCTAATCTACTCGCATGACACGTAGACCCCAAGAAAACCACTGCGACGACTTCCTTTAGAGCATCAGACCTCGGCTAGGCAAAGTACCCGACTAGCCCACGAGCCGATCATCCCTAATCATCCCCGCCCATCGATTCCTGAGACTTTTGCGTCCTCTTTCCCTCCAGTGTGAACGCCTGAATTGAAACACGAACCGTAGACAGAAAAGGTTGGGGTAGCACTGACCAGCCCGCTGACCACACGGGTTCCTCGTGGGGGATCTCCCTTGACCTCCATCATTCTCCAGCTTTAATATCAGAACCCGACGATCAGATATACTTACATCTTGTCGTACAAATGAATTCGAGCGCGGCGACAAGCCAAATCAGCGTAGTAAACCACGGCCGGAATCCTAACGCTACGAGTGCAGCGAGCGTACAAGTGGCACATGTGAAAAGCCATCAGTTGAACTTCATCGGCAGAATATTTGTTATCGTCGTGCAGGACATGATATCGAATCGGACGGCTAGTGCCCTGAAAATTTAGTCGAAGCCTCGTAAGTACTGTGGTATCAGTTATCGTGTGCCAACAAGCCGAAATTAAATTCGAAATATAATGTATCAAATTTAACACAGGATTACCTTCAAAATGCGTTCTGTAAATCCCTACTTCTGGCAATGTGGTAAGGAATGGGTCTCGATAAACACCGAGATGCCAGCCGCGTGTAAAGAGAGTGATCTTTTGTCCGGCTGAACAGGACATTTTACCACGACGAAAAAAAACATGCAGGATTGCTCGCTTTGATCGCCTATCATTCATAACCACAGAGCGCACTTTGCAGAATGTATCAACCCCATATTTTCCGACTGGTCTGGGTATCAAATCAGACTTCGAGGTTCGCGGTCATGTCATGTCATGTCAGGCCGGTTCCTTGTCAGGCCGAGCGTTCCGTACTATAACTTAACCCAACTGAATCCTCCTCCTCATCTGTCGTTTCCCGGCTGAACTGTGTACGGTTCACCACAGAAGGTCGGTTCTTGCAACCTTCGCTGCCCTCGCACGCCAGGAGCCCTCAGACTGTTGAATGAAATGTTCACAACTGTTTTTAGCTGCTAGACGAACATACCCTCCTAGAGCGCCAGAAGAGACCCTTGGAGCAGCCTTTAGCATCCCAGGGAAAGGGTACATTTTGCGTGCCAAGCTGGCAGAAATTCAAGTTCTAAGCACTTCAAGGGGCTCACTCGGAGACAACTACGAAGACAGGAAAGCCAAAAGAAGGGACAGTCGGAGCCTAACATCCGGCCCATCGCCTGACTAAACAGGTCACCTAGTCCCAAGTGTCCTCACGTGAAGCTGCTCCATCATAGAGGGGAGTGCCGTATGACTGGCCCCACAAACCGGCTCAGAAAATTTGTCCCCTAGTATTAGAGCGAAACGGGCCCGATCGATTAGCAGAAAACAAATTTAAAAAGACCTACCTGGATTCCGAAATGGCTGCACAAATAGAATTCAAATTGCTCGGAATGCACGATGTCCTTATCGACCACAGTGCCTGGGCGAATATTCATAGCACGACCGCAAGCCGTTTGCTGCGAACTTGGAAAAAATCGAGCGTGATGACGTTTTTGAGCCACAATGTACGTGATGTTCGGCTTGTAGTCTTTGTCCAGATCAGCGCAAGCTTCTCGAATACTGCGCAGTTCTTGTTGCAAAATCTAGAACCATATCCTGGATTATGTATTCCCTTCCTAGACATACTCACTTCTTGAAACTGCCCTTCGGCGACCCCATCGCGAAAGACGATCAAACGCTGCGGCTTCGATTCAGTTTTGGTCTGTTGCGTAGTTTTTCGACGTTTCTCGTTTTCCTTCGACATGTACTTATTGTACTCGATCAGACGTTCACGAATTGGATCTTTTAAATAGACAATCGATTCTCGCTGTCGCTTTTGGACACGAATCGAGGCTGCATAACGCATGAACGTGTCGTCTAAATTTCCCACCACCTAAACTAGAACACATCAGGGTACAGCCTGGATAAAATCGTAGTTGGACTCACCGCACATATGGATGGCGCGCTCTTTTCCAACGGCGACGGATGAGTCACGTCAATACCGAGCACCAGAGTGGATTTGTCCATCAGTACTTTATGAACCCTATAATTCCATAATAATACAATGCCCTGCAGACCACCCATTTCAAAATAACTTACAAAGTATCGGTCTGAGTTTGCGAATTGACACCGCCCAGTTTGGTATTGATTTTCAAAGCCAAATTGATCGTGGTCATACGATCGTTTTTGCTCATCGTTTTCAAAATAGTGCTCTTGACCACGCACTGAGTCATGACGCCCAGAATAATTTCAGCCGCGCGCTTCACTTCCGCTAAAACATAAAGCCGTGAATTCAGAGTCTCCTTGAAGTCGAGCCCCACACAGGCCCCAAATTTGTGGAGTCCATGAACCCATCCTACTTCCATACTGAATAGAGCTGAACAAGAAAGATCCAACAACAGCTCCCCCCCTGCGTGAGGTGGCGCATGCAGTGGACAACATGAGCAGATAGTCAACTGAGGTCGAACTTTGAAAATGCGCATGCAACTTTACGCGATTTCGAACCCGTGGAAAATTCTGCCCTCCGCTGTCAGAGCACTTGAAATTAATACACATCGAAAAACATCCTGTTAAGGCAAAGTTCCAGCCTCTCGATTGATTTTAGTTCGTGTTCACTCGGACACTTACAATAGTGAACAGAGCCTTTCTGCGGCACAACGACGAAAACAAAAGTAACGCCCAAATTCTTCAATTCGGTCAGAGTCGGTTCAATCTCCGATATGCCAGTATCGGGTCGAATAAAACGAACGAAACGATCGCCGATGTTGCCAGGCAGGCGCATTCCTAATTCTTGACACGTTTGCAACAGAAAGGCGAAGAAATTCCTCAAACAGGGAAGTATGTAGAATTATTCAATGACCCAACACTATAATTGATGCGATTCCAAATTACTGTAACCTTGCCCACCCAGCTCTGACTCACTCTATCCCCTGAACTGTTAGTGCCAAGTAAACCTGTGAGATCAAGCGATTGCGCGTATAATACGTTCGCACAAGGTCGGAAATCCTCTTTCAGACTCACTTGTACACATCGTTCAGGGCAGAATCGAAAATCACCAAACCGATCGAGTCGCACGAACCCGGCGCGTAGAACTTCTGATTACGACAATCCCAAACTCCGTCTCTCGGCTCCACAATATTTCGACCTCCACCATCCGTTTGTCCAAAACGAATTCTCGGAACTGGCAAAACACGCGATTCCATTAGTTTCATTTCAGGATCGATTTTGACCCCAAATTCCTTCAAATATTGATCACGATCGAATCCACATTGTTGAACCAAATCACAAATTTTGGTTAGTCGATTCGGAGCGGGAATGGCGGTCGTCTTGATCATCGTGCTCAGCTGATCGGGTGTCAATTTCTTAGTAATTCGTTGATTCGGAGCCAGCCAACAAAACTGGAAAACGTAATCAGTTTTAGGGTCCAACGTGAAGTGGCCCTCCCACTCTTACCTCCATCGGAATACAACAGCCACGTCTTTCAGAACCGACTTCCAGCACGTTCAAATTCGGGAATCGCATCTGGCCATACTTTTGTTGGAAATATTCCGCAACCGTAATTTTTTGTTCGTTCTCGATCTCGAATTCCTTCGTAATAGCAGTATCGTTGCTGAGAGCGTGAACTCGATATTCGCGAACAATCTTTTGGCCAGTTCTCAACAGAACTTCCGTCATAATTCTCATGCCTTAATTAAAGCAAGCATGTATAACAAGGCGGCAAGGGCCACTGGTAAAATGTCAGGTGGCGTGAAGTCATCAAATTGGAGGCCCAGTGCTCGAATCCTAAGTAAATTAAGTTCCTACTCGTTTTTTCTAATTGAAAAACCGAAACTATACAGCTGACGTGGGGGGGGGGGGGGAGGGAAGGAGCAGGCAACGGCTACGACCCCCAGTCCACTAAACTAGAGCTATGACCCTTGGCCTCGCGTAGGTGAATGCATGTAAGGCATACACTGATACAGTGGGTCTTCCATTTCTCTGAAATCCCCTTATGCTTTGAAAACGGTTAAAAATATGCATAAATCGTGACCAGCCCACCAAAGCAATAGCGAAAAGTGCCAAGATCAAATTTTGGTTTTAGATCTAGTTCCTACACAGCAAAAATTAAAATCGAGAGATGGGCATTAAAAAAAGGTTCCTCTGATGAAATCGAGCCTCCACTTGTTGAATTCTGGTTGATTTCTGCTAAGGCATAAATTTTGTAGCTGAATTTGTTACCCCTCACGTCAGTCTCTCCTAGGCCTCAGGGGGCGTTCAATGCACCTATCGGTACAAATCGATGGATGACAAGAGGAACAGTGTATCCAGTACGCCCCTCTAATCATCCTTTCTCTTTTGGCTCCTCGCCCCACCCATTCTTTGGATTCTGACGCATCATTTCCCGTTCACCGGCAGTCGGCTAGACGATTCTGGTCCATCCCATCCCTACCTACATCCGCGAAGGAGATCTTGGCGTAAGCAGCTGACAACGTGACTCTTCGCCACCTCACCGCCTCACCTTTGATTTCCTGATTGATGGCTCGAACCCATGATGGATTCAATCGCGTGTTCGAGGTCAGTTGACCCAAACTGAAATCATTGCGGCGTTGTGAAAATCGATCGTTCAAAATATCGATAATAAAACTGAGCACATCTTGACGTTTATAGAAGCCAGTGTGCGAAACTAAAATAAGTTGATCTAAAGACTGTGTGACCAAAAACAGAGGACATACCATCGAAATTGATGTACGGCTTGTAATTTTGACCGATTCGAGCAGAGGCAAATAGACCTTGCCAGATTTCGAGGCCGCAAGATAATTCGGGTCCCCTTTGTTCAGGAATACGATAAATGGTCGATTTGACTGCGTACCACAATTTGGACAATTCCAGGAAGACGTTGGTTCGCTGCATACGGGTCAAAATATCGAGTATTTGCAAGGGCGTAGTGTATCGTTCGTTAGGAGTCGATGATTGAACATCGCGAGGATCCACGCTCAGCTGGCCAACTAGTTGGAACCGCAACGTAATTGGTTCCGCATTGGCCATGCGTTTTAAACGAGTGTCGATCTGGAATGTGAATTCCTGCAACGAATCGACTTGTATTTGATGATCCAGTTATGCGAGAGCTATAGGTACTTACTCCTTGCGGGTCGCCATTTGGGAACAACAACTGGCACAGCGAAACGCACAAGTGATCGCCATCGTAGAATATGGAATATGGATTCGGAAAGATAACCGAATTTCGGCGTACACATTGAAAGAAGCTCTCGCGTTTTTCGTCCCTGAAATTGCATTTTAAGGTAACTAAACTGCAAGGAAAGTAGATGGTGTGCTCGTGTGCAGATCACTCACCAAGTCAATTTCAAACGATGCGATATTTCGACGTGGTATTGGAAGACTTCCAATCCACCTTTGATGGAAATTTCGAAAAAATTCGAGTAAACTAGCACTTTTTGTCCAATCACACCAAATCCAGGACGTTTCGCCAGCACGAGCTAAAAATGAAAGTGTTACTGCCGTACAGTATCTGAAAAAACCAACGCAAAAAAGATCTTACCGCATTCGTTTCACGCGTTTTTTCTGTCAGGACTTCGACTTCGGGGACTGTTTGAATCGTTCTGGGAGGAGAAGCTGTCGGCAAACTGCGACCACGACCACGGCCGCGTCCCAAGTTTTCTAGAAAGCACGAAAATGCAAACTCGCATATCGATGACGGGGACGGATTCCCTAGTATGTAAATCCTGCTTCCCTCATTGCACTCGTAATTGGTGGCGCGCATGGTCCCTGGCCCATTTCGCAGGTGCATGCTTTACCACATCACTAAGTGCAGGCAGGCGCACTTGGGGTTAAAAGACACGTTATATTAAAAATTGCTACCCGGCCGCGGGTCAAATACCCGACGATTACTGCGATGGGAATCAGGCGTGAGAGGCAGGGACTCCTAAACTACCAGACGACGGATCAAGGAAAGTATATCAACTGACACCCATGCTGATCCTGAGGATGAACTTGAAAGCCCCTACCATTCAAACATTCGGTTGTATGCTTTGTCTGGATTGCGCTATCCGCGTTTAGCAAATCGCTATCCAGAAAGGAACATTTGACACTCTGTGTCGTACAGTAGTATCAACCAATACTCAAACCCAGTGTCCAGAGGCCTATGGGAGCCACGGGAGGCATCGCAGGGTTTAGGGTAGGGGCTGAGGTCGGAGGTCGAAGGGGACCTTGGAAATAAATGTATATCTAGACCTCTATAAAGCGCAGTTATAACTTACCGACAATTCCAGAATCTCCAGCAGACGTGTCGGTGACCATCGCCGTTGCGCATGCCGCACCCGCCGCTCCGATCGATGTGGATGTATCCGTCGTTTGGCCACGACTTCCGAAACTTGCGCCAGGAGGAAGTTGCTCTGGAGCTCGCACTCGGCCGCGCCCAGCTCCTCGACGGCCTAAATCGACTTCATTGGGCTTGAGTCTATTTAAATGTCAAAACTCTCTTACCCTGCGGCTGACTCATTGTTGATGACCAACCAAATCAGACCAGCTGATTGATATTAGATATAACTGCCAACGAGGTCGAAGCAACGGTGATCAGCGGGAACGATAACAACCAAACGACGCCGCACTCGAAAACAAACTGAGGAGATGGCGTGCCGATCATAGTTCTGAAGACTGGATCATCCAAAGCGAACTAGTTTTTGCCTGGATTCTGAAAGCCTAAAACAAGTTCGCTTGCAATCGAATGCTGTTCGTGGCTCGGGCCTCGCCTCCGAGAACGCCTGCCCCAAAGTTTTTGTTAGGAACTGGTCTAAAAAGAAACAACATCTGACTGATAACAGGTTCTTTTGATGAAACTAGGCAAACCTCATTATCACGAGTGACATGTTTTATTCGTTCGATGCCCGTTCCGTAGCCGTACCTGAAACCGGGTAGGGCATACCAGGTGATATGGGGTCTCTCGACACCGTTACGATGGGTGCTGTACCTCTAGCAGACCTGTCTTTACCTTCGAGCATTTGTATCCAGTTTATGTTGCCCAAGGTGCACGCACGTACAGTGTACGAAACGCCAGAAACACCAGGAACGTTGACACACATTGCCTGTGGAAGAGCACACCCAATAGTGTCCTGAAAATTGTCTAATTATAGTTCATAAAACAGCTAACAGATAATCAAAGAGCGTACCCCATCTTTCTTTCACCAATCGATCCTCTTCGATCGCCAGACGAGTACTAAAGCGTAACATCAAGGGGACTACCGAGGAGAAACTACGCGTGACCAAGCCCTAAGTGCTCACTGGTGCAGTCTAATCGTATGTCTCGTTGAGATACACAAAAATAATAAGCAAGGACCGATAATAACCAGGATGCGACCTCATCAAAACTATACCATGTAGCGCGTGCGAAGTGATAATTGCTATTGCTTTGACTCAAACCATGTGCTGTCCAGGCATAGGAAGCGACATACCCGTGTACCAGTCACGGCGCACCCCAATATCCTTGCTGTGATATGGTGGCTAATCACATTGGGTACAAGTGATCTGCTCCGATAACTTTCAGATGGTGCCTGGAGGCTGGAGCATACGAACATGCAAGTGTGGCTGTTCAGGCGAGGCACTTCTTTATTCGTCAATTACACACTGCACTCTCTTAGTACGGTGGTGTCTTACTGTAGCCCGCTATTGGATTTCTCATCCCGAGAGAACTTATCTTGGCCAACGAGTTCTCATTTGATTTTCTTATCAGGACGATGTTTTGAAAAGATAATTGAATGAGTAGCGGTCAAGAAGAAACCATTAATCTGAATCTTGAAAGATTACCTCCGCTAATAACCTTCGCTAAACGCTTCGGCGCGCCCCGTCGACAGCGGAGGATAAGGGCTAATGAGGCGCACGAAACGGCGTCATACTCCTTGGATGTATAGGCAGAGGCATGGAGTCAGGTTACCTGCAACCTAAGCCCCAAACATGATTGGACCATCAATAGGGCCTTGCTTTCGTTCGCTTATAGGGAAATGTTATTTGTAACAGGAGCTGCTTGGCTGCACTTTCTAATAGTCACTTTTGTCCATTAGGTTCACAACAGTCGAGCCCCGGGACCGAAAAGACGGAAGCAAGATTTAGAAATCATCTAATCCGTAAAGTAAATTTGTTGTGTTAAGCCACTCTTGCGAATACACTCTAAGTACTACATGCACTGTGCGCTTGAGGCTACGGCAACATCGCTGGCAATGGTCAAGAGCGCTCAGGTCGAAAGCAGAAACAAATAGTTCGGATACTTGATAGAGCTTTTCTTACGGGCAGAGGGGGGGGGGGGGGAAGTCTGTTTTCTTTTCTAATTTGTTATGCATTCTTAGATGAGCACGAAAAGTGAGTTTTGCAAAGCCACTGGTGGCTGCACACATGAGCAGGCTTGGAGGTGATGGTCAGCTGGTTGTACTGTCGACAGTATTGCCAAAGCATTGTGCTCTTCACGAACGAGCCTCAGGTCGTCTGTCTCTCCGAGGGCGGACAGCTATTGCCACTATTATCACTAGTAACGTGATGTTTTCGTGGCTCCAATTCTGCCCAATGAAAAGCATAAATCAGGAAGGGAGGAGCTGTCACATCGCTCACTAAAACCCTTCCGTTCCTAATCTATGCAAAACCATCGCCCCCTAACTCCTTGTTCATGTCTAATGGCCTTGGAAATTGAAAGATTACCATCCGTTGAAGGCCTACGTCTCGGCTAATTATTTGCTCCGATACACTCGCTACACGTTATCGACGACGCGCTCTAATGTTGTGCTGTCAATAGAAAACACGCTCTTACATCCTACCTCACGCCGACTCGAATATGTTCACCCTTTCGGCTCGTCCAACCGTCTAAGCAATTCGAACCCGTCATTAATTTTCACTGCCCATCAAGGCTAAAACGTGACTGAAAAAGGAAAATATACATTCGCAGGCGAACCAGCCTTCCGTGCTTAGATTTTTGAATTTGAACACGACACTTGCCGTTGGCTTTATTATAGCCGATTTATGGATAGGGAGAAAAGGGGAACAGAAAAGAAGGCATTACATGACCGTCCGTCCGTCCGTCCAAAATAAGCTTTCTTCGTAATTAAAGGCTCTTTCGTCCAATCTCCCTTGCTCCCTGCTTTCAACAATCACTGCCCAATTAATTCGATTCGAATCATTCGTAAAATGACACCTCTTTTCGCTTTTTCCTTTACAATTCAACCTAGGTCGAACCAGTGATTACAGTAATCCTAGAGTAATGCATTTCCACAATCATCCTCGCTCCAGCATAGTAGAGGCGGGGAGGGATGAGAAGCCCCCCCCCCCCAAAACACATAACTAAGCACCAGGAGCGCACTCTCTTTAGATCTTGATCACGAGATTCGACCTTTATCACAAAGTTTGATCATTCGTATTCAAATTCATCACTCCACTAATCACCCTATCAAAGTGCTTTTCTATCGAGTCATGCTCTTTCTATCCGACTAAGCTTTTACTTCTTTTCTGCTTGTTTCTCGAAGGATAGAAATCCTGCTGAGGAAGCTAATTTGTGCTGGATTGCCTCTAATTTAAAACTATGTTAGTCCTAACAAAGGCAGAATTGAATTTGATGTTTTTCATTCGGGGTTACAATCAAATCGGCACCCCGAAGTTATCTACAGTATCCTTCGTTCAAAAGTCTGAGCGGGAGATTATTTGATGTAACTTTTGAGACCGTATCCGCTCATGTTGGCACATTTTAGAGTTTGCTCACGATCAGTTGTGCGGACATTGATAGGCTACAGTAGGCCGTGCAAGGAAGGGGATAGTGTCGGGTGATAGTGGTCGGGTCGGTGGATGGAATAGCAGACGATGTTATGTTTGTCAGCACATTATCGTAATTGGTTGGTTTCCGTGAATCCTAATTAGCAGCACTCAACACAATAGCCCTTCCTTTCTACCATTGCGCGTCTGCACGACCATTTTCTTTATTATATGCACCTATCCGCGCGTCTGTTCGAGATGCTGTGATAGAAGGATGAGGGCCGCCGAAAAGAGGATTGCGGGAGAGGAGGAGACGTGCACTGCCGGCGGTAGGTTAACGCTCGGAGCTAATTGAAGCGAATAATTGGGGCCCAATTGTCTACAGTTCAGCAGGGTTCGGCCACGAGGACCGCTGGAGTGCGCTCAATTAAGTGATTGAAACGATTCTTATTGTCTACTTTGGATGGCGGTAGCGCGTTCGAGCACCTCTTAAGCCAACTGATCCAACCATTCGATACCTAGATCCCCTTCTCCAAAGAGCGCCCGCGGCGTCGATTTAGTCTGCTCAATCGACAATAAGCCCGATCCTTTGTTCGGCTACCTTATGCGCCTCCACCATCCCTCAGTCCCCCTTTGAAAAGACTGGCTAGTTGCTCACCACACCACACCAACACCTTCCGCGGAAGTCTGTTTTAAAGAATCCATTCCTCTGCAAGCCATATCCGGAACAGCACAGCCCTGAATTTCCCCATTTTTCCCTAAACTTCATAAAAGTCGATTTCAAGCCCCCAACCTTACTTCTTCACGAGCTCGATTCTGATTGGTGCGCCGTGCTGGACACGTGATCTCGCGACGATACTCATTGGCTGCCGACTAAGCGAGTTGAAGACGGTCGTCTTTTCGCCACTGAACAATTGCCTTGAAATCGGTTTTATCATTTTCTACAGTCGCTGCTCGTTCAAACGGTGTAGTCGCCAGTGTTTGAGCATGGCCTCTCCGAATGCGTCAGTCGACGAACAATTGACCAGCGCCAATGAGTTTGCAACTGATTCTGAATCAGTACAAGAGGATAAGGAAGTGAAAGAAACTGAAGAAGGAGCCAAACGAATCGAGGAAGGATTTATGGAAAAACTTCCAATTCCTGATTTAGATCCCGATTGTACACTCTCCGATTTCAATTCTAAAAAATCTGAGAAGAAGCGAAAATCAACTACGGCGATTGACGATCGGCATAAATCTAAATCATCTAAAATTGGAGCGAATATTGAAAAATCGGATGATCAACCAGTCGTCAAGGCCAACCCTTTCAAATCATTTAGCATTTCCAATATTTTGAACAAAGACAAGACACCAACCAAGGACACCGAGATCGTCCACTCCAACGCGATTATGCCAACCACGGCTTCGACTACCATACCATCCGCTTTCCCAAATCCTACAGCACCATTCACCAATCAATTTCTACCACCGGCTGCTCTCAGTTATTGGTACCCATGGCTCCCGTTTTATCAGTTGGATGCTGTCACATTGAAACAGAGAAGTGGTAAGTTCAGTCGCCTCCCCCCGTAATGAACATGTTTAGCAAAATGTATGCTGCTTGCGTAGTTATTCTTCAAACGACCGCGTCTTGTCGGCTAATAGGGGGCAGAAGACTGCCGAACACGAGGTCTAGGTCGAGTTTTTTCATTTTTCCTGGAACTTTAGAGCTGGGCCGCGATAGCCAGCATTTGTGATTGGTCAATGCAGCGAAATGTGCTTATGATCGCTTGACAACTCCATTCTTGAAATCTCTTTCTGTCGCTCCTTTTTGTATACCGAATTGTCAAGCTTGTTTCCAGGGTCACTGATTCCTAATCCGTCAAAATTATAGACCCTTCTCACATTCCATTCATGCGAGCCTCGTCGTGCGTGTTTGTGGTGCGCTCGAATAAGAAAAACGTTAATCTCGATGAAACTGTACGTCCATTACAAACACCCGTTTTCACATGGTTTTTACAAAAGGAACATTCTTGGCCTATGCTGAGAATTGTACATAATAACAAAGCGAATGCCGATCAGGCGTATGGAACGTTTTCGCACAAACTTCTAACCTTTTGAAAAGGTTCATTTGGGCATAGAATTGGTGTACAGTAGGAACACAAACCATTGGTACTTACCTACCTTAGTCGGCGAGGGCAACGATTTTCGGCTCCATTAATTCGGCAATAGGCGAACTTGAGTGAAGGTGCCAGAATGATTGGCAGATAGTATGTCGGTCGTGAAAACACAAAACGCGCATGTTTGACGTCTTTTCCTAACCTCGTTCAGATTACATCTCTTTGAATTGTTCATCTTTGTCGCACCTTTTCGTCGCGCCACCACTTAAAAAGCCCATTACGTCTTGTATAAGTATGCTCGATTCGCTCCCCTTCTCGACAGTGATGACTTTATCGAAAACTTAACTCGATGGAGTTGCGCTGTTGTAACTCACCAAACGCATTTTCCTATTTTTACTTGCCTCGCTTGTTTGGTGGCAATTTTGAAGAGAGTCGGTGAGAAAACGTACATGGCATACGAATTTGAAAAAAAAGTGAGAAAGTTTTTCCCACTTTGGACTTTTATTTTTCGATTAAACTACCCCTACGCCGCTGAGTAGAGCGTGTAGAGCGTGGCAATTAGAGTGAAGTGCGGGTGTTAGATTTCTAAAGGGGCTTTTGCGAGGGTAGTTGTCGCGCGAGAGCGGTTACAGTATACCGTGTCCTTTTCTGAGTGATGAAAAGCGATCATTGTAGGACAAGGCAGCACCTCCATAGGCGTCTTTTGCCAATAAAAACAGGGCCGATTCTTGTCTATCGTCCGTTCTCAGGCCACTCAACGGAAGCAATATGATTAATTTACTGATGCAATCAGAATACCGCTGCTTTTCAGTCGACGGGACGGCGACTAACTATTGGAACGAGGCCTCGTCCCGTCTTAGCTTTTCGATAAGCTAAGCAATAATCGCGATGTCCCCAGGCAAAACGCTCAGGAAGTCGATTCGAGAGCAATAGTTGAAGAATTAGGCTCGAGCTGTGTTCGCCCCTCCTCGAGAGTCGAGCAGAGCAGAAACTAATTTCATTCTATTGGATGGCAATTTCCTGAAGGACTCGATCTTTCCCTTACGTCCCATGTTATCTGCGATTGTAGAAGTGTGTCTCATGTTTTTAACTTGCGCTTTCCCGGAACATGTGTAAAATGAAATCGGTGCGCAGCTTATTACAGTAAGACACAGCTTCCTCTAGCATCTCTGAACCATCATTACAGAAGGATAAGGTGGGCTACATGCGGCCTTTGCTTTTCAGATTTGGCTCTCGAGCTGACCAAAAAAGGAGCACAAGCATCGACGGAATCATGTACGAGCAGTGGGAGCGCGGCATTGATGGCCGGCCTTTTTTCTATGGCCCATCAAGATCATTCGGGGAATCCCAAGCTGGCCAAACTGCCAGATCACATTGGAGGCCATCAACATGAATCTCTGTGGGAAAGTGCAGTTTCTTCGCAACGTCGTGATTCCAATGTGGATCAATTGGGTAGCGGACGTGATAAACCTCACCAGCAGTCATTCTTCAATGGCAGTGGTGATCACGATGATGATGAGAATAGCGAGAATGGACGAGGCGAAACGGGAAACAACGGAACGATCATGGACGACGATGACGACGATGCTGGAAGCGGTAGTAATCGAGGCACACCATCGTCCACAAACGACGGCGGGGACGTGATTAGCGGTGGCATGAAACGAAAGAAGAAGACTCGCACAGTGTTCAGTCGCAGTCAAGTGTTCCAACTGGAATCAACATTTGATGTGAAACGCTACCTGTCCAGTGCAGAGCGGGCTGGACTGGCCGCCAGCTTACGTTTGACTGAGACCCAAGTTAAGATATGGGTAAGAAATCAACGTGTCCTTCAAAGCATTACTTTTTCATAGTTGAAATTATTTTAGTTCCAAAATCGAAGAAACAAATGGAAGCGTCAAATGGCAGCTGAATTGGAAGCGGCTAATATGGCTCAAGCTCGAGCTAGTTTGATCCAAAACGTAGCTGCGGCTGCAGCAGCCGCAGCAGCCAGTTCCCGAGTCGGCCTTTTTGATAATTCCGTTACTGGTTCGGGCACCGGGGCCGCCTCGGCTGTATCTACAACCGCTTCGTCATCGAGTCCGGAAACAGCGACAGGAGGCGTTGGTCAAACGACACCCATCGCCAATGTTGGAGCAGCAGCGGCACTGGGACCTTATTCGCTGTATTACGGTAGCGGGGCTTTGTACGCCGCTGCCGCTTTAGCTGCTCATCAGCAACATCGTCAAGGTTCGAGCACACCAATCATCACTGCGGCCAATCCTATCCCGCAGATGAGCAGATTGGTATAAGCCGCCCATTAATCCAGTTTATATATCTGTCGATCTCGACATGCCTGCTTTAGTGATGAATGTTATTATCGTATTTGTGGCCAAAGTATTTGTCCAAGGGTGGCGATAACAAACTTGCTAAGCGTTGCTTTACTCAAGTTTTTCCTTAAAATTTTGCCTATGTGCAATATGTTCGGCTAATGTCATGGGGAAGTTTAGATGTACGCATATTTGTTCTTACATGCATACCCGCATCCGTTAAGTATACGTATTTGTAAAAGATGAGTATCCTTGTTTTGACCGATGGGGATTTCAAAGAGATTAGTTTAGTCATGGCGTCCGTGAGGACCTATTTGGAAAAATCGATCAAAGTCAGAAATAAATGTCTGCAACTAAAATTATGAATTTAGATTACAATGAACTTTGCCTTCATTCGATCGTCTTCATCGCAAAGCGAACTGTTCATGTTCATGTTTTACCACATCACCAAACGCTTATGCGCACTCGAGGGTGACGGGACAACTGTAACGATAAGCCACTGTAGCAAGTCTTGCGCTACCTTTACAAAGGGGTATTTCAAGCTCAGTGACTCGCGGCTGACTCCTACTATCAGCTCTCAAACATCGGGCAGGTGTGGTGGATCAAACATGGGTAATCGATAAATCAATGTATCGATTTACAACGGACTATATCACAAAGGAAACAAAAATCACTACTGTATATGACGTCACCTCGTCTAACAAGTAGTGTACGTAGAGTACTATCAAGCTCAATCCTACATTACAATGACCTGTATCTGATAAAAATACAATACTCGATTATCGAATGATTTGGTTATAGCCCGATCACAATTGGAATCTTAGTTTCGTAGAAACTGTTAAGGCAAGAAGGCACAGAGCTGCTAAAATGAGAAAAATCTGAAAGCTGTTTCAAAAAGCATAACTTGGAAAACTTCCTACCTGATACGACTGATACGCCGAGTGTTCCTGCACTGTTAGCACACTTATTAGATCCCCATTTCTTGGACCATGTGCTTTGCTTGTCCTCGCTATATTTCGATAAAGTGGCGACAATAGAGCTGCTGGCTGGATCTAAAATTAAAGTCACAAATCGTTATTTTTACATGACCTCTTGGTGGTCCCATCCGCATCACATAGTCTGTTCAATCTGCAAGTGTCGCCCACCAGCTATAAGACATCCATATGGGCTTATCGGACCATCTAGCAAGCATCTCTGCAACTCAACTAGGAGAGCCTCAAAGGTATTTTGGGTCAGACTCCAGCTTCCTCAGTCCTCACGAACTGCATCAACCTCCCTTGCTGGCCACTCTGCTGACTCTGACTCGCGAGCACTGAAGCGTCATGCAAGGCCTGGAATTCAAGGTGCCTGGATTCATTCACAGAGCAATCTCCAGAGTAAGAAGCCCCAGAACCCCAGCTACCAAGCGAGAGGGCGATGTCTTGTAGTAGGGAGTCCAGACGGCCCCATTTGTCTTGATGTCGTTAGGGACAAGGGAAAACCAGCTTAAGCCCAATAAAATGATAAAGGAAACCCAAACTACTACGCCAGCGCGGCCCAAAAGAAAAACTATAGCATGGATCGCAGCTCTGGTTTTGGAAAACCTGTTACCAAAACATTTCTGGAAGTACAGTACTTAATCGACGTTATGGAGAAGAAAATCCAAGACTACTCGGCCACCTTACCAAAAACTGAAATGTCATACAAAACGCATCCTTTGAATTTGGACGCAGCAATTTCATCTTGCGACGAAGTCACTTCCACTTTTTGTCTATCCACGTGGAACTCCTCCGAAATGGCATCAGTGAGTTGGTCTCTGCAAAAATCCTCATTTTTGTTCAAAACGATTCAAATTTTATAGCATACTTGTCGACATTCTCTGGCACATAGACATCCACCGAGCGCACATTCCATGACGATAACGGCACACAGGCCAAGGTCTGTTTGGTACTCGCGTTTCGCACTCGCAAAACTCGATCATTAACTGCAATGGAATAAGAAAAGCAATTGTGATTAATGTTTAAAATATTGAAGTGCTTACGTCCATAGGGCCCAGAAACAGGCAAGAATGGAGTACATGAGCATTGTTGCGATGGCACGCTTTGAATTCTTTGAGTCAGATCTCCGAGAGCGCACTGACCGGGATTCTTTGCGCAGATTGTTGAGTAGCTCTGTTGGAAAAATCGATTAGTAGGATCGACAGATAAGCAAGGAGAAGACACCAGTGCCACGCCACAAGCTCAGCAAGACCCACAGTATATTTCCTCGTGAAAAGCATCCGTGTGCGTTGCAGACCTTGAGACGATGATGGGCTATAACTGACCTGGCTTTGCCCTCAATGCCACCCACTCCAGACCACAAAAAGATGGGTAACTGGCGCAGATCACACAATCAGTCCACAAGTGTCGAACGTACTTTTTTTGAAACGTTGACAAAAAATGGATTATAAGCCAGAGCGCTGGAATTGCTACACGCGCCTTCAACATCTGTACTACCGTTGCGTTGGCTTGCATCAAGGATTTCAAAAATCAGATTTGATAATTTCACGTCACTCGGTAGCTGAAAGCAAGTTCTTAGCACCAACAAACTTGAAGAAATGGAAGCAACGTACCTGCAAATTATTGCAAAGGCTAGTCATTGCGGCCGGAAACGCATCGTCCTTCAGTTCAACGGACTGGTACTAAAATAGGGGAAGTCAGAGGTACCCATAGAAGGTTTCCAGTAGCAGATTGAGAGGGAATTGAGCAGTCTGACTGAACTAGATTGAAATAAGATTCTGAAAAATATTTTGTGCGGCCGAACACTCCGGGGCAGCGATGTACGGCCACACAAAAGATGAGGCTTTAACATTGCTACTTACATACCATGTACACGGTCCCATTCAGCCCTCCACTTCCTGAGAATGTGGCCACAGTCCCCCGGTGCAAATGATCACTTGCATCTCCATGGTCCATGCAAGCCCTTCCGTCTTCCATGATAGGCGATGACGTATATGTAATGTTGGAACAACCTTTGACCCAGCCAGCATCCACTTTTAAGGTTTGGTCAACGATTGAGTACGAGCCTGCCAGGGGCATGGCACGACTGATGAATGTAAATGGGACATCCGGTTGGTCAAATCCCGATATGTTGAATCGACCGAGATGCTGGGACAGCTCTCCGATTGCGCAACTTGCCTTTGATTTTCTGCACAAGTCTATGCCCATGGTAACGGGATCGAATAAGTCGCGGTCCTTAGAGCAGCTCATGTCGTCCAGATTTGGATCGATACTGCGAGCCCTAATTGACCATGTTACATCGGTGCTTGGCTTGTCGTCGAACAGATGGTGTATATCGCCTACGACGGGCAGAGAAGGGTCAAAGGTCAGTGAAGACGAAATTCAGCGAACGAAATTCGATGTACAGTACGGAGGGGGCGAGTACCTGAGTGTCCACCCTTTAATTGAACTGGCAAGTAGCCGGGTGCCCTACCAATCTGCAAGTGCAACTACCCACAACGGCCCAATGGCAAGCACTGAAGCTGTTGCATTTGATGAGGTCACCAGATACCCCTCCCATTCAAGAAGTGCGCACCTGCTATCACAGCGATTGCCTCGGGTCGTGACTTCGGCTGAGCAAAGGCCACAGCACCAGCGAACGGATAATAAAAGGAAGCTTGTGCGAAAACTGTATCTTCTTGTTCAGGCCTAATGATTGCGCACATGTCATCAGCTTCCTTATTCGGCCATTTAACCAGCATCGTTTTCATGAGCACGTTATTGACAACACTTTCCAAAGCGGCGTCAGTGAAATATGCCGCATAGGCCAGAGTGTCATCGTCGGCCTGGTCGCTCTCGACTTGCAAGGCATTATAAGATGAAAGTAAATTTAAACGTTGTCCAAGCCTCGAGCAATCGGCCTCCTTGCTCGAGGACGTTCGCTGATGAAGGCTAAACGATGGTGGCGTCGGTGCCTTTCGAGTTGAGTTGGACGAAATGAATATAGATGATGACAAACTGTCATTGTTTGCGTCCTTGTGAAACTGCGTCGTAGCCGGTTTCGTTTGCTGAGGCAGTTTGAAGCGAACGAGCAAAGGATGAAATAGTGTCTCTTGTTTGAACAAAACTGACTCTTCCATTCCTAAACCATTTTTCACTTTCCCATTCGCTTGCCCACTCCAACCGTTGCTTAAACGAATTCGCGAACATCCGAACACATTATATCGATCCCAGTACTTGATCAGCTGACTTTTCAGTACGAGCACTGAGGACTCTAAATCATCCACAGCCGACGATTGGCTATCGCCCGAACCGCTTCTCCAGTCCTTGATTTCCAGAAGTTGTACAGTTTCGGGTCGAAGTGAAGCCAAATCCGGTGGAGGCTCGAAACGCGTGTCACTTTTGTCGCCCGATTCGAGACAAGATTGCCATATTGGTTCACGATAATCAGCACTCGGAATCCACCATTTATTCTGGAAAAGCATCGAGAAGGTATGGCGCGTCATGTGTTATTGTAAGGGTGGACGGGGGGATGTGTGGGAGCAGGGGTGGATGTACCAGTGGGAGTGGATGACAGTCAGGGAGGGAGCTAAAGTATTGCAACTAGAGTTAGCCAACAGATCAAAAGAAAAACAAAAGTGATCAAATGGGTTCCAATAGAGGCCACATTCGATCCCAAATGAATGAGCGCATAGCAATAAAGCACATTGACCGAAAAGGCAACCCAAAAAGTTTTGAGTCTTGGAATTAGTGAAATCTTTGAATTATAAATTTTAAGTCAAGTCTCTAAACTTGATCCACCGACTCCTGAACATCGTATGTGGAGGATGTAGATTCTGGTCGAAGTGACCGCTGAAATCGCTGTTTTAGTGGCCTTGCAGAGGTCTTCCGCTCTCAAAAATCAGCAGAAGAAAGAATGCGAGTAACCGATTTCTACTGATTGTAAGAGACATAGGTTAGGAGACTTTTCTGCAGTATTGCTAAAAGTGCCTGCTCCTTCCTTACTTTGGAACTGGAAGAAGGAATCAGAAACTGGTCACCCAGGAAGCTACAAAACGTTCCCATTCCCCATTAGACTGTAATCTCAGAGAAGGTTCCGAGATATTCGATTTCTCCCACTGTGAACCGGGTCTGAAAAGACTTTCAGGATTTGATATCAGAATCAAGAAGATCAGAATCACAATATCAGAATCAAGAAGATGTGTCGTAAATTAGGACATTTGAGTAAGAGAGGACCTGAGCTGTAAAACTGACTTGCGGGCCTTCTCGTTGAAGGATCTAAAAGAGGATGCACAGACCACCAGCTCATTTTTATTCTCATGGTTGATTAATCCTGGCGACTCCAAGTCGGGCCAACTAATTCCCGATTTTCTTCGACCCATCACAATATTTAGGATTGACCTAGTTTTCCTTTCTAAAAACCTCCTTCTAACCCATTCCTTCTCCACCTTCCTCACCTTCAAAGTCCAGTTGACAGCAGGTTCCAAATTATTGCCATTGCTTAATCGGCTGTACAACTTTAATACGTTATTGCTAACGTCCAAGAAAAAATAAATGTCACCAACAAGTTGTGGTCCATAAAATCGTGATTCGAGTACTTTGATGTCGTCTGATATGATATTAGCGCAGGCTACGCCGTGTCGGTTTTTCGAATCTCCGTCCATCAATAAGATACTTCTGGCTTGAAGATCAGCAAGTGACATTTTTATGGTTATTGTACCTCTCCAACTGCCCGCTGTTGCACGGTCTTTAGCTTTCAATGTGCCACTAGCTAAAAAGCTAGCGCTTCTTTTACGGACCAAATCTTCGCACGTCTCATCCCCGTAAGTGAACGGGGTTTCCAGGATCGCCCACTCGATTTCTGTCCCATTCGTATTCAAAGACAAGAAATTGAAAGTGACTGTGGTCTCGTTAGATCCTTGCTCAAATGTAATCCACCCTTTCGTTCCATGATAAGCCACCGGAAATCGGCCATTGTTGGCTCCATTGACTCCGAGAATCATTTGGAGATGAATAAAGAGAAAAATTAGATAACGGGCCAAATTGAGAGTGGACATAATTGGTAATTGTAGTCGAACTATCCTTCAACTTATCGCACCCGCTCTCTTGTTTGCTTGTAGAAACGATGTTATTGTTTGAAAAGTTTGGGAAGTTCTCTTAGTCGCCTTTAGTCCATCTAAGGTAGGCCTAGCCCGCCCAGTGAGGCAACTAGTTTCTCCTTTTACCTGCCAACCCCAAAACGTTTCGTTTCTCGGTCACGTTTCCTGCACAGTTTGAAAAGGAGTTGTACAGTTCTGCACATCGCAATATGATGAATTGAACAGGCAGCGTAGGTGACGCCAGTCGAGACGGACAGCGGGTGCAACTGGAAGAAAGAGTAATAGACTTTCCCAAAATGGTAGTCATGAGAAATTGGGCGGATAAGAGTTGGGTCACGGGGAAGGCGTAGCCTTGACATGGCTAAATTCTGCCGCAAAAAAGTGGCGAAGAAGGAATCATTGTGCGCCATGTGTCTTGTGAACGTGATTCTATTATGTTCCCCTGGTTTCACCAAGGCTGCCCGCTGGGCTCCTTGAGGCCACTGATGAGGTTTTCTTCACAGAGAAAATAGAATGACAGAAAATCTCAAATCCAAAAAAGTTGATGTTTTAATATTCCGCTATGGGACTGCAGCGCATAAATTAACCATAAAAATATCACTTTCTGGTGTTCAAGCCAGCAGTATTTTGTTAACTTAAGGCAATCCGAAGAGCCGACAGGCCTTGGTATGGCGCGCAGAGTATGCAAACCTACGAAATAGCCCCTGTGTGCAAATCTCTCGAAAGGGGCAAGATACCAGCTAATAACCTGCGAATTGAGAACTTTGCAAAAGGTTATTCGTGCAAGACCGTCTTTGAAAAGAAACAAAATTCTAATACCACTTCTCTGACAAGTCTACTGCAGCCTAGTGCATTCCTTTTCAAAGCATTGATTGTGCCCAGCCGCTTACGTTCAGTGTACTTTGTCCAGGAATCAGTGCAGCATACAGAAAGACCTTAAACTACTGATGCGCGATACTGGATATCAGAATGTGTCCTGTCTTGTCTACCCATGTTCCCGTGAGAAGCCAAGCGTCTTGTCATCTGCATTGCATGTGGACATTATCCTCCGTTTGAGGGTGGTGCATGGCCAGAGTGCAAGACACAGGAGACGCCTGTGTCCACACAGTATATACAATCCTATTTCTTCACACCGTCTCTCTCCCGTTCTCAGACAATTTATCACAACCTCATCTACGAGAACCAGTCTTTCTCGAAGAATTTTCGAAGACGCGCGCACTCCAACAAGTCCTCAGACACGAGGCACAAAAAGATATTGGAAATTCCGATAGCCAGTCCAAACTTCGTAGAACTTGTTTTCTTGACAACTATAGAACCAGTCTTTTAGTGAAAAAAATTTCAAAACTCAAATACTTGAAGAAATTTTTTCATGTTCAAACTTTAAAAGAATTCAAAACAAGCAGATACTTCGTAAAATTAAAGATTTTAATTGAAAAACATGTTTTTCTAATCTTCTTTCAGTCCCTTAGATGAAAATATTTGAAGCAGCAGGCAATTTGAGGGGACAAGATACGCGTCATGTTTTGACTCACTTTGTTCAATGATAGATGAGTAGTCGCCCGTCCTGGCTACAACAACGTCTCCATCGCAGTTCTGACTCAAAAGGCGTGTGCAATTTTATGAAATGTTTGATCAAGCAAGTTGCCTGGGTCCTGCCTCTCGAAAGTTATCCTATGCATAATAAGGGCATGAGACGATTAGGGCCAAGAGATCAGTCATCAAAGTTTGGTAAAGTGCCTTTCCTGTTTCCTATTCTGTTGTCATTGCGTCTTTTAGAAGTCATCAAGTCGGTCGCGTACGTCGAGCCTAAATCCGCTTTTCACATCACTCCCGTGATGGAAATCGTTCGTTTCGGCGCGCCTTTTCGCCTTTCCCTTCGTCTTTTTTACGTAACATCGTAATGACTCTGTCCAAGCCAACCTCGTTCTCGCTTTTCAAGCCACCAGTCCAACGCTAATAGAATTTTTAAGGCTCGAATGAGGGCGCCGTCCATTTTCCGCTGAGAAGGAGAATGGGGAAAACGACTGTGCACCAGGCGGAGCGGGTAGAATGTGTGCATAAATTGCCTCCTAAGCACTCGAGCCTTGATTAGATACGCCCTATTTGGGCCATTACTATCTCCCCCTAACCGTAACAGAGCCGCTTTAACCGAGTGTGTTTATTTTGAACTGCAGACGTGGTTTTTCTGTTATCGTCTTTCGGCACCCACGTACGAATTGGACGGGTCGACATTCTACTTGCGCATTATTCAGAAAAATTTAGAGTGGGAGCCGAGTCAACCAACGCAAAACGTGTCGATTCATCCCGCACTCGACTTGTATTACGCTAGTTAGACCGTAAAAAGTGATCGCTACTTAGCCTAACAATGGATGAAGTGGGCAAAGTGGAGTCAGCTTTCTACCAACATTCATTCTACGACGAGAGAGAAAGTGAAATCGTTGCCAGTGACAATATCTCGACCACTACAGAGAATACTTCACACGTCTCCTCGACCTACGACTCCTGCGCCGAGGCCATCTCTGATTACGTGTGTATCAATTATCCCCAGTTGCTAATTATCTGCATCGCCTGCTTTACTGTGCTCATTATGCTCTTCCTTCGACTCGTCTTCTGCTGCTGCAATAGACGACAACGACAGAAAAGAATGCCCGGCATACTGGCTGGAGAAGGTAGGCTGGGGGTAGCATGATGGGGGACTTCGAGAAATGCCCGATCCATCTAGTGAATCATGATGGCTTACGATTAGCCGCCCGTAGGCGGGGGCACTCCCACTGATGGCCAGTCTTAGATATCTAAGATGGCTACGGACGTTAGGCCCATGACGGCAATAGACAAGATGGGTGGGAATGCGAGGCCACTGTCACAGCGCCGCCTGATTGTGTACGTTTCTCACTGAAAGCCGCAGCCACAGAATAAGCGGATTCACAGTTTTACTGATGGTTGCCCTTTTATTGATACTGAATGTTCAAAGCCCAAAGTTATTTCCTGATCATCATACCTTATTTATTCCGTGCGAACTTATGCTTGACCTGGTTCAAGGTTCAGTCTCAATGTTCAGCTTTGTTTGTACTTAAAATCCGAAGTGTACATGAGCACGGAGAGGTTCAGTATTAGAATCATACATCCAGAACATGGATTCCGAGCAGGGATTACCCCCTCCCAGGGTTTGCCAGTGTTTCCAACAGGGTCACACAGGCTTGTTAATCTACGGTAGGTCATTCCTACCGATTACTTCTTGCTCATTGTCAGTCCAGAACCGCCATTCCAACTACTGTTCCCTTGCAGGTGACATCATCCGAACCAGGCTCAACAGTGTGTCCATAATCACAGGCAATCCGCCTCCTCGTTATTCTCAAATTTTTGACCAGGATGGTATTTCCGTTTTCGAGGAAGCCCCGCCAGATTACGAGACAGCTCAGCCAGACTTACTCAAGTCATTGCCACAAAATCTGAGCCGTACATCCAGTCTGGCCAGCAAAGGTCAATCGACAGAGCCCACCGAGTCTCAGCACACTGGGACAAACCAGTCAGCACCGACCTCGTCGGTTGTGAGTCCCAGACCAGCGAACATTCCCTCACGCTGCGCCATCGAGCCCATTATCCTGCTGTCAGTTGACAACCTTTTACACGACTCAAGACAAGAAGTCACCTGTTGACTGTATGATGACAGTTCTTGCTATGCAATCGCATAATCACATGGGTAATGGCCTGATCAGTCTTATTGAGGTCTCGTAGTTGCTGCCGATAAAACACGCGTACCTTGGTTTCTTCCGACTTCCATCAGTTTACCACAGATCCAGTCGTTCATATAACTTGGCTGTGTGCCCATTGATCGACGAGTCAGTCAGACTATGTACATTGTACACCATAAAATTAAGCACAGTACTTGCAAGCTTCTCTGTTATCCACTCGCAATATCACGGATTAAAGAAGTGTTAAAGAGCTACTTTTGCAATTGCCCATGCCTCTATCAGTGAAGGGGCTCGTCTGGCAATCGATCTTCCGCCATGAGCCAGGAACTTGTAACGTCACCTGTAAGCCATCGACTATGTAGGTCAGAAGACTTGGTAGTCTTCTCAGGGTTATGGCGAGGTGCAAAAGCTGCAAGGTCAATCCCTCCCTAGACGTATTACGGGTGCTTAGGGGCCGACCATGGCCACCCGTCGTGATGTTGGTCATCTCGGCCCCTCTGCGGGTTCAAGCCTGCCGGCGGGCGAGGGGAGTGAAGTAGGTAGGGGCTCGTCTGGCAATATCTCTCCTGCATGGACCCAGCATCTGGGTTCGTCACCCGTCCGTCAAGGTGACGTTTCAGCCACGGGCTATAGACTTATTAGTTAGCTCCTCAGGGTCTTTGGTGAGGTTGCTTTCCCAAACTTTCGAACCCAAGTTAATATCACCTTATCATCTCGTCTGATCACTGAGCCACTCGCCGCACCACCAATCCATCCATACGATCCACTGATCAATCGATCATCAGGGATGATGGTGATCGGTATTCGCCTGCAGATCATCTCATTTTGCTCATGGGTGGTATGATCAATATGCCTTACTTACCTGCCGCATGTGTTCAAAATTTTGCCTCTTCACCTAAATACTCTCAGTGTACGGCTATAGCAGCCAAACTGTAATAATTGTTTCGACTTTTATGGCTACCTGCCTGCGGGTACCTACTCTAGCCTCTAGCCTCAGCCTCTCACCACAATCGCAATAATCTCAACTCCTCCAGGTCTTCTACAGGGCAGATGCACACCTGAAACACAGCCCTGTCTTCCCAGTCACCCACATCAGTTACACTTTATCCCAATCCGTCATTATACAACTTAAAATCGAGCAAGCCATTTGGAGTTAGCCACACAAGCTGTTCACCATCAGCCGATCGATTCATATCACCGATATGTAAAAGCGGAAACGAAAATTCCAGCATAGTATGCTACAAGTACAAATGAATATAATTCCCGTATGTCCCTCAAACACTAGACACAGACCCCTCATCAACAAAATACACGATAATCCAAACACAGGCAGCACCTCTGCGCCAAGGCGCTAGGTAGCAATTTCTCAAATGCTCAAAATTACTATTTCACACGTGCACTTCATCAGAATATGCCACTGACCCTTGCACAAGAACGCCCCCAAAAGCGAAAAAATCAAAGTAACAAGCCATTCATTTCACAATTTCCAGCTACCCCCATATACAAGTAAAAATTGGAAATATAGAAAAAAGCAATGGACAGATTCGTGACTGGGTTCGCCTGCTTTGGATGCAAACAAAACAATAAAATGTTAATTCTCGATTCCCTTCCCCTGTACATCAATCATCATACCGAACCGCTCAGCCTATGTTCAACTATGAGCCCAGAACCAGTCCGACCCAGTCCTACCGTCAATTCGCGGGGTTGACTGTCGACCGTCGCTGTTCGCCTAAACGACGAAGCACCAGCCGCCATAGACGTCGTATCCATCGTCGAATCATCGCTATCCATTTCTTTGCCTGTATTCAAACCCGTGCCTCCGATCAGCGGAGCGAATGCGCCCTGAAGCGAAGCACGCGTCGACGAGCCCGCACCGCGACGATGACATTTTTGGTGAACGCCCATCGACGGCAGCCATGTCAATACGAACATGGCTAGCGCTACCAGACACGCTCCGAACACGAACGGAGGACCTGGTATGAATTTTTGCTAAAAATAAAATGACCCATTCAGTAAAGCGACCGTAACGCATATCACGCAGACCGAAGCACCTTTATCATCCTACCAACTTTACTCCTCTAGCCAAAACGTATAAGCAAGATGTTACGGAGGAGATATATTTTACATACTCCTCAAATTTAAATTTTCCAAAACAACTGCCCCGATAAAACATCTGCTCCCCGTTTTTACAGTAACGGTACCTGCTAGCCATAATTCACTCCTTTTCTCTGGATCTATTATCCTGGGCCGAGGCTAGGCTGGGTAAAGCACGCATACCCCTACATGGATGGGCTCAAAATAAGCGAGTGCATTATTGCTAACAGATGCCATTATCGTAAATCTATTGTGGAAAATACAAAAATGTTTTGGTAAAAACTACAGGAAAATTTGCATATATGCAAATTTCGCCTTCAACATCCGGCCCTTGCCCACAAGTGACTTACTTGCAACGCTAGCCACTGGATATCGGCTTGAGGAAAAGCAGGTTGAAAGCCAGCCACGTTTGTTCCATTCAATATTGGTTTGGGGGCCACTGCATACGGCGGCGTCATTGCTGTGCGATGGGCGAAAGGAGGTCGGATTGATTCATCTTGCGAATTCAAATCGACATTGAATAAGTAGAAAATGAATCCGAATAAAGCCGGCCCCAATCCTTGACATAAACCGCGAATTCCCGTCACCATACCTTGTACAGTTCCTGAAACAAACCATTTCCATTAAAGATATTCCGGCTGGAGCCCCATAGTACGTAAGAACACTGACACCACCCTAGCCTGCTTACCTTGTTTATCACCATCGCTATTTATTGATAAGAACGAGCTGACGGATGGATACGTAATCTGCGACAGCGCTACGAATATGCCAGCAGACCAAATCATCCTTAAACAAAAGATGAATACTTGAATCTGCATCGAATGACGTTTTACTCACGCCCACTTATACCCGTAAGCGCTCCTGATAAGAACATAATAATCGCTCTTATCTTACCAAGATTGCGATCCAAAACCGTACCAAAGCAATTGAGCGAATTGAAAGATCAACCCCAACATAATCGTATGTTTCGGCCCGAACGTTCGTTGAAGTAGCAATAGAACGCCTGTTTGAGCGATCACGGACAATATCCCAACTATCCCAATAAATCCCGCTACGGCTTCGGGCGAAAATCCTACCACTAGTTTCAGATAGACGAAGAAACATGAGAATTGACCAGCTTCTGGTAAATAGGTCAAAAATACCACAACGCATAACAACATAACCGTGAAATCCTCGCCGACTAATCTGAGGGACTAAAAAACGCGAATTCATTCAATTACAACCTTAAAGAATCAATAAAATACAACTTACTGCAAAAGGATCCGCAGTTTCCCAAGTCACTCGATCCCAGGAATGTCTTAATTTTGCTGGCAAACTTTCAGGTACAGCGACTAGAATGAAGAATACATCCAACGCCGCTACGGCCGTCGCCAAGGCTACCACAGCCTCATCGTTCCAATTCTCGCTCATATACGCACCCAAAGCCGGCGAGGTAACCAAACTCGCTCCGAAAGTGGCCGATACCAAACCTAAATGAAAGTCATGATCTGTTCTTGTATCTTTTTCTCCGCGCATTTTGCCCAATTTGCAAGGTACGCCCAATTCGCATAACTCTACATCCGCACGCGCATTTGAAAGTAGAATCTTACCGTAGGCAGCATTTCGTTCATCGTTGTCCGTAATATCCGCGACATAGGCCAATACGACAGAGAACGTTACAGCGAATACGCCGGAGATAGAAAATAAAGCGAAATACCACCTAAAATAGGAACAAAAGCCGTTATATTTGAACAACTGCAACTAACGAACCATTACTAGCTCTTGAACGGAAGCCATTCTTTCATTCACCACTGCCACACGCACAGACACACTCGATAGTAAAAACTTACCACGGGCTAATTTTTAGCAGAGGAATCGGCATACATGTCACGAAGACAGTGAGCAAGAGAAAGAATTTCCGACCCCATATATCCGACAACGCACCGACTAAGGGCGCACTTAGAAACGAGAGTAGACCCTAGAAGAAAAACACGTTTTTTCGTTCCTTTTGGCCAAGCACATTCTATGTATTTCTGATCTTCGCACATACGGTGCAGATGTCTCCATCGTCATGTGCAATGCGCCATGCATTCGAAATGACACTCTACTTGCGTTAAGGTTTACCAAACAACTTACTTTAACGCCTAGGATCAAGCCATTCATCAAAAATTTGTTGCTTGGAAACGTTTCTGCCAATACCTTGAAAGTAAAAAGCTAGTTTTTTTAAGACATGAGATAAAACAAAAACGCTTACGTTTATGATGGGTACAGTGAGCAAGCCCCATGAGAAAAATTCCAAAAATATGATGATCAGCGCGTGGAATATGCTTGGATCTCCAACGCCGCTACTCTAAAAACCAAGAGACCTTTCGATTAAAAAAAAACGAAGTCAGTGCTACCTACTGCACAGACAAATGCCTTGGCACTAACAGCGCCTCTTCTTAAGATAAACCTCACGGAGTGCCGTGACAGAAAAGCACCTCACGCGCTACATTTTTCAATTTTATCGAGTTGAACAAGTGAGTATAGCCCAAGGAAATGCATCTTCAACCTCCTACCACCTTCTTCAGAAACACGATCCCGGTTCTTAATACGCGCTATGTCCAAAACTAGATTAGGATTCCCAAAAACATGGGTGCTTTTCGGTTCAATAAGAACATATGTCAAATGCAGACGCGGCGAAAAAATGAACTGGGATAGGTTCAAAACAGTGGGGTTTGATTTAGTGATCATAAAATTCGCGTTGCGGCTAATTTAATCAGTCAAGCGGACGGTCAAATCGATTTGTATCCTTTGAAAAGAAGTCACGTTATGAAACCTACGTAAATTTTCCGTAGAGCGGTCGACAACCTATAGGCCTACAGCATGATAACATTACAGGATTACTGTACAGTTCCCAAAGCGCATTAGACTATTAATTAATGTAGTCCGCACTGAATAACTAAACCAGGCATATACATGTGCACATTACACTCGATAATTTTCTCGATGCTCAGGAAAGGAATCAAATACCCTATCGGGAAACGGCACTAAACTTGGGGCTGCTCAAGTTCTCATGATCTAATTTAAGTGCATATATGTATAGTTTACGTACGAATAAGGAGTTACAGTACTATGGCGAGGCATAAATAACTTACCGTGCCTCCATCACGAACGGCACTACTCCGACGGGAGAATATAATACTGAACAATTTCTTCTTCGTCCGCGCTGCCATACACCGTTTTCGGATCAATGAATCTCAGACGAATCAAATAGCCAAGAATTAAAAAAGAACTACAAAGACCCCTTTCACTCGAAATGACACAGTTTCGTCTGGCTGGAAACTGGAAAATGAGACACATGGCTGGTCCCCTGCCCTGTGCAACAACGGTCAAGGGTCAGAATCAGGTTCAGTCGAATAAAAAATTCGTTGTTAAGGGGAACAAGCTTTGTAAATTGAAAAAAACAAATTCATTTGTGCACTTAAAGTTTTAATTTTACTTCGTTAGCGAGATAAAAGAAAAAAAGATGGCTCCCTTTGTTACTTGATCTCTAACTATATTTTACCCCTGTCGTGTGCGTGGCTAGGTCAACGTGTCCTTATAAGGGCATTCCACAGTTTTGCAGAAACGCGAAAAGTTAAGGTTTATTCACTTCAAAACTTTTCTGAAGATCGGGAAGATGTTTTCGGAAGTGTGCATTCTTGTTATTGGAATATCATTGGCAAGCGGCAGTGATATCAACGTCGATTTACCATTGGGAGTCCCGTTGAGTCGTAAGTTCACTTACGATTAGGCCTACAGTACATAAAACCCGTGTACCAACCAGGCCACTTCAACATTATTTTCAGGTAAAGCATTGTATGATAGCAGGAAAGACTTCACATGTCTTGATGGCAGCGCCAAGATTCCGTTCTCTCAAGTAAACGATGACTATTGCGACTGCAAGGACGGATCAGACGAACCCGGTACCTCGGCTTGTCCAACTGGCACTTTCACTTGTCGAAACTTGGGCCATAAACCAATCGACATACCATCATCTCGAGTGAATGATCAGATCTGTGGTACGTGCTGCGTTTTTTTGGGTGTGGAGCCTCAGTAATCTGACAGTAGCGATAGTTCCCCCATTACAGTTCTCAACGGGACGGCACTCCGTGATGCAGTAGTTTTTTGGGGGCGTAAGCTCGTTTTGCCTAGAGTCGGACGGCACGGCAGTCAAACCTTCTAATCTTAAGCATGACTGTGGCACACGCAGCGGCGTCCCTCTGGAGTTACTAGGATCGCCTCCACCCGAGGGTATCCTGGACTCGACACACCGACTCCCTCGAACGATGGCGGGCGGGCTTCGAACCCTGTCGTGTCCGACAGCCGAGTCTTCTCGTTTGGCTTCCGTCTCTCCACTCGTAGCGAGTCACCCACGGACTGGCCTGCAAGGTCAGCGAGGGTTTATGGCTCGCAAACCGACCTCCATCACAGGGGATCGAACCCGCGACGAGTCCAGTCACTCTCGCTCCCAAGCAATACGGAGAGACGAATGCCGAACCGCTGTACCACCGCGGTCCCCCCCCCCCCCCATCCCGTTATGCATTAGTGCACTGCTGGATAGTACATTATTCGCATCGTATGGTCAGTCTCTTTTCAGATTGTTGTGATGGCAGTGATGAATGGGCCGGTTACATTCGTTGTCCAAATATATGCGAAGAAATCGGAAAGAAAGCAAGGGAAGAAGAGGAGAAACGAATCGCCATGATGAAAGAAGGATATCAGAAACGTCAAGAATTGGCTAAAGAAGGAAAGAAATTGAAGGAAGAGAAACTTGTAAGTCTATTTTTTTATTGTTGTAATAAATTTGAATGGAATTTTTAATTTTAGAAAAAAATTGACGAGTTAAAAGCGCAGCAGAAAGAATTAGAACCAAAGAAAATCGAATTAGACAGTAAAAGAGTGTCGTCTTTTTCTTCCAGAAATAACCCTTGTTTCTGATTTTTAGTGTCGAAACAAGATATCGAAAAGAAAGAACGTGAAGCTAAAGATGCTCACCAGGCCAAATGGAGAGGTAAGACTAAAAATTTTTGCTCCTTTACGTACTTTATTGTACTTGCATATTCTCTTATTTCAGCGGAATTGGAAGCCAAGAAAGCCGCATCCGATCGGTTTAAAGCCGAAGCCGCATTTGAAGATTTGGATACGAATAAGGACCAAAAGTAGCACAGTGTATTTTATTTACAACAAAAAATGATAATCAAAAATTTTTTTAGAGTTTCATTGGACGAAATCGTAGCGCGGGTAGAATTCGATAAAGATCTTGATGGGAAAGTAACTCACGAAGAAGCGGCGGTGAGTCTTGAGCAAATATTTTATGCAATGCAATCTCATAAAAATACATTATCTAGGAACACTTGGATGGAAAACCGTCAGTGGAATTTGATCCATTCGTTAATGAAATCTGGAGCAAAATTTCTCATTTGTACAAGCCCCCGGCTCCGCCACCGGTATGTAATTGGTTGTTGATTGGATTAGGGCCGTGACATTTCTGCCATTCATTAGGATGCAGAAACACAAACAGACTCCGCACCCTCATCGCCTCCTGCACCAGCACTGAAGGTCAACGAGGAGTCGATACCCGGAGAGGATGAAGTACATAAGGATTTGTATTCTGGTTTTGCATCGTATTTGTGGGTGTGCCTGTCTTTGCTGTCCTTTTCGCTATGCTATTATATTTGGAGGAGACCTAGGTGGTGTATAATGCGAGTGCGTATGTGCATAAGCAAAGTGAGTTCTGTGATGTGCAGGAGTAGGTCTGCGGTTGCGGTGTGAATAGTGACTGTAAATAGTTCTCTCGTGGGGTCAGCCTTGGAATGAGGTTGTGTCTCTATCCAGCAAATATTAGTTATATTTTAGGAGGATGTGAAAGAAGATGAAGTGCAAGATTTTGATATTGAAAAGTATGCGAAAGATAGTAAGAAATCGGGATTACCACCGGTCCCGTCAGAGGAAGAGAAAATGCCTGATTACGATGAAGAGACGAAGAAACTTATAGAACGTAAGCGAAAATTGTGGGTTCTTGTTGCTTGAGATCATATATTTTTAGTTTTTAGAGGCGGACGAAGCTAGAAGACAGTTTAATGAAGTTGATGGAAAGGTTCGGGACGCCGAAGAAGAAATCAGGTAAGCAGGAAAGTAATCAAGACTTCAGTCGATAGGGGTTTTATAGGTGTGGCTAGGCTTGCATCATTTCCAAAGCACTGAAAATGAGGAATCGTATTTTCTGTCCGCTGTAAAACAGCATGGAGGGCATGAAATCGAAATAAGAGAGAGCCCAAACAACAAAATGATAAACTAACTATGGTTTTTACTCGGAAGTCCACGTCGAATATTCCCCATGCTAAAGATGAAACTTGCGGTTCAGGCTTGCTGTTTCTTGCACGGCTGAGATCGATTTTTTAAAACGTATTCTGGGTCTGAGGGATCTCTAGAGCTTTTTGAAAATAAATAAAAGATTTTATTGCTCAAAATTTCTCAAAAACTGGTAAAAAAATGTACTGGCATACATCTGAAAATCAAATATCTCCCCTCCCCCGTCCGGACCCTGATTGAAATTTTATGTCCCTCCTTCCCGTTGCATCACATCACTAAAGGGAACAGTGGCTTTGTTGATTTGCATCAGAAAAGTGCAGGGTGTAGGGCTGATTGTAAGTTCAACACTACCCTTCGAGATGGGGTTAAGGGAAAAATGACTGGTTTGAAAAATGGCCATGATTAGTCGTACATAGGCTCATAGATTTTGACTAAAAATGATATGAGGACAGTTCGCAAAATTCAAGTCTTGATCCTGATTGAAATCCCCTTCAAGAAACCGAATCCTTGGGATTTAAGTTGGAACAAAAATACTTGAAAATGAGCATAGTGCTTCATTAGTTCCTTGCTATTAAAAAGGTTTTTGATTAATACTTATTTTTCATATCGGCTGCTTGGGGGCTGGAATCAAATCTATGACCTTACCGTGTATGACTATTCATTTTAGGAAACTGGAGGAGTATTCGAAATTGGATTTCGGGCCGGAGGACGAATACGCTCCGTTGTATCATCAATGTTTCGAATACACGGAACGTCAATATACTTATAAGTTGTGCCTGTTCGATAAAACATCACAAAGAAGTAAAGACGGTGGTGGCGATACGAACTTGGGGTAAGCTGTGTGGATCCTACGTAGTGTCTGAAGTAGAGTGGGCGTAAAAAATGTGGGAGTGTGCTGTACATTTTAGTGCAGAGTGTGCTGTACATTTTAGTGCAGAATTTAGTCGCTAATTTTTCATAAAACTAGGGAATTAAAGCTAGCTAGGATTGTCTTTTCAGACGTTTTGACTCTTGGTCGGGGCCAGAGCAAAATAAGTATTCGAAGCAATCTTATAAGAATGGTTTGTCTTGTTGGAATGGACCAGAAAGATCAACAGAAGTAAGGCATAGCTGTACATTGATTTTGATGGCCGAACCAGTCGGCTCAGCATGGCCATGGTGTCGCGACTTTTGTTTTGTAGGTTCGATTGTCGTGCGGTTCAGAAAACAAGTTGACTGCTGCGAGTGAACCTGGCCGATGCGAGTACCAATTTGAGTTCACCACACCAGCCGCTTGCACGGAAGCAGCGCAACACGGACATCCAGAACACGAGCTGTGATGCGATAAACAGAAAAAGTCGAGATTTTCCCGTAGTTCAATGCGTTGGTGTCTTTTCTAAGTTTGCATCATTTCTAGTAGTCACCCTGGTTGTCTGCGTGTGGTCGATTTAATCTTGCAGGTGTTATTGAATTGAATGGAAAAGATATAGACGACATTTATTGGGCCAGGGTAATGTACAAGGAAGTATCGTATTACTCGCTCGTCTCACGTCGATTCCCGGAGGCCACATTTGGTCCCCTGTAATTCATCAGATGGGCCTGTCGCTTCCTCTTTTCCCCACGTACCTCCATCTCCTCTTGCACGAGTCTGATCGGTGGCACAGTTGGACATTTGGCGCCATGTGTGATTTGGGAGCAAGGAAAGTGACACAATTAAGGGTGAAATTAAAACGAGCCAGCACGAGGTCAGGTTTTTATTGACTCGTGTAGAGACTATGTTGGCGGAGCATGGAATCGGTCGATCAGAAAAGCAAACGAGAACTGGCACTGGTCGATCGTAAAATGTGATAGATTAGGGCAGGCCTACCTTCTTGCGAACATGTTTGGTGCAACCGGTAAGATTGGTGGACGCACAAAGGGAGAGAAGGAGAATGGATTGGCCTCATTCTTTAGCATCCAATAGCACACGAACTGAGTCCTGTATTGATTTCGGGTCAGAGGCTAGAAACGGTGCCGCCGAGGTCGGTCGGTAGCCACAAGGAAAGAGCGGAAAGCTGCTGCATTGACACGGAGAGGTCTCATAAAAGATGAGAAATTACTTTTTCATATTCTCGTTTTTTCTGCCCAGGTAAGCAAGACATTTTGTCCTTCACCATTACACTAGCCAATCCCTGTGGACTCGCTTTTTGACAGCAACTATCATCAATTTCTATTCGAGTATGTGGCTGACATATTGGCCATGTATAAATTATGTGCATTCTATAGGCACACATGAGAGCAGCCCATCAAGGCCTCTTTAACTCGATTATCTTTTCCATATTCTTTGGCAAACTAATTGTGTACTCGCCACATGTCGCATGGTCTCTCGAGATAGCTCTCGGCGGAGGCTCTCCATGATAAGATGGACAAGAGGAGGCGCCCCCAGGGAAGTCTGGAATTCGGCTAATGCTCAAGCACAGTCGACCTACAAATCGAAACTGCTTTTCGAAGAACCCGAGGGCTTTCAAATTCGTGTCTGTCTGACGAGTCAATGCTAAAGTTTGACCTGAGATTTTATGATGTTGACATTTGTCAGAAAGGACAGGCGGCGTGTCGTGTAGAAGTACAACTGATGGATAATCCTAAAGAGAAGTTCTAACATTTGCGCACAAACTTTTGTTTGTCCCGAACGAGTGTTCGTTTTAAACTGGCCCATGTAGATGAGGATTCGGTGGAGGGGCGAGTATTGGCCTATATCGATCCTTGCTCTTATCTTGGACGACATTATTCTAAACTGTAAAGTAAAGCGCCCTTTGGCGTGTCAAAATCTTGTCGGCTTTTCCTCTCGTGGGCATTCGGATGGATTGTTCAAGAGGGAGCCGAAGCCGATGGTCTTCGGATGCCGGCTCTTGGCGCAGCGTGTGGATCAAAATTGGGCACTTTTCTTTTTTTTATTGGCTCTTTTATACATCTCGATTTTGACTCGTTGCCTGGTAGCTGGCAGCCAGATAGTTGCTTTTGCACAGGGCAAAGCTGAGGATGTTTTTATCTTATCACACAAATGAGCATCAGCTCCAGCGATTGGTTGTGGCTGGTGGAAGTTGCCAGAGTCGATGTGTCGGGTATAAATCTTTGGTCCTAGTTGGAGAGGGGAGGGGTTGCAGTCTGGGCCCGTTAAGCGCATATAATCTGCCGCCTACGTGTTGGCCATATTGGCTAGCCCCGATTCATTTCATTGGCGAGTGAGGGGGAGACTGGCACCGTCCGTGAAAGGACACTTTCCGGAGCTGTCGATATGCTGGTAGAGGTAGCGGATGAGCGCAATTTGTGAGCACTTGGAAGCAGCGTCTTGGAGGGGAAATGTTATGCTCGCCTCGAATCAGGCCTTCTGGGCGGGGAAACTTAGCGCGGTCTGTAATTGACTTGAGCTCATTTTCGCTGCCCATGGCGGCTACTTCGTACGCCGCCCAATTAGGGCTGTCCGAGTTGAATGCTATAAGCGGCTACATGACATTTTTCATTGGGAAATGAGTCGGACCTAGTTGTATTGAAATCGAAGCCTGACTAAACTGGTCTTGTGTACCTCGCCTCTTCGACCGAGTGCCACTCGAACTGGCTGCGGGTCGAACTATAACACTCACAAACGGGTCTGATTTTTATGATTATCGATTCCAACAAGTCTCCCGCCTCCAGCCGCCTCGACACCCCTGTTGCCGCCGAGCCTGCTCCAAAAAGCAATCGGACTTTCATTCGACTAATTCGGTGCCCGGATGCAGTCGGCCTAGAAGGGGCTAGTAGTTTCCTAATTCCATCCTTGTTCCTCCGCCGCTCGCCTTCCAATTAGCCGCCTTCTCACAAACACTTTAACTTTTTTCTACGAGCAGTTAAGTTTCTAGGTTGTGGAATGTGGGTCTCAGCAGCCACTGCATTTTTATTTGACCCAGTTTTTATCCTTCATGCTTCTTCTTACAGACATGCCTCACATTATCGCATATGACATTTACTACCATCGCCCATTGTCCCTGATGTCGTTCTCGGAACTGTGTTGCCCGAACTGTGTAATCCGACTTTTACAAATTAGTATTTTCAAGGCGACTCCCTCGTCACGAAGTCAGGACACCTGCTGCCCACTCTTCCTCTAATTACCCTTGTCAAAATCGCGCTCTAACAAAGGACTCACGCTGCCTTCTAGGGTGCCCTCGTTTCGTATTCTTGCAGCATATCTTACGAGTTGGAGCTTTTAGTCGTCGAGGACTCGAGGTTGGCTAGGTGGGCGGGGAGTAGGCAGTTTTGGTTTTGTAAGACAAATGGTCATTGTGGGGAAGAAAACGAGCAAAGGCGAAGAGGAATGAAAACGAAAAGCCGATTGGCGTCGTTAGTCAACGATCCGGGCCACTTCACTCGATTCGAGCTGTCTGCTGCCGCAGCAAGAACATTAGCTTCTTTTGTCGCTACTCGGCCTGGCTGTCCGTCTTCCTGCTTTTCAAATCTATTTCGTTTTCCAGGCAGGAAAGACGTACCATTTTTAACTTCTTGCTATTTAGGATTTTCAATCGAATTTCCTTTCAGACACAATGACCGCTCCCATTTGACCACCAATCATACATCTCTGCCTGACAGGAACTGTCGTGCCTTGGCCGCCTTTAACGTCAACCGTCATACGAGCTTTCATCATTGCTCACGTCTCATTATTATCATTAGGCCGTGTTGAAGAGGATAGGCCAGAATGGAGCTGCCTAAGTGTGCTACTTGTTGGCCGGGCTGTGTAAGTTAGTTGCCACCCCGTCTCTCCCCCCGCCTCGATCATTTCTCATGTCGCTTCGATGACGAAAAAGGCAATTCGAAGCCGTCGTTCACGCCGCGGGCCCCGTGTTTCAGAATATGAGCATTCCGCGGGCCCCTTTTTATTTGCCTCGTCCAAGGCGAGCTTCTTGTTTCGACCGGAAGCCGGGTAGAAGGCGCCAGTGGGTTAGGTGATGTGACACTCGAGACAGGCGCTTTATACGAAACTGATCTTGTTCAACTATTTCAACCATTAGGACTACGTCTTGAGCTATGCTCTCTGTTTTCGCCGAGTTCTTGTAGGTGCGACAAGAAAACTCAAACAACTGTTTTTCCAAGGACAGGTCCCAGTTCAGCACCTTGGAATCTAATCCTGACTTTTGGTGGGGTGTAATCTAAGGTCACGACTCGTCCAAATGCACTGTTAGCATATTTTAATTATGAAATCTCAGTCCCAGGTGCAATTTGACAAAGTTCGTAAGCTGTGCGATAGGACAGAATGAAAAATGCTTTCCATTATTTCCCAGCAGCTTTCTACTTTTGAAAAGGCTCTTTGTGCCAACAAAGGGCACCTATTCTCCGGTGCTAATCAGAGAGTGAGGATGGATGGGCGCATGACGGGTGGGAGAGGTAGGTTGTGTTATTTTGTTGAAAGACTTATTCGCCGGGCAACGAGTTGTGTTATTGGAACGTGTAGGCTCTGCGAATTCTCGATTCGCACATTATTTTAATAAAGATTCAATCTCTCACTGACTGTGTCCGAGGGGCAATTAGCTGGCGGCTGGCTAATAGCACATTCACCGGACCGTGATACCTATGCTCGTGCGTCGGGATGGAGAGAAAGGGTTCGACGAAGACCTCTTATCACCCTGGGAGCCGTGCTAGCTACCCTTTTAAGAAGAAAATGGCTCTTTTGACTACTGTTTTCGCTCTAGTAAATGCCTCGATGTAGAATTTATTTTTATATCTTCCTCACTCTTTCAGATCGCAAACGGAAATCGAGCAAGAATAAGATAAAAAGTGAACAGACCCGTTGTCGACAACTAATTAGGACGGATCAAGTGATTTGAGTGTCTCCTATTTCGAGTGAATGGGACAAATCGGTGTTTGAAATTGGTCCGAATCCAAGCTCGCCTACGCAACTTTCCGAAGTGATCATCAGTGCATAATCACTTCTCCCCTCTACTCGATTCCCCATGGACGAACAAAAACCTCTTCGACTAGTGTCCGATAATGGACTTAGAGACCAGAGCGTGGACACGGATATCTCCGATTCGGCGTGGCTTCTTCCCGCCGACTGGCCCCATCCGGGCTGGCCCCCGATTCCGGAACCTCTTCCGGAAGATTGGATTACGGCTTGTCGGCGATTGGGTCAATTACCGGACGATTACGAACCGCAACCACCTTTCTTCAACCGATCCAATTTCAATTTTGCTGCAGGTGGGTGTAACTATGGCGAGACTTGGATAATGTGCGATGATTTAGAGGAGCATTTGGAGGATGGTGCGTTGTGGGTTTCGAATAACAAGTCGTGTTACGGGGAAGGACTGATGCCCCTGACTCAGATTATGCCTATTCAATACGCCTATCCCATATACGGGGTCATATTTCCGGTCCTAGTCTCGTTGGCCATCGTGGCCAACGTGTTCGTCATGTTGGTCTTGTCCAAACGTCACATGCAATCGCCTACCAATATCGTCCTCCTCTACATGGCCCTGGCCGACTTGTGGGTAGGCATCGTACCGCTTCCGTTCACATTCTACTGGTTCACGATGAGGCATTTCTCCACGCCATGGCAATTGACTTCGTTCTGGTGCTACGCTTATCATTACCTTATGGACGCGTTACCTCCCATCTGTCACAACGTGGCCATATGGCTGACCGTACTGCTGGCCGCTCAGCGGTACGTCTACATAGAATTCCCCGTCCGTGCTCAGACCGTGTGCACGATTCAAAACGTGAAAAGGGCATCAGTCATCATCGTCACTGTGTCCTTCATCAGCGGGGCCATGAAGTTCGGCGATAGCTCCTACCATACCTATCGGGGATACATGAGCCTGGACATGGGTGAGGAACAAGACGTCAGGTACGCCGTAGGTATGTGCCTGACCCATTCGGCATCTTTGGTCATGTGGATTGGACAGCAGCGTTACTACGATGTTTATTTCTGGCTCCGAGCGATCGTCTTCGTCTGGTTGCCTAGTGCGCTACTCATATGTCTGAATGTACTGCTCATTCGGGCCATACATAGAGCGCAGCAACGTCGAGATCGATTGCTGTGCGAAAGTAGGAATCGAGAAGCCAACAGACAAAAGGAAAGCAACACGACCACGACCATGCTAGTCGTGATCGTCAGTATCTTCTTGTTCGTCAACTGCCCGCAAGGCTTGCACATTGCGCTCATAACGGCTGACGAGTCGCTCGGCCTGAATTGGGCGTTCCTTCGTCACGACAGCAACGGGCGAGCCTTGGCTCTGATGATCGATAACATGCTCATCATTGCCACCTATCCCTTGAACTTTGCAATTTACTGCAGCATGTCCACGCAATTTCGCGAAACTTTCAAGCATTTATTTTGCACAAATTTGATCTCTGGTTCAATGTCGGAAGGCTCGCGTCGAACGTCCAGCTACTACGGCTATACACCCGTCGGCGGTCGTACGAGCAGTGTTCGCAACGGAGCAGCACAAGATTCGTCTTCGAGCCTCATAAGTAGTGTCAAACAGAAGAAGACCAAGGTCGGCACTTCGAAATCGTCCTCTCAGAAAACACCTGGAGAAAAGGTCATAGCCGACAAGAGCTCACATAACAATGACGATCCGAATGTAAACGATACATGCGTCTAGGTACCGTGCACATACCAGTAAGTGCTAACTTTTGCTAGTCGGAATACTATGCCTACTGTAGTCGGGATGATCAGTTTCGTACTGTGTACTCGTATGACTGCGAAGAAGAAGCTCTGATGGCAGCCACTCCTTGCCACCCACTTCCTCCAGTTCAGGAAGTATAAACATCTTTTATTTGCTTATCGGATCGTTATCTGCCGGCAGCTGATTTGAGGCAAACTTGAGCCATTTGCCCAGATTGACGACCGTCATCCTCTGAACCTTTGTCTGACATAAGCCAAAACTTTCTTGTCATTTTCGACCATTCTAGCTCAGCGCGTTAGCTTTGAAAACACGCTATTGCGTCGTAAAATATGAAAAATTAGAGCAGTTGCCGGTTTCGAAAACCAGACGACTGAAGGCAATCGGCATTTGTTTTTCTGTTTTGAACGAGGCTATACTGCACTAATTTACGCTTGTCACTTTTTCTTATCTAAAAGTCAAACATTTTTTTGAAAATATTACTATAACATTTTCTCATACTCAGTGGGGGAAATTTAGAAAACTTTTTCAATTTGTTTTTTTGAGATCGATGCGTAAATAGGAGAGGTGGATAAAAGTCAAAAAAGTTGCCGCTTGGCTGAATGAAGATACAATCAGAGAGAAAGCGTTGCTGGCACGTCTTCGTTTGGAATAAAACGCCTAATAGCTGTCGGCTGTTCGTTCCAACCAGCAATAATCGCTGGTTAGCTTATGCACATTAGTCAATTAAGAAGCGTGAAAAAAGTTTTCCAACACGAAAGCCAATAAATAAAAACTCTTTGGGAACTCAAGCGAGCCACAGGCGTTATGCGGAAAAAACTAGTTATTCCAAACGATTATGTTAGTGAACCAATTTCTATGCTTCCCTGATCGATACAATGCGGGGCGTGTCCCAGTGAAGACTCGTTATCCTATGGCCTTGCTGTGTACGAAAATGGCACCCATCCGTGAGAAAAAAAGCCTTTGTGAATAAACTAGTGCAGTGTGCAGAAAATTCCTTTCTTCAAAACATATCCAACATGAAGCCGATTGGGAAAAGTTGCATCCGATTCGATGCACGAGAACTGAGTAATGTATTTTTGGTGAATAACGACCATGCATGCTTACGGGAGGTGAGGCTGGGGATACTGTAGGCGGACAACTTTAGGAATGAGTGAATGTGTACGCTACATATGTCTGCGTCAGAGGCTTGATTTTGAAAAGTGCCTCGATTTTGATAATTTATTTCGAATTACATTCTGTACGTAAATTTGCAATTAGAAGCTGGCCATGCAGTTACACGTACAGTAGACAAGCGGAACGCAGTGTTTTCCCAACCAAAGAACCTACACTTAATCCATGCGCGTCGAGTGACAGTTTCCTCTTTTCTCACTTCGATTCCGTTCACTCTAATGATCAAAGTAAATGTCCGCTGACACCCGGTGGCCACCCAACGCGAGCTAGCATTATAGTTAGATTTGGTGCCAAAGGCGGAAATAGCAATCACAGAGTAGAGCAATCCGGGAGGTCTATGCCAGGCAGGAAATAGTTGCTCGCGTCAGCCTCTATCAAAGTCTAAGTCCAGGAAAAGAGCAAGAAATGAAGCTCCCGCGCTTTTAGTGCGACACTATGAATCATGTGCAGTGGTTTACGTGGGGCGGAAAAAATGTGGGCGAAATGGGTCATCAATCGCTGGTGTATTTTGGGATTGAGCTGTCGTTTTTGTCTCGAATATTTATTAACTTTCCTCCATGGCAAGCTGACGGAACTATGACCGTCAGCCAGGAAGAGCAACTTGATCAGTATCATGCATGCCCTTTGTTTTTAACGAAGGCTCAGTCAGGTCGCCGGTGCCAAATCCTCCTATTGCACACACAGTAATGGGCAGACTATCCCGCCTATCAGTGTGCTGGTTCAAGGAGCCGGTCTGTCTCTCCCAAGTCAGTGCTGACACGAGACCGCCAGAACCGCTTTGACGGCCGCTCCCACGATGCGGGAGTAGTAGCATCGTGGGGACTACACGGCCTTCTCGGAGTGGGACAATAATCTCTCATCAACAAGTGCTCGTGGGCTGCGTGGGATTGTTCCTGTGGTTTGAGAAATCAGCCCTAGTCTGTCCTAGGGCGAGCAAATGATTTCACTTATACTCCCATGTACGAGTGTAAGAGTCTTACTTTTTCCATGCTGGCTGGTGACCCGGGGTCTGAGTGGGTCTTCTGAACCCATGCTTCTTTTATCATCAACAATGATTCGTTCGCTAATCGTCGCACATATTCGCAGGAAAATAGGTATGAGCTCGATCTCATGCTGTTGTCTCAAGCTTGCATTGTGGCTTTACTTTTCAGGGTTTAATGAGACTGCTCGAAGAATGCCGAGGAGTGTGGCATGGGCAATAAGCCAAAGGCTTACGATAATAAGCGAGCATGCATGGCATTCTTCCTCATACATACATATGTAATGAAGATGACCCATATTGCACCCACTTGCATCAAAGCGCAGAAACTTCTGACGTAAGAGTACTGTAATCGCACGTCAATTTGCGCGTGTGTCTTGAGTGAGCATGTAAAAGTGTAGTGCTTACTGTGCTACGTATGTGATAGATGTGACTGTCGGTCGGTCAGCAGACTTTTCGTGACAGTACATACTCAATAAACATCGCACTCGCACAATACAAGTTCGGTTGCTCTAATTGAGACCATCAACTGGAACCAAATCATGAGATAACCAAAGTGAGCTTCTCTTCTAGAGGCATATATATCTAGATCTCAAATAAACCGAAACCTGGGGCAATATACATAGAGGTGACCACCGCCTTGAAGTACCGCTATCGCATGTATGCTGTATCCGAAGGCAGACGCGTATCTGCATCCAAGACCAAGCCCCAGCAATAATTAACCGCAGCTGACCAAGCTGTAACCAAGCCAGGTCAAGCCATAATAAAGGTAAAGACGTACGCTTGGCGGAAGTTATACTCGCAGTATAGATTATGAAGCCACTTAAACACGATGGCGAATCGACCTTCCACGACCCAGGGCTCGATGAAATGAGGATGGACTGGAAGTGCGGAAGTGCACTGCATGCGCAAATATAAAACGGGTGTTTCGATCGTTGTCAATCTCCGTTACCTACGAGTGCAAGTTCCCTATCGTTAGGACCTTGTCACTACTTTTGCGGTTTTGTTCGCTTCTTCAAACAACGCACAAGCTAGTATACGATCTACAAAATATAAAACAGCGAGGATTCGAGTTCTAGCATTCACGATCACTCATCGTCATCGGCGAGATTCACGATTGAGGGTGGGGTGGCACCGATTCCAGTTGAAGGGCGACTTCAGACCCAGCTCGGGGAGTGCTCGACGCCGACTTCTTTCCTCCGCGCGATTTGGATTTGGACTTGCTCGACTTTCCGCGGCCTTTTCGTTTGGACGAAGTGCGCTTTTTTTTGCTCTGGCTCGTTTGCCCTTCTCCGATGCTGCGGGTCGACGAGCGGGAACCGCTTGGCTTCTTCGACCCGCGGCGAGTCTTCCGTTTCTTCACCGGCTCCGACAGAGATCCGCTTCGGCTTCGACTGCGCACCGACCTACCGCCCTTCTTCGGGGAGGCTCGAACCGATCCGCGACGTCCACTTTTCGATTTGGATCCAGCGCGCCTGCTTCGAGTTTTCGAGACGCGGCGACGAGATCCACTTCGGCCCGAGATGCTGGCGGTTCGGGCGCGGCTTTTTCCACCGCGGCGTTTCGACGACTTGCGAGACCGGCCGACGCTCTTCCTCCTGCTCGATCCACCACGCTTCGGAGTCCGCGAACGGCGGACGCTTTTCCACCTGACCGATTGCCGACGCTTCGAGCTCCTGCTTCGCTTCCGGCTTTTCGATGGTGGCGGCGCTTGCGACGACCGGAAGAAGCCGGGACGATCCGAGACGCAGTTGCCCGACACGACGAGACCGTCTACCACCTGAAATCGAGGGCTACACATTTGCATATGACAAATGTTTCTTGAAGGAAATGACTTACCACTCGGACGGAGGCTTTGGTGAACGGCTTTTCGCCTTCGCTTTGCTGGCGTCGCAAGAAGCTGTGCAGTTCAGTGATGCCGACCGCCTTGCCGCCCTTTGCATTGTTCAGTTCCAACACGGCGTCATGCACTCGATTGCCGTCGGGCACCGCCATTCTTGAGCGAGCCTTGGTTTGAAACGAAGACTTCGACTGTGAGAGACCGCAGATGCTGGAACGACCAGCCTCCAGGAAAACACTGTCAAGACTGGGCCCTAGTGCTCCACAGACAGTTGAGTTTCTAAGCTTACACTACTATTGAGACAGTGCTCTCGGTTTAGCTGCTGCCAATCACTAAAGCCAAGACTGTAAAGGGCACTGTAGCTGTGAGCAAGTGAGCTGGAGATGAGTGAGCTGTAGAGCGCAACTTTGCTAAGCAAAGAAAAGAAAATTACTCAGTCGGCCAATGAATATAAAACCGTGCATCCGTAAAGCCTCGTGAATCATGAAAGCACCTAAATATAATTGCAGATTCGTGACTTTGCGACCCTGCCGCAAAGGTTATCTGACAACGTGTTTGAGCTGCAACTGTTGGAAACTGTACATTATTCAGCGTTTTCTAACTTGTTCCCGCAGGTTATTTCTTCATTGACTGTATATATGGTGCAACTATACTTCCTTTCGAAGAGAAGGAAGACCGTCAGAAAGTGCAGTTGGCTGGATCGAATTTGCTCAAGACAAGACAAGTCCTAGATTGCTCGTGCCGTGCTCATTTGTGATCATGACAAATCAGGATAACCTCTTTCATGTAAGAGGGACTACATACAGTAGGTGCGGATGGTTTATCAGCACCTATCACTACTGGCCTGGGAGCTGGTCCGTCTTTCTCGCTAAGGCCAGACACGAAAGAGAGAGCGAGGTCGAGAGACTGATTTGGATTGCGGGCATTGGGTGGCAACTGGCCTTGAGTTTCTGGTTTAAATTGTACTTGGTCTGGGCCAATCGGCACTCATGACTCAGTTCTTTTACAAGATGCACAACATTTAAATGCCTGATAAAATCCGACCTACAACTGTTTGGATAGTCCTTGGGGCGCGTAGGTGGTGCCGCGGGGAGCTTACGCACTCCGCATAAAACTCTTGTTAGGAATCTAGTTGTCTAATCGTAAGAGAGGTGAAATATCAACCGGACTGGTTGACGTTCCACCCGCTGGCTCACGAGCATGTGTTACATTTGGGAGAGATCGGGGAGGTAAGAGGGTGTACTTGGCGGCAGGCGCCTGACATGAGATTTCGTCGACTGGAGCTTTATTTTGGGAAGAAATCATTAGGGCACTATAGGCACGCTCGGGAAAAACCATGAAAAGAACTTATACACATATACACATATTTCTAGAACATACGATGTAACACGCGCCACTCGTAAAAACTCTGCTTTTTAAATTGCCTACATTAGAAAATGCCATCCTCTGAGAAAGGACCGATTGCGAGTGAACACGAATGGGGACGTTTTGTGGAGAAAACGTACGTGAGAACGTATGACGTGAGAAAATTGAACTATTGGGAGCGGCGCGGAAACTGAGCTATTTTTGAAATACGAGTGCAGGTGCGTTGATAGTTTGACGTAACGTCCGCAACGCAAACATTGTTCCAGGCTCATTGTAGATAGCTGGGAGTATTACTCTGCACCGATTTTAATGCTTGTGAGTATCTAAGAGACTCACAGTCAGGAACACCCTCCCGTTTTATTTCCTCGATGACCAGTACTTGTCCCTAATCTTCCATGTCCTTCACGTAGTCTCGTGGCTCTACATCAGTAGCAAGCTCCACCAAGAAAAATTGAATCTGCATGAATACCGTATTCGTGAGGATTCATTAATTAAATAGCATCAGCACTGGTGAGCGGATGATGTCAGGAAGGAAGGAAGGAAGGAAGAACAAGCTGGTAAAGACCTATTTCATACTACGGTTTGGTGCTGCTAGCCAAAAGCAAAGATGAGTTATCACAATGTGATATGCACCGTGCTTCTACATGTGTTCGTAGAATTCGTCTTGACTGCTAAAGAGTGTGCCAAGTCATCACCTCTAGTAAAGTGGATATCACTGTTCTATACAATATACACAGAACGTACGAACAATGAACACTGTCCAGCTGTATGGCGCGATAGTATGCATTTACATTTCTTTGAAAGACCATCTGGAGGCAGATGCAAAACTGATTGTAAGAAAAACGGCTTTTTAGATTCGGCATTCTGACCTTTCGCTAATATATGCATTTTCAGCCTCCGGTAATCGCAATCTATATTCATAGATTCCCATTATGAATGACTAATCATCCATCGCTCACATACATGATAAATGGATTGGGAACTTTGAAGAACCTTCCGATATGGATTCTTGGCAGATGATATACAGTACTTCCTTTCCCAAGGCAGACGTGCTTTTCAATCCCTGGCAGAAACTGGCCTAAAGGATAGCTAGCATCGATTTCAGCTTTTTGTTCTGCTTCTTGCCTGACTACCTCATCTTATGTATCTTCTTGCAACAACCATTTTCCACGATATTGATGTGTGGCAGGGCCGGGACGTTCCTTTATGTCGATACCTATCTTCTTTTACGCTGACATTCTATATTTGCAAGTGCAAAAGAACTGCGCTGCCGTAAAAGCTTTCTCGCACTCAAGTCAGACACATGTTTAAGAGGTTTGTTCAGGCTATAAAGTATGACAGACAACAGCACATAAAATATATGGCCTTTCTGACAACAATTAGGTATTTTTCCCACTATCACACTGTCTTTGGATACCAACGTGTTGACAAGCTTTCTGGCCCGCCTATTCAGGCCACTTCCGCTTCTGTCATCTTATAAATATCGAATCATATCACAAATGCCGCATTACAGTATCTACAGTAAATGTCTATTGTACAGTATATCACAGTGGTTGATCAGCAGTAAATGCTACTTTTTTTGAGTCGGTTGATTCTCGTCTGCAGTTGCCATTAGTATTTGTAATACTGGTCATTATTTTGCCTGGAGCCCTGAATTCGGTGGCCATGCAAAAGGAGTCACTCGGCGTCTCGCTAGATCGACCTACGTCGCACCCATAAGTCCAAGGGGGCGCTTGGTCACTGCCCCTCTTATGGAGCATGATTGGTGTATTACTTTTTCTTCTCGGTTGTTTTTCTAATGCCGATTCTGGTTTGAGAAAAGAATTATCGGCAAGACTAAATCGCCTTCGTTCTGCCAGGCTTCTTTGAGAAGTGGCCATTGGCAAGGGCGAACTACGTTTCTGTATGACTTCTGTATTCGGTTTCAAATATCCATCGACATTGGTGTGTGTACTCCGTCTAGGATTCTCCGTATTGACCGTGGTGCCAAAAGGGGATGCCTGGCGACAAAATAGCCTTCTCACAGTGAATCGAAATTGCGTACTCATACTACAGTAGATACAGAAATTGAAAGGATACGAAATTAGGATGAAAACATTTCGAAAAATTAAGGCAGCATTCATGGAATGATAGGAATCCATGGGCAAGATGTGGAAAGTGTTGGCCAATACGTGCAAAATGAAAATGACTGCTGCTGGTATTTCGGTCATCAGGAATATAATAATGACCACGACTAACATCTTTGTTGTGGCCGTCATGGACGATGAACTGCTCGACGTGCTATTTGAGCGATCTCGCTCTCGAAGCAAATGGCCCAAGGATTCGCGTCGTCGTCTCACGGCGCCGTGAACGGTTTGAATGAGCAAACTACCAAAAACCACCAAAAGCGTGCCTAAAATATATATTGGTTTTTTTTATGCTTGTCATGGTGTGTTCGGTAATCCATAATTAAATCTGCTCTGTAATCTAACAGGTGCCACAACACGATGAAAGTGTAAATCCATGGAAATAAGTGAAAAGCACAAGGCTATCCCACTTTCAGTCCAAACCATGTACTCTTAAACCGCGTCCTAAATGAGCTTATTTAACATTGACGCTCGTAAATCTAAACGAAATTATTCACCGGTTGATGCGAATAAGGACGCAATTTATTACTTTTGCTATAACTTGGTTGTTCGCCTCTTGTTTACCACTCCGGCTAAAATTTCATCTTTTCTTCCTTTGTTAATTTACTCTCAATGCTGCGCTTTCCAATTCTCTTTTCGTAAACTACAACTATGGTGCCCCGAAAATCGATAGTGCATAAAAAAGCTCAAAGCGGGTACGGTTCGTGTCAAGAGGGACTTCCTTAATTCAATGCCATGGGATGTGTAATAGCATCGTGCATCTTCTGCCTCTTAGGACCCGCTTTTCTACAAGCAGCCCGAGTATAATGACCGAGCATCTGGCGCGCCTGGAATCCCCGTAGACATAATTTCTTTCAACCCACGTTCTGCACTCGTAATGATATGCTGGCTTAGGTTCAGAATAAGCTGACCAGCTTAGCTTATTAGAGTTTGGGCCTATCCTTTATGCTCTGATGTATCAATTCTATTATCTCTAATGTGATTAGGCAAAGATGCAAGATGATTAAAAGGCACTCACATGGTCCCGCGTGGACAAAAATGACTAAAAACCAATAATAGACGCTGTAGAAATAGTTAGGACCCAATCTTAGGACCCAGTCCGAGGCTCGTATAAAGCAAATCGTATACGGATGGAGGGCGAGGGGAACTGTGTATTTTCCGAATATGATTGGTAATTCGACGAATATGGCAGCCACGCAGATCAGGGCGACGGCTACTCTGCACTGCGCTACAGATATAGAATTAGTCGAAGGGATCAAGCTTCGACGATGGGCTGAGCTACAAACGAACCAATATCTTTGTATAGCCAAGTAGACAGTGAGCCAAATGGCCGATGTATGAAATACGGTCGGCAGCAGTTCGGCAAAGTACATCGATGTGCGGCACCAAAATGCGGGCATCCCGTATTGGGCATCACGGACGTGGCCACCAAAAGTGTAATAATATAACATCCAAGGAAAGCTGACTAAGCCAGTCAGCAGTTCTGTTACTGCCATAGCTAGTAAGATGCAGTTGGTGGGTGTTCGTAATTGAGGCTGTGATAACACTAGGACGATAAAGGAATTAGTGACCACGGTAATCATGACCACGACCGGCAGCACGTACCCGTAAACCGGCACTGCTACCTCCAACGGGGCCATGTCAGGAACCAGTAAGACATGAGTCAAATTTAAGGACTCGGCTACTTCGGCCAAAGTCGGCTCTTTCTCCATATTCAACGTTTCTTTGATCCGAAAATGACCGAAACCAATAAAAAAAGCCAAGACGTCTCTTTTGATCAGTTAACTTGGTCACGGAGCTGTTCAATAAATGAAAATGCAATTAGACTGGTGCTATTCGGAGTATGCGCTCTAGCGTGCTTGTAGTGGACCAAGTAGGTACTCGTGTCCGACTGGCCAGAAGAATGTTCATTGAAAGCAGTCATTTCGAATTATGTGAGAGAGTGGGCTAACCGATTAGCGAATTAAGCCTCGGTGTGGATCCATGCCCGACTTGTCAGATATTGCAGCGAGTCCATCCGCCATACATTCACTGCATAATATTCACACCTAAAAGCGGAAAATTACTTTACCTAAATTGCCAGCAAGCATCCTTTGAAATGAACAAACACAAGCGTAGGTCATGGAATAGTCGATGGAACGTTCGACTCTGTAAATGAGATAGGTAGACCGGGAAGAGGCATGCTATTTTTCCAGTAACGTATGGGACTGAACCTTAACTTAGTTACGTGCCAACTTTGTTCTTGTCAAGTATTTTTTAACAGACGGAGGCGTGTGGGAGAAACGCGTCGATAACTAAGAGCCGCCTTTTCGAGACTCACTTTCGCATATTTTTAAATAATTACATAGGAGTTTCCACTGTGCACTAAGACCCGCCAAAGAATCAGTGACGAAATAGGGACTAATTAGATGTACAGTAAAATATAAACAATCACATGAACATACATAGTACGTCAGACGAAACCAGTAAGAAGCAATGAAGTCCTGCTAGTAAGTTAATAGCAAGAGTAGCAGAAACTAAAACGACAAGCCTATGGGGCGACGAGGAAGTGCTTTGTCAGGAAGCCGGGACCTCGGAAGACGTTTCTTTTGTACTTCGCCGACGTCGGGAGCTACACTCGGCCTGCCAAGCCTGCTCCGTTCGAGCATCCGTCGACTGGATGATAACCATCACTACGGCACCACAAGCTCTTTAGATAACCATAGGCCAACCAACTACGTCACTCAGCAAGCCTCGAATTAGAGCTCTAGTCTTTGCTGTATTCATTCTCGTCTTGTCTATAAAAGGAAAAATGGCGAGATATGCCTCGATAATTCCTAACTACCGTATCGAACGTCAGGCCCAACAATGATTTTGTTGGAGGACCAGCCTACGAGTATAAGGCACCTAAAAAACATTCCCCGACGCATCTCCAACGGTGTGAGATCAGCGAAAACTGCATAATATACAGTATACTGTACGCGCTGCTGGCAGCAGCTCGCGCGGGCATCTCGAAATAGATTTGTCTGATCGTAAAGGCTAATGACGCGGATTAGATGATTTTCTATAATGGAACATTTTCTTGGAGCGCGAAATTAAAAAAAGCTATTCTTTTTCCAACACGTTTCCTCACTTTGGGAGCGAGCCAATGTTTCTTTACTGTCTTTGACACCATGATGGCGCCCGCTATGTTGGCTGCGCTGACAGCTGCGCCTCCTCCGATGCTATGGGCAACTAATCAACGAGCGATTGATGAATCCTCACTAACAAGCTATTCCCAAACTGAGCACTGAATGGAAAACACGCATTGAAACCACTTTCCTGCCACGTACAAGCACTTGAACAGGTGCCGTTTACGTGAGCAGAAACGAGGCTGCGCACGGATGGTTCTCTTGTCCGTGTCATAAACGAGGCCTTGGTCAATAAATTTCTATCTCTTCCAAACGCTTATCATGAAAAAGGAGAAGCTGTTACACGAAATGCCTTGTTGGAAAAACAATATCACCTATTTCGCTTCCGCCAACCCTCCTAGGGGCCATTTCCGATAGCAACGCGAGCAGTCACCTCCAGGCTTCAAACACAAAGTTCATTTTCTAGGTAGATATATTACATTTTAATCCCGTTTTATGCGCATTTTTATTACGATTACCCGCAGACACGGAGGCAGCTGTTTGCGACGCTTTTTGCCCGCATCGATGAGTTTTCACAAACACCAGAATGGGCAAGGACCAATAAACCCCCATTTGGCATGCAAGGCTTGATCAGAAGCGCCAATAGAAGATGAGGAAAGGTACAAGCCAAATTTATTTCTTAGGTATCTCAGCCTCTCCTCTCTGCATACAGAACAGTCGGGATGCCTAAGAGAATATTCCCACAGACGACCTGAATGCTGACTGAACAAAGCTCATTTTTGCAATGGGCACGGACAAAATGAATCGGCGGTTCTCTTTTATGAAACGGAAATGCGACTCAATTGGCAGGCTTAAGCGGGCGAAACAAAAATTGGATAAGGAACGGAATTTTGAAATATGTGTACCACTCGCCGTCGGTAAACTTCACAAAGTCGCATAAGGCTGTGACAAACGGCTAAAATTGAACTTTGAAAATGCCGCCCGCCTTCTGTATGAAAGACGACTTTGTCCTTTAAATCTTGGCTAGTTCGAGCCGTGATTAATGAAAGAATATCTACTCATTCTCTATATCTTTAACTTCCCTCCTATCCCCTGCTGACAAATACCCTTTGTCTTTCAGACTCATTGACGTCAAGACGGAGCCTGACTAATAATGTTAGCTATACTTGTCTGACAGATGTTTGCTTATGAACTTATACACTCTTTTCCGGAGCCATCCTCCCCTCTCGTGCACGTACTGTACACTCAAGCAATTAATGAAATTAAAGCACAGAAAAATGCTTATCCACAGCATCTGTAAGCAGCATCATGACGATGTGTCATATCGATCCGTTCATGACGCGTCAGAATAGCCAATAAGACTTATTCTTTAGCTGGTTTCCAGGCGTGACAATGAGTAATTGGCGTAATGAAGTTAGGTGTGGTGAATATATTAATAATGATTGGAAATCTCATATTGTTTCTTGATGGGCTGTGAGACATAAGCAGGCTGATGGTGTTTCCACTCTGCTCATCCTGTTTGGTTCAATCCTGGGCAATGACGGTACAATAGGGTTTTTGAAACATAAGCACGCTTTGGCCTTGCCAGACTTGCCTGGATTACTCATCTCGCGCCGCCCAACTGGTCCGAGCAGAAACGAAAGTACATGTACTTAGGTTGATGATCTCTTCTGTCCACGACGCTGGCAGGTCTTGGATCTCCGAGCCCGACTATATATCACATGAGGAAGTTAATGCCTATCCAAAATGCCGGTCCCAGTGGAGGGACCTTGCCGTATGTGCTTATCCCCAAAGCCGTTGCCTGCTAGTCAGCTGTAAGTAATGGCCTCCCCTCACAATCAGCTAATGTCTCGCTGGGCGAAGCTTGATCAACAACACGTGATCATGGACCTGTGCTGCCGCGGGCAAACCAAGTATAAATCTGCTCTTCTTTGATGCTGCTGGCAGTTACGAAACTTTCTAAACGCAAGGCGTCAGGAAATTGCTAGCCGTCGAGCTAGGTCGTTAGAGATATTTGGCATCGGCTTGTCAAACCACTAAAAAATTTGGAAGCCACGCACTTTTGGGCATCTTTCATCTTTATCGTCTCTCAAGGCCAAGCTGTCAGACCAAACTACAAAATACAGAAATCCTGTTTGTAAATGATTTTCAACTGATAAAACCGATTTCGCGGGAACCTCTCTATAGATGCGCCCCCAGTGTGTATCTACAGATACACTCACCGTATCACGGGAATGATACCTGTTCTAAATCTAGACGGAACCTCTTTACAAATCGAGGACCAGTCATGATGTCACTACAGGAATATAGAGTACGCACCGCGCATGCGTATGTATGTATAGGGTGGACATCTTATCTGCACCTATCAATGCACTGACTCAGGGCCTGGTCTGCCTTTCCTGTGTCAGGCCCAGGCACGAGATCGAGGTCGAATGACTGGTGCAACCCGTGCAGACAGGCGTGGGAGAGAGTGCGGCCGACCGAAGTCGGCGGGACAAAAACTCCGACTGGCCCCCGTGTTAGGTTGGCAACAAATTCAACACAGGGTGTTGGAAGTGCGTGAAATCGTTCCTGATTTTCAATGTGATTCATCTAACATAAAATATCCAGAATACTTTTATGTGTTTTTGAAGGACTCTACAGCAAGCAAAGACGGCTTTGCAAAAAACTCCTGGAACTGATGAGGGGACAAAACATGTATAGCCGTCTCCTTTACACCTTGGAGCCTTCTTCGCAGTAGCCTCCACCCCCCCCCCCCATCCAGCTTTTCATCCTTCTGATCGCAGTCCTGCCTTGAGAACCAAATGGATCTCTGTGCCGATTGCTTTGGCTTGAGCCTCCTCTCGCAAGCCCTAGTTTTCCCAGGGCGAGCCAACGATTTCACATTGTTCATATTGTTAGCTCGAGCTCCCACATTGTTTACAGTATGCCCCTGCGCAAGTGTTAGAAAAAATGGGTGATTGAACGCATGCTGATTACGAACGTACACTGGGCAGCTAGAATCCCACACTGTCGAGTATTCTAGCCGCAGAAAACTTTTTAGTCTACACTCTGTACTCTGTCCGTACTCTACACTACATTTTGTTCAGTGTTAGATTTGCTGTAAATCTCTAAGGGAGCAGACTTACGGATTGTACAGTATCTGGCAAGTAACTAGATAGTACTAACAGTAAGTCTGATAAGTTCTGTTGGGCATGACTGAATTCTGGTCGGCGGTATCTGTTGAAGACAGGACTCGTCATGTGTATGTCATGCCGCGTCACCAAACGCAGAAATCACAATCATTGTTGAAAGCTTGGTTCTATTTTTCCATTGCCATTTATTAAGAAAGAACAGGTGCCCTAGATACCCATGGTGAATTCCCACGCTAATCTTACACACGTGTCCGTCAGTACCCCAGATGTTCTGATCGTGAGTGTACAGTGGAGATGGAAGCCAAACGAGTAGTCTCGAGTCTCGACCAAGCAGGATTGATATCCCGTCGATCCCGTGCGGGGACCAGCCGCACAGGCTTCTCTCCATGCATCTTCATTTCGAATGACTCCTCAGGCGGCGTCCTGACAGGATGCGATTCATCAGACAATGGCGGGCAGGCTCTGAACTCTCCATGGCTGAGACTATCTACTCGTTTGGCTTTCATCTCTCCACCCACGGTACTGACGGTACACGGAACTCACTGCCTGCTTCTGGGTATGGTCGGGGGCTTCTCAATTGCCATGTCTCTGAAGGATTCCTGCTGCACTCGAACAATGGTACTGTAATGGACAAATATAGCAATTTTAAGATCCAAGGGAATCTTACATATATAAATGCCCCCTTCTGTTAAGGTGCCTTTGGGATTTAAATAATGAAGAGATATCACAGTTTGAATCGCCTTTTGAAGAACAGCCGGGTCAACGATTTGTAATTGTAACTCGTGCTCGTGGCCCGGCAGTGTGTCCATCGATGGCACAAGTGGACTCAACCACTCGGGTCTAACCAGCTGGTGAAGCACCAGTTCACCAGTTGGCTAGACCACTAAAGCTCGGCGAATTCTGCTCTGATCGTGAGTTTTATGCGGAGTGCGGAAACCCCCCGAATTATCTACGCGTGCCTATGATATCAATGAGCATAAAATTTAACACCGTTCAGCTGCTTAACCTTGTTAGAGCACCCAGCAATAGACACTAATATCCAAGCTTTCACGGATGCCCACAAGCCTTTGTTGGTAGATTCGGGTCGTGCCTCGGCATGACATGCACTGGCTGGGCAGAGTGACAGAGTGAGGATTCGTGCACTGACTACTTCTTGTTCTGACAAAGTGCTTATGGTTGGTATACTCCTGATAGAGCCTGCCAGCCCTGTGAACGCGCGTGTACGTAGTCATAATAGCCCACAGTCACGACACGCTTATAAGTTGGTGTATTTAATATCAGGTTTTGACAATATATTCAGTGCTCAGACAATCCGAAATGGCCGGAAATAATCAAGAATTTCCCACGGACAGGTCTAAGAAATCAAAGTGAGCTCAAGCCAGACTTCCTTCCTAATTTCATATCCGCTCAGCTGAGTATGGATCTTGGCGAAGATCAAAGAAAAACGAGACAAAAAGTGGAGTGGTTATCTGCTAACTTTCATGCTGGGCAATAAGCCTTCTTACGTCGTCCTATATTACGGCATTAGGACCCTGGAGGCCTTGGAAAAAACTTGGTGCAAAAAGAATTTTTGCTCGTTTGAGCCCAATTTCTCGTCCCATGTAACGGTTGACATTCTCTCTTGCAGTTAGTGGTTTTTTCCCCTCTTCACACAAAGATTGGTCTCATATTGGATTTTGTTCAATACGCGCTGTCGCATTTCATTTTCAATGAAACCCTGGTTCTCTTGCATTTGCCCGAGAAGAATCCGCTTCGTCTCTTATAATGTCCCCAGGGTATCGAAAGCGCCGATTTCTGGCCTCTTCACAAGCTAGTGTCGCTATTCATTGGAAAAAAAGGAGACCTTCGATTTCGTCTTCCCCAAGGGACCACAGAGGCAATAAGTTCAAAGGCGCTCCATAATTCAACTGGCGGCGAGCACAGGTTCCAGGCGCGTATTGAGTGTGTGAATGGCTTTGAGTCGACAAGCCTTTCGTCACGAGCTTATACACGCGATGCGTCTTTTATGGCATCTGGAACCGTGTTCTATGCTTTATGGTGTACGTCCTTCTTTCGTACTGTAATTGGATCAGAAATCGTCAATTATTCTAGACGTCACATCGCACGCGTAGTACCTGCGCCAGTCAATAATACCTAACCCTCCTACTCTCTCACAACATCCCAAACTTTTTTACTTGTGCAGACGCTGCATAAAGGAGCTAGAATTATGCGGGAATTGTTTCATGAAATTCAAACTGGATATTCGAGAAATTTATTATAATTGAAGGTAAGCAAATATCGTTCGCAGTACCAATATATTCTGACTGGCGCATTGACCACTCACAGATCCGATTACGGAACGGCAATGACAAATGGGCCACAGCTTGGTAAATAGAAATGCCTATGCAAATAGTATTTGATCCATAAAAGGGAATCTGAACTTCTGCTACCCTCGCCCTGCCATCCTTCGCCTTCTACAGACACCCCTTCACGTTCATTTCGAATTTTTGAAAGATCTCAATAGTCATTGGAATCGGGCCAGACACACTTCACCCAAATGAAGCCTTTTCTTTTTTTTCGTACTCATCTTCACATGCACTTCGAGATCCTTGTTTGCCCGATTCGTGCGCAATCCTTCCATTGTCTGACATCCTTCCCGTTGTCAGGTATCAAAGCGAATCTATGCTTTTACCATTATAGTCGTGTAAACAAAACTCGGTATAAGTCCAAGTTGATGTCGAGTATAGCCCTGATAGCTTTTTGTATGCACTGGTTCTTTTTGGTTAATAAGCCAGAAAATGTTTGTTCCGTTTTTATAGGTTTAGCGTTGTAGCGTAGTTTAGCGTAGTAGCGGTTGGAGTCTCATTTCAGATAAAACGCTTCGCCTGCGAGCTGGCCCAGTGTGTGAGTTAGGATGCACTAATCGAGGCCAGTTGAGCATGCTGGTCAGCCCAAGTCAGCATGCTTCTGCCTTCGGCACCTTTTCTTGTGATCAAGAAGCCATAATCATGCGGTGCGTGCCAATATGCTATCAACATTGACTATATTTAAGGGTATAACGGGTATAACTTCCTGTCTCCTATTTCCTTTGCTTGATAAAATCAGAGGGCGAAAATTGAACTTTTACTCGGTCAACAGCCGGAGTCTTATGTCGAAAGAAAATTTAATGTCCTGTCGCGTGATTAGTTTGAGTCAAAGAGAGCGACAGTTTTGAGTCGTTTTTGCGCGAGCAGATGAAACTTGGTTCTCGTTTTGGTGCAGTGCGTTCACCACGTAGCGTGGTATATATATATGTTGCTTTGGGCGAAATCCGTTCGGCTCTCTTGGCGACTGTTTCTTTGGAAAATGAGAATTTCTCAATCGCCTTCGGACGTCTCAGTGACGTAGGCTGTCACTAGAAGCCTGCTGTTGACGTTTATACAGAGCGTGCGTAAAAAGCATGGTAAACTAATTCGCCACTCACATTACTGAAGACCGAACCCGGCTCAGCTATCGGGTTTGGTCCAAATTCTAATTGCTGCATGTGTAATTGTGAGCCTCAGGGGAATATAAGCCGGACCTCGCTCTCTCCTCTTATTCTACGCTCATCTCGGTAAATATACCCATTTGGATGAATACCCTTTTTTCCCGAATCTCTTTTTTGTTTCACCAGAACTGGAGACCAACAGTTGAAAGGAAACCGACCTGAGTCTATTTGAGAGTGTCCATTTCGAAAGGGGTTGGTCTCCATAAATAATTCGTTACGCCTAAAATCTGAGTCGTTCGGACCACTCCTCGTATCCCAGTTACTCCATTCGCTTCTTCCGTTCTAGCTCTCGCTCATCAATCGTATTTGAGTAAACCAGGTATTTCGTGTCCTAAACAGATACGTCGCGGATTGAATCGTGTAAGGAAACAAATTGCTTCCTTTCAAAGCAAGCTTTCTTCCTGGTTCTTGATCTGGACCAGTCGATAGAGACCTTCGTTGATAAAGAGCTCGTCAAATCACTTGCCTTGGATTCTTCCGATATCTAAGCTACTCTTCTTTTTTTTAAAGGTTCCGCCAATTCTTTTCCTCCGCTAATGCTTTACTAAAGTAGAACTTATCGTTAGAAGAGCGTCTTCAGTCGCGCGTAAAAGAGGTATTATCGAAAAAGCATCTGTATCCGTCCGTGCGTTCCTTGCCGGTCTGTTTGGACGGTTCTTTTTTCGAGTAGCCTTATAAGCAAGCTGTGCTTGTGCTGTATGCGGATATGATTACGAGTTAAATGGGTCTGCAAAAGATCCTAGTCTGTGCGAGAGGATAAGGCAATTGGATTTAGGAATTATGTTCATCTTTTGCCGTAAAAAACTATTCCGATTATGTCGAGCACTTTTTTTTGCTGGGGTAGTCAACTACGTACACAGGAATGGCGGGTGGCTGGAGATAGAAGCCTTGTGCGGCATATAAATAGCGGCGAATTGATATCGACAAGTTAAATTATTTACCTAAATCGAAAAGGCGCATAAGAAAACGACGCTTTAGGCTAGCTATATTCTACAATGTACATGTTTCGACTCTGCTGGCCTTTAAGATTCTTTATCTCCTAGGCTCCCAAGAACTAAAGAGCATGTCCTTTTGGTCGATGACCGACTACGTAGTCGCTGCTAGGTGTCTTCCGCCTTTGCGCCCTCTCGTTTATTTCATTCTTAGTCATTTTCGTCCGCTCTCGGACTCATTCCAACTTTATTCTGATAATGTCTAAGTTAATTAGTGCCTTGCCTTATCGATTAATAGAGCGGAATAGTTTGGACAGTTATTGCTTATTCAGCAATTCCTAAATTGCAGTGTTTCTTGAGCCTCTTCAAATTGGGCATGCGAGTGGCAAGAGGAGTACGATTCTGATTTTGCGATCGAGAGAGTTCAGTTTAGTACAGCACCTGTGAGAATGAAATTCTATGCCAAAAAGCCATGACAAATTTGAGCATCGAATTTGTTTCTTGAAGTCAGTAAAACTAGACTTATAAGGTAGAAAAACGATTTCAGCTTGGCAATGTGCATGCCCAAATGGGGCCTAGGACTAAGCTACGATAAATGATGAGTCATCTCAAGTGGAGACAGCTTCCCCTGACCACTAATCGCATGATCCAGTTTAGCTGGCGACCCTGGTGATCGAATAATCCATGGATATTATTATCTCACCCGGCAGTCCGTATTATGTGAAATTTTCAAACCCCATTTTGATTTTAGCTTACACCCAATAGCTGTTGACGACTGCTTCAGTCAGTCAACCTGTGTCCATGGCTGCGTTCAACTTCACTAATACCTCCTTATCCGACTCTGCATCATCAGCAGGCGATGATTTATTTGTGGTCAGCTTCTGGTCGACCATTCTGGTTTACGCTCTGATTACGAACATTCTGACTGTGATCGGCATATCGCGGAGTCGGAGTATGCGCAGTGCCTCGTCCTATTGGATCGTGATTAGTCTGGCAATCTGCGATTTGTTTATGATCGTTATCTCCTTAATTCATATTATTCCAGCCACTTACCTGCACGAAGGTTTCGTCGAAATACAGCATATGCGAACCATTTGGGCTATGTTCGCTTATAATGTTTTTTGGTACACGGGTGTTGTGCAATTGGCTGCCATGGCTGTGAATCGATTTGTGAGTATTGTGTTCCCGCTGCAATACAAACGCGTATTCTCTCCTAGAAATACGTTATTGATTATATTCTCGCTATATCTATTGGGCTTATTGTCATCATTGCCCACTCTGCACGAGTGCTGCTACATCGTCTACGACCATCACATTTACGTCACTTATTACCAGCCGGAGGACAGTAATTACATGTGGCTGGATATCTTATTGAACACACTCAGCGTACTTACCATGATTCTCTGCTATGCAGCAATTTTAGTTCGAGTTAGGCGAAGTACTTTGGCCAGAAGGAGACATCAAATGGTAGCCTTGGCGGCCAGAGCTCGTCGCGCATCTGGCGCCGCCTTACTGGCCACGGCCGTATCTACAGCCCCATCAACTGTGGAATCGTGCTCTGCTGCTGGCGCACTCAGTTCGACAAACAAAATTCAAAGCACTCATTTGAACATTCCTAACGGCAATATCAGCAAGGCACCTCACGGAAGAAGACTGGTCAAACAACATTTATCCGCCCTGACCTTACCAGCCTCATCTTCCTTATCAGCTCTAAATAATAACCACAACAATAATCGTGAGAACTGCGAGAATGAGCATGAAACACCGAAGAAACAGTCCGTGGGCAGAACGGCCAGCGCGTCGCCAGTCATGGCCAGAGCACGGCTATACTTGAGCAGCGAACCACCAGTTCCAGAATGCGAACAAGACTCGGAACCTGCTCCGACGCAGCAACTTCTCTCTCCTCAGCCCCAGTCACAATCACAGCTTCGACTTCGACGCCAGCAATCCACTGGATCTCAGTTCAAACAAAGACATCATCAACCCCAACAACAAGCTAGCAGACGAGAGATTCGATTGTTCGTTCAATTTTTTGTAGTGTCATTAGTTTTCTTGTCGACTTGGGTGACTTGGCAGTGGCTGCCTAGAATACCGAATGCATCCAAGTGGATATACTTCGCCACGACAACTTTCTTTTTTATCAACAATGCTGTCAATCCCACCGTATATTTAATTTTTAACAGTGGATTGAGGCATCAGGTGAAAACTCTCTTCTTCCCTAATCACGTCAGCAAGTGTGACGCGGCCAAAGCGGCCGCGGCTGCGGCTGCTGCCATGGGCGGCAACCGACCGGTGACTCGATATAACAGTAGCAGCAGTGGGTCGAATCCCAATAATCAACATTCCAAAAGTAGTCGACACCAGCGACAACGGTCCCATATTCAAGAAGACTATTCGATCGGCGAGGATGGCTCGGACGATGCACGCAGCTCCTCAAACTTGGCATTGGCAGCTTCAGGCAAGGAGGACTCCAGCGCGACTACGTACAGAGGATACAGTGACCAGAAGCAGACTTGGAGGTTATGACCGACCAGATAAAGACTGGCACAGGAGCATATAAACCTTGTTTATAAGGCCATTTGCCACGTTGGCTGGCAAATGGAAATTTGTGCTTTTCGGCAGGGTCTCTATATTTTCTTTTTCAATGTTATTTTGTGCGTTTTATGACATAAATGTGGTAGGAACCAATTGTGCAATATATATTCTTGAGCGAATGCTTGGTCAAATAAGAAAAACGACTCGTTTCTTGATTGCAATATTGTGCATGCACTTGACAGAAAGCGTGCTGTTTCCATAAATCGACGAGTGCGCCTATATTAGCAGCCTTTGTGCACTGGACACGTGCCATATGCTGTTAATTGCACCCGACCAATTCGTTTCATATTCGCAACACACCTGCACCTCTTGCACTTATCTGGATACCAGCGAGGGCAGTCAGTCGTGCTGGTGATGGATGGTTACGTCGCGATTAGGAATTGAAGAAATAACTGAATTTCTGCCGTCCATTGCTCTGGCATCAACTCGAGCTGTGGCCAGCATTTGTAATCTTTACCGGAAACGCGATCAGTTTTTTCAAACGTTAATCGTTCCCTTTTAAGAAAGCCACTGAAGCTTGGTCTTGCGTAATCGCCTGGTTTTCTTTCATTCCGCTTTAGCTGCTTTCCAATCGTTTTTCCAAGGGCCTTGATTGATCGCAGTCCGCTATAGGGTTTCACTATTGTTACCCCCAAAGTTTCTTCTCCTATTTTCTTCCGCTTTGTGGATTCAAGAAATTTTCAGGAGATTGATTCTAGACAGTTTTGGGCCATTGCATGGATAAGAGTCACAAAAAGTAGTTGTAGATCCAACATGATACCTTTGTTGTGTCCGATGCCTCATTGTGATTGCCATAGTTTTATGCAGGTGACCAAAATTTATGCAAACACTCAACTTTATAGCCATAATACACAGAGATGCAACAGAATTCTTTGATGCAGGTTCGAGGAGTGGTCATGCTATAGCAAAAATGGAAAAGACGGCAAGTGCTGGAGGCCAGCGGGATAAGTGGCAAGCTTGAAACCTTTGCCGCCGCAGTCATTGGAAAAGATGCAGCATTTGCTATATATTCCTCAGCACTGCGATCATGCATCTTAACTGTCTCCTGCTTCTCCGTGACTCAAACAGCCTTCAGTCACCAATCATTACAGTGGGAGACTGCGCGATGGGAGTCGCGTTTATGTTTTATCCTTTCCAGCTTTTAGTCTTATTAGTCTGCCTGAAAATGAACTGTACAAAGCCTACGTAAGTGACTGGTCCGGTCACGGTCCCAGTACAACACAGTCTGCTGGGCAGGCCAAGCATGCGACAAAAAGGTTAAAATTGGAATTTGTCATGCATTTGATGGAATATGCCGTAGAGAGGTGCTTTGTATCGCAAAAAAATTTTCTGTAAAAGAATTGGCTGCGGTGAATAGAAATATTAATGGTATCAGGGGACCTTGAAATTGCTCGCTAAACAATTCAGTGCCTCTGTCAGTGACTACGTAACCACAGTATGTACAGTGGGAGTGAATCCTGTCCTGTCCATTGGTCTCGCGATGGCGTCAGCCACCGTTCAGGCACGCTTGTCTAAACAACTAAATCCATCGTACACGTTATGGCGTCAAGACTGTACTATTCAACGGGTTGACCATAGTATGGCGATTCAGCGCGTCGCACACACCAGAAGATGACGCGTTTCCTGGTTCACATTTACCAGATCCGTTTACACTTGGGTCAATCGAGAAACCAATACCGACCGACCGCAAGTTTGAATTAATCAAATCAGAATTAATTAAAGGCTGCACTCCTAATTTCATCAAAACGGAAAAAGTTACCTATGCACAGTCATGACGTTATGTTTGAATCTTTGTGTTTAACTGGATTGAAGTGAACGTGGGATAGTTTGCTTCTCAGGTACCTACGATCGAATAGTGCTCAAAGTAATCCTGTAGCCCTGACGTCCAGCCTCTTTTTGCAATTCCTTGGTGCTCCCGAGCGGGCTTCCTTTTTCAGAATCCTAATATAATGCGTCCAATATCGACATTGGATCAACCATAATATTGCCTTTGTATCAATGAAACTGTAAAAGAACAGGGTGCCCGTAATTTCGCAAAAAAGTGCTGTTTGCCGATGACAATCTAATCTGTGGTCAATCGATATGCAGACGTTGCTGCCAGAGGTCCATAGCGTTAGAGATAGAAGCAAGAGAAGCTAGAGAAAATGGGGATGACGGCCTCGTTGCCCGTCTTGTAACGCCAAAGTCCGTTTCTTCGAAGACAAAAAGAATTACTTCTGGTTGGTAAGTGTCTCAAATTCTGTTGCGGACGCCTCCTTTTCAAAAAGGATTTTTGTCTTTTTAGGAAATGGCAACATGCGCACAACAAGCGGCCATGAATATCCGAGAAGTTGAGCGGAGCATTAACGGTGCCAGACGTGTGATCGAACGACTCGAACGCGAACGTCGATGCTCAAGAGGAACGCGATAGACTTACTGTCAGGGGTGATCGCAGAGCCATGACTAAGCGAGCTGCCGCCCTTATGATTAGTATAAGAGCTCTCTTACAACAGTTGCAACAGGAATACAATCCTTATCAAACGCCATAAAATATATTTTTTTCATGGTGGCGCAATATGTTCATGTTTTACCACGTCACCAAACGCTTATGCGCACTCGAGGGTGAAGGGACACATCGAATAATCATTCTAAGCTGTTCGTTAATGTAGTTGAAAAAAGGAGGGGAGGCAACTCAGGCTCGTGCTCACCGTTTTATGTTTCAGCTAGCCGTAGCTGGCAAACATATGTACGTACGCTGAGTAAGATCCATCTCATTTACAGTATGTCTGACTTGTAAGCCGCCTCGCAGCCCACATGTCTTCCTTTTTAGCTGGCGATAGACCTTCTGAAGTAAGAGAACATTATTGTTGACAGTCTCGCAAAAACCAACGTTGGAACAAAAGTCACTGTGAAGGTATTTTTGCGTGAACCTAAGGATGACCGCAAAGATCCTGGTGTATCCAGTAGTCACAGTATGTATGAATAATACAACTTATAAGTGTCAGGCTACAAGGTCTTAATTGTCTGGTGTCTCGATGTCGAAATGGACAAAGCAGTACACACACTCATCGCCCTGCCGATTGGAACCCACGCCCAAAAAACAAGTGACAACGAATGACACAGATGATTCTGCAATCGCTTACACTCGCCTGGTGTAAGCGGCATGGGTTCAATTGAAGGGCTGGCTTCCATACTATCTCTACTATTTCCATAATTTGGTGTAAGGCCTGACTTAATAAGGATCGCCTGCGCGAGTAAAAGAGTAATGGGAAAGACTAGGATCATTCTATCGTAGATTTGTTTTGGTCCACCGAGAAAATGCAGACGGACGCACTGCATTTGATCCATGCAAGCCACAAGCTGCTAACGCGGTACATGACGTACAAGGAAACCAAGACATGTTTCACACATCGAGACAGGACGTTATCACGCGATCACGATGCCCTCACCTTCCTCCGTAAAAGAACGAGACAGGGTTCATTTCCTTCGCTCCTTTCGCAGGCACTTCCGCCGAGATAGGGTTGGCCATAGTGATAGGTGCTGGTGCCTGACCCTGGCTTGCAGAAGCCGATCGCTTCGTGTCCACGAGCGTTGGTGTCACTGACGCAGGTGGTGACTCAGGAGCCGCAATTATCGTTTTGGCCACGACCATTGGCAACACTGTTTTCGCAGTTATAGCTGTCTTTCCCCCCAACGTCATATCGGACACTTGTGCCGGCTCAGAACGAGGCGCGGGTTTGGTCGATGGCATCCTTTCAATTTTCGATTTCACGACTGTCAGCTTCCTCACTGTCGTATCGCGCTTCATTTTGTCAACAGTAATCTGTTGCCGTTCAGGTGGTGGTGGTGGTGGTGGTGGTGGTGGTGGTGCAGCGCTCTTTTTCGCAGGTTCCTTCTTCCAGGTCTTCTTCACAGTTTTCATCTGTCAATAAGATCCTTCCCTGACAGTGTCTGCACAAAAACATAAGAAACACATCTTCACTACCTGGAAATACTGAGGTTTCATTTGCGGAACCTTGAGAGTAGGAGCGGCTGACGGCACGTGCAAACTTGGAGGTGGACTGAGCCCTGTGGCCCGCAAAACCGTCGGTAGTGGAGGTCCCACGCTACCCGAATCCCCTTTCTTTTCCTGAAAAGCAATCGTTGTAAACACAGTGCAGTAGCGAATACAGGGGTTTCGAAGGGCGTATACAATCTAGCATGTTACTAAATTTGGAACACAAAAAAATAACATGACTTACTATGGTTGTTTCGCCCGTCGCTACTTGCACAGTGGACTTGGCCCACGTAATCTTCGGTCGGACCTTCTTCTTTGGCCCCAGTTCTTCTGCTACTTCCACTGGTTCGGCCTGCTGCACGTTATCAGATTTCTTGGAGCCAATTTGACCTGCCTTGTCTTGGTTGTCATTTTTCGACTGGCCGCATGCGCACATCCAGATTATCAGTGCTAGCGAGCACACGATGAGGAGCACAACAAACACAATCGCCATGCTGGGGATGTCGACGGGCGACTGTATGTGCAGATAATCAATGGCAGCCATTCAGGAACGTCGATCGCCGAGGCCCACTGCAATTGATAAAGGGCAGGAAGAAAAGCAACTACCTTCGGACAGCCGAATAGTCTCACTGCAATGTATTCTCTCGCATTCTCGACTGTGAACAGTAGAGTATCATTCATCTTTACACTGTCTTTGCTGCATCAGAAGCTAACCTCCATGGATGCTGAATGTGATAAGTCTTCGACGACTTCAGGCGAGAAAGTAAGATTTCAAGAGATCTCGCGTAGCGACCGAGGTGATGCAGGGGTTCAGCATTCGTCTCTCCGTATTGCTTGGGAAAAAGTGGCTGGACTCGTCCAGGGTTCGATCCCCGGTGATAAAGGTCGGTTTGCGGTCCATAAATCCTCGCTGACCTTGCACACCAGGTCGTGGGTGACTCACGCAGCACCGTCGAGATACTCCAAGTGAAGAGACGAAAGCCAAACGAGTAGACTGTCTCGGTTTCACACACCGATAAGATTCAAAGCCCGCCCGCCATCGTCCGAGGAAGTCGGTGTCCAGTGCAGGATGCCCTTGCGTGGAGGTACTCCTACTGGGGACACGCAGAGGAGCGCTGCTCATGACGGTCCCCGCCCAGCCTTGTTCATAAGGTTAGACTGCTGGCCGGCTGTAGGCAAAACGGGTTGGGAGTCCCGTGGGGAAGCTGGGGCGGCCCCAACCCACAAAAATTTAAAGAAAAAAGATCTCGCGTTGCCCATCCCCACGCTGGCTAAAAGCATGTAAAATCGGATAGGCCTTCAGTCCGTTGTCAAACACTGATTTATCCATTGCTGGAGAGACACTGCTGACGCAGTTGGCAAATAATCGCTGATCGTTTTATGGTGAAACAGTCCCCAGGTGTGCCCAAGTCACTCGATTGACCGCTGATTGTGAGTTGAGCATTCGAATGCCTCTTTAGTCCGCACCTGACTTCGCTACAGGCCTCGACTTGTAATTAATCAATTTGGCCACCTAGTTTCTGCTGCCCACCAAATTGAAAGATGCAAATCTCGCCACGTCAGCCAGTTGTTGTTCGATCTTCGAAGATAAAGGACGGGAGAATGCTGCATGCGAGAGATGACGCTGCAGAGGGCCAAACGAGGGATGGAAATGTTGGTGTGTGCCAAACTGTGATTTAAAGTTTTCAGCTGATTGAGATTTACTGTTTAAAATTGTGAGCCCGCGTGGACTTCAACGAAGGAGCAATGAAGGACATTGGCCTCGTGACCTGGTGGGTTAGGCGTCTGCCTCTCCCGCCAGGTGCGCAGTTACAAGCGAGTGCTCGACTCGCGGGCCGGTAAATCATTTCGTGTAAAATGTGTCCCTTCACCCTCGAGTGCGCATAAGCGTTTGGTGATCTGGTAAAAAAATGAACATGAACATGAACATAGGTGGAAAATCTCCTCAATCCGACCAAGGCGGGCTGTTCTAGTCTTTGCTGACATGAACCGAGGAGATTTCTACTTGTGCAACGTCAAACAGGTTGGCATTCAGGTATCTGTCACAGTGCGGTTGAGCCTTTGAGTAGCGCTGATGACGTTCTCATTTTTTTATGCTGCCGACTTCCACAGTCAGCTGTGATTTAAAGTTTTCAGCAGTTATGCTGAAAACTTTAAATCACAGTTTGGCACAGTCAGCGACGCTTTTTTAAACCTTGGCCGACTGATTTCAGTGGTCCCGAATTCGTACTGAACTGACGATTGTTGCTCTTTATTTTCGGCCACTTCCTGATCCTTGGTAGGTGCGAGAATCCATGCATGGAGTAAAATCGAAAGCGCATCCAATAATGTCTTTCCAATGCGCTTTCCTTAGTTTTTTAGCAACTTAAGGTGTGAAATATTCCATTCATCCTGATCTGTTATTAAGTTCTTGTATTCGGCACCACTGTCTGAAGATCTATCCGTTTAAGGATCGCTAAAGCTATTTTCCTTGACCATCGGTCGCCAGGGGGCCCTCCCGATTTTTAGGATCAGTTTCCTTGTGCTCGTTTGGCGTCCGCTTTTCCCGTCAGTGGGTGAATCGTCCCGCCGAACTAGGTGCAAAGTTAGCCTCGGTCACTAAATCGCCATCGATGACTAGTTTCCATACTAAGAATGGGTGCTAAACAGATGCTCCCAGCCGGAAGAGAACTGCGGCCTCGGAATCAGGATCGCTGGCTCAAGCATTGACAAGCTTGATCCGCCGCTGCTCCCACTCGCTGAAGCTTGGCTCTGAGCATTTCCCTAGTCTGCCTTGGCCTTTGGCGAGCTGCTGTTTTGGTCCATTTGAGTAGCTAAGTAGCAACAGCTTGGACGAAAAAAGCAGCAAAAAGAACCGAAAAAGGGAGTGGCAGACGATCAATACGATCATTAAGGCGTAAAATGACGAAGGGTCTTTGGTGGTCTCTCTCCAATGACGTGTGATCGAAAGGCATTAGCTGGTCTCCGCCCATCGTTTCGAATGTAAACATAAAAGAGAGGAACTAAGCTTGGCGGCATCAACGGTCGTGCTAATGCCAGTTGGGAAAGAAGGCCGGGGAAATGGAGGAAGGAAGGAAAGTAGGAGAGGATACAAAATGCCCCTATTACATCACCGTTTCGAAAAGCCTTTCTACTAGCCAACTAAGTTTGGTCAATTTTTCTCCTCTATCCTTGCATTCGAATTGTAATGGCCATGGCTCGTTTGAACGAGTTCTCACCCGAAGAATGTAAATATAACGAAACTTATTATGCGCTAATGCCCATTTCCATCGGCAGCCCCATTTTCTAATTCCCACCGCGTTTGCACGCAAACTTTCTTCTCAGACTTACTGTGCGGAAGGCTCGCATCGGCTTAACGAAAACTAGTCTATTAATCCATATTATGACTAGATACCAGTCCATTTTAAATCTTGCCATTGGTAATTAAACAGTGTTCATCTTTGTATTTGGCAGGCCATATAAGACCTCTTATCTTAGCTTACCGACTGGTCTTTGCATGGTTAGCCTTTTTTGGTCACACTGAATCTAGTATCGTGGAGACTCAACTTTTCGAGGACCTTATGTACAATTACAATAAAGTGGCTAGACCAGTACGGAACTCGAGTGATCTTCTGACCATCACATTCGGAGCCTCCCTGATCAGAATAATCGATATTGTGAGTTGATACAAGTCGTCTGGATAAAACGAGGGAGCGAATGAAAAACGGGAGCTTGCGACCTCAGCAGGGAGAATGTAGGAGGAGGGGTCGACGACGGAAGCATGACCTACCACATACAGTACAAGCTATGGTTATTCCGTTTTAGGATGAAAAGAATCAAGTATTTACAACGGTATGGCCCTTCTCCTCATTTCTGGCTGGACTTATAGTGACTTTTTGAATCCTTGTAGAATTTGTGGCTGGGAATGCAATGGACAGATAGCAAATTAGTATGGGATCCAGAACAGTATGGCAATTTGACAAAGTTGCACATCCCTGCGGAATGGATATGGTAGGAGTACGACACTAAATTCTGGCAAATGAGTGATATCGGTGTTTTTCAGGACACCAGATATCGTATTATATAACAAGTAAGACTCGAGATCTTTGGCAACTCCATCTTCCTCTGAAAAAATCTGATCATCAAGCCTTCGCCCTCGTCCTTTGCCAACCCTCCAAATACTTTTCACACCCGAGAGGCCATAAAAAAGAAAGTCGTTATGTTTTAGCGCGGCTGGTGATCCCGAGATTACGATCTATAATGACGCTTTAGTCTACGCTGATGGCAAGGTCATATTCAACCCGCCAGCTATCTATAAGTCATTTTGCTCGGTAAGATCGAGCCTTTATGTCATGATCAATGAGTTTAATAAGGCACAGGCCACCCCATTTGAGTATGTACTGTACTGTGCAATCAGTCCTTATCACTACGAAACTACAACACGCCAAGTGCATAGTATACGCAAATTTCAGTACATGTAACAGCACTGAAATACATCAAGACAAATTATTAAAAAATGGGGGCCTGGTCATGCGTGGGAAAAGCATACGGTAGAGTGCAGTGCAATACCCTGCAGTTTTTGCGCCATTTAGATCGACGTAACCTGGTTTCCTTACGATTCACAACAATGCGAAATGGTAAGATATCATCAATGGAAATAGGCTTTTGTAAACGTCTTCAGGCATTTTCCGATTCAGAAATTCGGCCTGTGGACATACACGGGCTCGTACGTTGACATGAGACAAAGCGAAGCTGACAAACTGATAACCCGACCTGCTGAAGGAGGCGGCGTGGAAGAGTTTCTGGAAATGGGAATGGACCTATCATATTTTTATGAGTAAGGGCTCACTTGAATTTTTTTGCTTGTGAACGACTACTCGAGATTGTATGCATTCAGAATGCCTTTGAATCGCAGAGACTTCTGACGTTTTCTCCAGCACGCTGCCAGATTTTCCTTAACTTATCTAACCGTTTTGTTTTCAATTCTCTTATCTGATAATTCATGTGCATCGTAATCGCACAGTGTATTTACACCATGCGATGCTTCACTAAGTCCGCAACACCATTCTTACTTTTCCTTCTTTTCAGGAGCGCTGAATGGGATTTGCTTGAATTGACTAGCGCTCGGCATGAAAAGATCTACCCTGGTTGTTGCGGACCAGAGAAATACGTTGACATCACATATTACTTCAAGCTCAGACGAAAGACATTGTTCTTCACAGTGAACCTGATCATTCCCTGCTTCTTAATATCATTCCTGACAACCTTCGTCTTCTACTTGTCTGACCACAAAATAACATTCGCCATCTCGATTCTGGTTACGCTGACTGTCTTTTTCTTGGTGAGTACAGAGCAACTTCTGCTCCGGTCTATTGTAATTGGAATAGGTAGCCTAGTTACAGTGCGGGAAGAGGAGGTTATAGCTGAAGGGCACTGCGCCCTTGCTTGGTCATGAAACAAGAGACAGCGGCCGCCGGTGGTGCAGTGGTTCGGCATTCGTCGTCACATTGCAAGGTAGCGGGTGTCTGAGCGTCACGGGGCGTACAGTAGTCCCCGGGGACGGAGGTCGGTTTTCGAACCATAAGCCGTCGCTGATCTTGCACGCCAGGCCGTGGGTGACTGATCCAGTGCCGTCGGGATGCTCCGAGAGGATAAACGGAAGCCAAATGAGGAGACAGGCTCGGCTGTCGAACACCGATGCTTCACAGCCCGCCCGCCATCGTCCGAGGAAGTCGGTGTCCAGTGCAGGATGCTCTCGTATGGAGGTGCTCCTTGTAGAGAAGCACAGGGGGACGATGCTGCGCGCTTTGGTCCCCGCACAGCCTTGCTTAGGTTTGATTGCTGGCTGTAGGATAACGGGCGTGATGTTAAAAAATGACGCAAGAGAAAATTCTCGTGCATCCACCAAGCACTTTCTGTATCTGCTGTAGTACAGATAAATTTCAGCGTGCCATAAAGAATGACCCTCGCAGAAATGGCTAGTTTTCTTCTGACGAAGTCGCGTTGTAAACTTTACACTAGCAACAACTAGCAGAATTGAATGATGAACACAACGGTATAAGATTTAATGTGATAACTTGCATATTAATGCTGGTAGAAGAGGAAACATTAGAGGGTCATTCTTTATGTCACACCTGATATATACGTACTGTATTGCTTTGTATAGAAAAGTATATATCTGCAGGTCCTGATCGATATAATTCCTCCTACAAGCACGGTGATCCCGATGTGCGCTCGATATTTGCTCTTCACAATGATCCTCGTCACGTTGTCCATCGTGATCAGCGTTATTTCAGTCAATTTCCACTTCCGACGAGGTTCCACGCATACCATGCCACCATGGATGAGAAAGGTGTTTCTGGACGTCATGCCGAGGTACCGTATTACCGAACAGGGCAGGATATTAGAATTGTAACTCAGGGAGGGAGAAACCTGGGACGCCAGCGCAGTATGCGAGAGGATGAGTGCATATACTGTAGATTCTAGCTCTCTACTGCTACCTTGATAGCTGAAAGAACATCCACCCATCATCAGATGTAGTACAGAAGTAGCCGGTTCCACATACGGGGACAGTACATATGTAGGTCGTCTTAACAACAGACGACCCAACCTGTCTGATAGATTGGCCAATATTGAATGGAAAACTAAGGAAAGGGTGTGTCACGTTGACTTGCGGCCATCAGTGTGCTCTGTTATCATGTTGGTGGGCACCACATAAAACTTTGCTCATTTTGGACCAAGACTAGAGGACCTACCAAAATTGGTGAGTTCTGAAAACACATTTGATTGTCAGCTGCCGTGCTTACCCAAAGGCCTCGCCAAGAGATAAAGTTTCAAGTGGTTCCCGACGGGGCCCGAGTGTCCTAGGTAACATGTTCTGGGAAACTTACGGTGCAGCAACGCCTCACTACTTCAGTTGAAAACGTTGGCTCACTCTCGTGCATTTTCTCCCCAAGCTATTATTGTACAATATGCCTGATGATGGGTGGGTTCTAATGCAGTGTTTATGAGGTAAGCTCTACTGATACTTGCACCAGGTCAACCCAGCATACTGTGACCACAAGATGCTCACAGCTGTCAATCTACAGGCAAGTATTTGGCTCACGTCAGCGTAGGCATTATGTATACCGATCGTGAGTGTAAGACAGCTGATAAGGGCGCCAAAACTGTTCGTTGCAAGGCCCGGTAGCTCAGTTGGTTAGAGCGTGGTGCTAATAACGCCAAGGTCCACGGTTCGATCCCGTGTCGGGCCAGCGTTTTACTGACACTTGTCTTTTAAGATGGCTCCGCATGAAACGGCCAGCTAACAGCGTTCTCCAGGATCAATCAAGCACTAGTGACATCAGCCCATCGGCTGATGAAGGTGAAAAGCATAATTTTCTTGACGCATCAGTTCATCGTCCTTGCGTGCCAACTGCGCAATACCTCGCTCAGCTGGAGTATACGAACCTGAGAGCAACTAGCATCGGGATCGATCAAGTAAATACCATCGAAAGCGAGGCAGCTGTGCCCTTGATGGAGAGTTCATACATTCGCGAGAAGAGGGGAGGACCTCGTCGGAGAGTTCACGGGTTATTGTCTGAACGAAGATCAGCCCCGAGACAGGATGACTTCGACCTGCAAAAGAGATTGCATACACGATTGATCACTCAGTTGCTAACGCATATTCAGTTCATTGCTGATCATTTCTGCGCCATCGATGACGATGAACAGGTAGGGCCTCTGATGAGTGTCTGCTATGCCAACACTGGACCCAGACAAACAGAGTATACTGTAGATTTCAGAAATAGCAAGATGAAATCAGACTTTACACTCGGACCTACAGTACATACCGAGCAACCAGTACTACTTCCACAAAGAGCTTTTTTGGAGCTGTATCTTGCATACCTGATGCTCTCATAGTTGCCAGTAATCTGCATCTTTTCGGCATGCTGCACGAAGCTTAATGAGCCACCAAGACTAATACTCGACGTTTCGTCTTTTAGGAATCGAGTGACTGGTGCTACGTGGCCATGGTCATCGATCGACTATTCCTCATTCTATCCAGCTTCTTCAATCTAGGCACACTGTTTATCATTTTACGAGCTCCCACGCTGTATGATACTGCCCAGCCGTTGGCAATACCCGAGGCATCGAAACCACTCGGCCAGGACACCATCGGCTCTCTGTATCCTCGGCTTTTTATGGCTAGCCGTAATCTGACTTGACATGCCCCTTTGAGCTTGTTCTTTTCCTCAGTAAATGAGTACTGGTACCTGCCCTGCCCGTGTAATGCTAAATTGCGTGTTTGCACTGTTTGCCGCAGACAGTTTCGGCCTACCTAGTCTTTGCAAGAATTTAGTTGGTGCAAGTGCAATCATAGTGTTATATGAATATGCAACGAATATGCATGCCTGACTGACTGGACATGCATGACTAGTGATTGCTAGGCGGCATACCGAAAAGACCCAGTTCGAGCTACCGTACCAAAACAGGCCCAGCACCGATTTCGGCAGGGCTATCGAGGGCAACGCAAGAGGGACCTATATCCAACGCACGTGGCATTCATAGTCATGAGATCAACTGACAAACATCAATCTGCACACAGCTTGCGTGAGATAGGTAGGTGCAACCCAGAGCTTTGATTCGTCTTCACGGCGCTCGCACTTTCATATGAAACCCGCACCACCAGAGGACGGTCCACCACCGAACCGGTTACCCGGGAATCGATTGCGAGGATTTTGGTACGGATATCGTCCAAGACTCGGTTGAAAGACGAAGACACTGTATGGCATGGCGGGAGGACGAACGTATAGGGCGTAGTGCTGCCTTGGGGCACTGAGAGAATATTGGTTGCACGAGTATGGCGATTGTGCTGCAGCATACCAGGCACCAGCGGACGGATAAGACGGATAAGACGGATAAGCTGCGTGCGAAAAAATAGGAAGCCGTCAACAGATCACATAAAACAGAGCTTACTTGGGTGATATCCAGCCAGACTCGGCGTATAACCGCCACCCCCGATCATTCCGGATGGGCCGCCTGGTTGTTGATAATAAGTCTGACTGGACGTAGGGCTAGGATTTGTACTCGTATTTGGCCAAACGCTCGACTGTAATTGACTTTGACGCAATTGCTTCTTCTGCATAAATCGGTTTTGAGAAGGTTGCTCGGTTCCAGCTCCGCCAGTAACGGTTCCAATAGCAGTGGGCCCCCTCCCAGTTCCACTTCCGATTCTCGTTTCAGCCACTGGCATTTCCTGCGATGGAGCGACTTCTTCTAAAGGCTCGCAAGTTGCGACATCGGCGTCTGCTTCGGCCGGCGATGTGGCGGTAGATGTCGACGATGAAGCGGATGGACCTTCGCGCAAGACAACGTAAACCGAGTCGCCATCGGTTACGCCGTGGTCTTGAAGTGTTGACAGGTTTTTCACTCCCAGATCATCGAAATAGTCGCGTCCATTCAGGCTCAAAGCGAAACGTTCGCTGAAAAAGTATTGAGTACTGCAGACTGCAGTACTCTGTTACAATGGACCGGAAATACAAGAAAAAGGTAAAGACCATGACAGTAGGTAATGGAAAGTAAGTACGTACATGTTCAACATGGAACTAATGAGAGCCTTGAAGTCGGCGATTGAACTTGTCTCATCAATACCGTCGGTTGGGTACGCGCGCCCAGCGAAATTCACGAGGAGTTTCATCGCAACTCTTCTCCAAACTGATACGCTAGCAGCAGCGTAGCACTGGCGACTTGCAGAATTAGCACTGTAATGCTAGTTTTCACCCATAACTTTAGTTTCTAGTTTGGAAAGTTATATGCAAGAGTTTACACTGTGTAAAGTTTTAGGTGGGCTATATTTTTACCTCGGCTAGCTTCAGGCATGTCACGAATATGCAATTCACGTCGTTCATAGATTACAGTGATTTTCGTCGAGCCCTTTTGGCCATAAGCCGTGATACGGAACATAAAGAATAATGAAACCAGAACGCAGTAATTGATTCTGCAATGTCATTCGGCCCAAAAACCGATCTATTGCACGTCACCGAGAATTGAATCTGGGACGAGCCCAGCCACTCGCTACCTTGCAATCCCTTCCCAACCACTAAATGATCCCTTCAGGATAAGCAGCCTGAACGATCTATGAGTGCTTATACCCGCACACGATCATCGATGAGACAATTTCAGATTTCCGAGCATGGTATCAGCTGGATTCTGAACAAGGTTTTTCTGGCATCCAAAATCTGCTGCTTCACAGTAGGTACATTAAAATTCTCCCTCACACGACGAAGAGTGTCGCGTGACTCGACTCATTTTCGTACGTCGAATTTGGTGCGCGGTCGTGTTGTCGCTCGCTGTCGTCTCGCTTTTTTGGGAGGTCGGTTTGTGATCGAAGATGGTGCAAGCTTGGGTTCAGCAATGGAATCGAGCTCGACGCCCGCCCCGTCGAGTGGCATTTCCGAACAACGAGTTGGAAGCCTCGTGGGGGAACTGGGATGGCTCGGGACGCAATTCATGAAAATTTTAAAAACCTTTTTGCAATAGTGCTATTCTCGCGCTATTCGCAACAGAACATAGTAAGTTACGAAATGATCTGCATATTGTGAATTTATGATTTAAAATATGTCTTTGGCAGTAGAGCTATTTGAGGGAGCTAAAATTTCAAACACTGCCCCAGGCCTCGGTGGTGTTTTTATCCCATGAGCACGTGTACTAATGAAGTATGACGGAATTCATTCAAAGCAGTTTCTTCGCCCTTATCATCACAAACTTTATGGTCATTGGTAAAGCCTACGGACTGCCACATACTGACCAGGAAACAATGACCAAACTGGTCATAGGGAAGCAAAAGCCAAATGAGTAGCCCCGGTACTGTCTTTGTTTTTATCGCGCATACCGTTGCCAGGATGTACGAGTAGGTGACACTCTCACCACAACACAAGTATACGGAAAGGTGAAGTCATTCGGCGCTTGTGTGCATCTGCTTATCCCATTATTCTTGTTTAGCCCCAGGTTCACTCGAAAACAAAGTTCACTTCTTTGACCTTCTTTGGCTGCCTGCATCACGCGCACGCTGCATCGGGATTCACCTGCCGCAATTTCGACTATGTTAGAAGTCGTATCATGTGAAGCCCACAGATCTGTTGACGGGTTTCTAGTCGGATCAATGTTTTATTTTCCTCGTCTGTTTATGAAGCTCTATATTTTCTGGCTGAGCACATTAGCTATGTGCCATTTATTCGCGCTACAGAAAATGATTCCATGGCCTACAAGCAATCGCATCGCAAACGACAATACATAATCCTCGAAACTAAAGGATGCTGTTCCATGGTCCCCAAAAAAATCGATGCTTTGAAGAAGTTTGGCACCAATAAGGTCAAGGGCGCAAAACCGAAAAGTCGGATGAGAGTTAGTGCCTGAACAGAGTCGGGACTGTAAAACGAAAGGTTCAAAAGTACAGCATTCGACGCCAATTTTAAAAGTTAGGTTTCGTCTTCGCCTGTGAAGCCAGGTGGTGGAGACTTGTCGACCTACTGTACAACAAGGCAGTCGAGCAGTATGGTGTGGGGCTGAAACAACGCGCCCGCAGTATCTTTTAGCAGTCACTGGCCACATTACAAGTCAAATTGCAGCACCAGATTTGTCACAAATCACGTGCGAATCATGTTTTAAGATATCAATCTGTTCTACGCACCTATAGTATCTCGTAGAGCAGGGGTCGTGTTTTCTAGACCAGGTCGGTATGTAATATTCTACTAATTCTACCCTCATGTTCAAGTTCATTCATGTTAATGTTTTACCACATCACAAAACGCTTATGCGCACTCGAGGGTGAAGGGACACATTTTACACGAAATGATTTACCAGCCCGCGAGTCGAACACTCGCCCGTAACTGCGCACCTGGCGTGAGAGGCAGACGCCTAACCCGCCAGGCCACGAGGCCGGTGGCCCTAACAGTGACCCTATCGACAGAGGTACAGTCCACGCACGCACAAGAGGAGTGGGGCACAAAGCAACTGCCCCATTTCAAGGATGAGCGATTTCATTGTCCTCTGCCCTCCCACTCACGATCAGTACACTGGTACAGAGTAAGTCTGTCCACGTGCGTTTCATGCAGTTTCGATTCCTGCGAGAAATATGATTATAGGCCATTTTCTTTTGACAACCTCTGGGTGTATTGCAATGTCTATTTCATTTGAAGAACTTGAAATAAGCTAAAGAAATAGAAACTATTGATATTTTTTATCTTAGTGACGCAAATGGTCATAATGGAGTCTGATGTCTGGATACGGGTCAATGAACGCATTGACGTCATCCAAGAGTGCTTATCACGCGAGACGTCCGTGTAAAGAGTGCCCCTAAGGAGAAGGGCATTCTTTGCTAATTCTTTATAGTCCTCTTTTAATGGGAACTTAATAAGAAGGCTGCCGCGGCCACTCCTCGAGCAAGGGACCGTTGGTAACATCCATCTGGCACGGATTGAACGCGGACCCCTAGCAAGATAGACTGTCTGCGCAGTTGCCTCTCTCCGCAGACTTATTCATCTGTAGCCAACTGCCCAGGCTAGGTATCTCTTTATGTGCATGTCAGGAACATTGGGTCATGCACTGATGTGCCCGGCTCGTGCGTAATGCCGAGTAGGTGCAAAGATAAGGTCATGCATGCGAGAAGTGTGCTCATGTAGAGTACATAGCATGCTTCTCCCCTTCTCCCGACAAATATGTACTGTGGGCATGTTCTCGGGCCAAGCTGTTGGTCTTATAGTTAGTTGATACATTCACTGTCTCTTTCATGCCCGCCTACCCATTAAAGTCTCGCCTCGTTATTTGGCCCCATTCCAGAACTCGCTTCCTTTGGCGTCAATGGATGTGCGTGGTTCATTTTCCATTTCATCCTGGCATGGTAAACTGACAAAAGAATTGCGCTTGTGTCTGTCAAAATCAAACGAGCAATAAGCGTTCGGATGGTTGGCCGGGTGGGTTTGTGCATAGGTGTTGGTACTAGTGTGTGGTGACTAGTCTCATTTGGGAGTATGGAATTCAAGGGTTTCGCCACAGTGGTAGGCAAGCACTGAACAACCTGCCGCGACAATAAGTTCTGATCGTCTGGCTTCCTGCCCTTTCAGCTTATTATACCAGGGGGGGGGGCGGTAACAGCAGAGGATTGGCTTGTGTCCAACAGGGAAAAAGCCATTTCCAGTTTGACTCTTCCGCACATTCAGTCAGGTGCAATAAAGCAAAATATTCATTGGTTGGGTGCTTGTTTGCGCTAGTTTTCATTTTGATGTGGTGTGCGATTCTGTAATTCGATGCAGCATCCTACCAGCAGCGGAAGAAATGCGTAGAAACTTTGGAGAAACGAAACTCTAGGAGTGCTTCCCTACTTGCACTCTATTCTTATGTGTTATCATGGTTGAACCTTTTCTTTCAAAGAAACTATTATGATTTTCTAAAGCGGCATGAAGTTCTTTTCACTCGCGTGACCAAGTTGTTGTCGTTGTCGTGTAGTTGGTGCAGGAAGCCGGACCCCTAGCTGGCTTTCGCTTAGCAACCCGCTTGGATCGAATGGCTGCCTTGAGCGTGCATATATTTATGGCTAGAACGGGGAGTAGATGGTAGACGTTTTGGCTCGGGCTGGTGGCACAGGACGGAAGGGAAGGCGGAGAGATTTATTGAAAGAACCCGATGCTTGAATGAAGCACGGAGAGCATAGCAGACCGCCGAGCCAGTCGATTGGCGTGAGAGACCATATACGGATGGCGGCCGGCCATTCCCTATTGACGCGTGCAAAAAGCCTTAGTTTCATTCCAGCACGCATGCCCCTTCTCATTTTTCGAACGATGGGATAGTGAACTCGCCTACGTTCGCCTGGATGACAAGGCCAGCACCGAATATGGACGCGGCTTGTTTTGCATACTCCAACGTGTTTGTGTAATTTTCGGGCGTTTCGTTGATTCAGTTGGTCAATAGCAGGTGTCAGCCCTCTGCCTCCTACATTCATTCATTAATGGGCACCCGTTCATAGATGTCACGAGGGGGAATAGGCATTTTGGGGACGAGTTCGTGGCGTAAGACAATTGTCTCGTGAGCATGAGGAGACCGGAAATTGGGCGACCCTTTCGGTCATTCATGCGAGCCAGCGCCGGAAGGAAATGAGATGGTGGACGCGTGCCAAATGGCGTCCCAGTTTTGCTATTGTGCCTTATGAAAGGAGCGGGATTGACCATTTTAGGTTCATTCTTACGTCAATGGGGTGCGTGTGACGTGGTTGTTGAATCAATTGGCTGGGTTTCACAATGAATTCACTATTTTTAGAGAAAAGACAAACCCCCGTACTGGCGGCTGGAAAATAGGTTTTTGTAGGATTTGTCATCCAGCGGGAAATAGAGACGCGACAGTTTTTCTTTATCGTAATAAAACGTCGCATTTTCTGTTCGGGCAGTTTGACGTGCTGATGCTTATATTTCTGTCGTCATAGGGTCGTTGTGGTTTGGGAGAGTTTGTATCGTTTTTCGTTCACTCCGTGCCAGCCGACAGACGAGTCGAGCGCGAGCCCGGTTCAACGGCTTACACGCCTAAGAGCTCGACGATCGATCGTCAGTGCCACAGAACGAAAACTTGTTCCAGTTAGCTTGGATGGAACGTTCTCGGACTTTGTGTTGCTGCCGTGCTGATGTGGCCGCGGGGAGGGGAGGCAGTATTAGGGATGAATAGAAAACCTACTCCCTTCTTCAAACCACCCAACTCTTCGGAGAGTTGATTTTTCAATATCGACCTGCGCGAGTGGCTAATAACGACGATGACAGACTCGACAAAAGCTTCTTTCAGACGGCGCGTCACACGAGCAAGAGGTTTTGACAGGGCAGCATTGGATGTAAGGAAGTCTTTGACAAGGACTGCTGAATGTAATTACGGTTTTGTCGGTATTCTTGTGAAAATATAAACCGTACCGTTTCGATTTTTCTGTCCTGAGTCCCCCGGCTTCATCCTGGCTGGGCGCTTCGTTATTAGATCAGCTCCGACGGCGGCCATCCGCCGCTGCTTTTCATTCATCGACTCGATTACGTCAGTTGGTGGGCGGACTGGGGCGCCGCGCCGGAAGTCGCGCATATGCTGGGCGCGATAGCCAAGGCCAGCTGCTTATTTCTTCTTTTCGGTATCAGGGACTTGGGCGCGTGGCGCTTCTCTCCGTGCACAAGAAATTGGATGGACGCTCAGGCGTCAAATCCCAGTGGAAATTGGTGGTACTGAGCGTGGGTGGCCTTGGAGAGACTCTGTCCGCGGATGTAATAAAGCGATGCGCAACGTTGGCCATCGCTTTTATCTTTCGATCGAATCCGAAGTCCGGGCATCCTCTTTGGCGTGCCGTACACACACTGTACATACAATAATGGCACCTGCATCCGGGAAATGAGCACCGCGTTACTCCCCTCTCCTTTGGTCCCCTACCTACCTACTGTACACATCGGCCTTATATTATTGTCCAATTATTCTAGGTGAACACCGGTTGGACGCGAGAGCTGATTAGTCTTCTGCCCTTCGTCCTCTAGTAAGATCGCTGGCGACGATTGGAAAAACCGAATGTAGTTGTTCAGACAAAACAATCGCCAAGAACCGAGTCCGGCCGGGGAACACGTCCTCGAAGATTCTTTACACTTTTGCCATTGATCCTTTATTAAATCGTTGAAAGAAAATGAAACTGGCACAGGCCGACATTTCCACTTTGATCAATATTGAGCAGCCGATCGAGGACGATCGTCTACTCATTCAACAAGAAGCGCCGTTAGCCAACATGGCTGCCAAACGCGCAGTGCAAGTTGACCGTTTGCATCCACTTCTGCAGCGAGATGGCGATGATCAGACGATCAGCGATAGCCCGTGGACTGGTCAGCACTTGCCCTACACTATCGTTGGTACATTGCTGGCAGCAGTGGCGTTGGCCGCAGTTTTGGTAAGTGCGCATTGGGTATTAATGTGGCACGAATTCCTCGTCAATGCATGATACCTGGGTTCAAAGTGGATAAGGTGAGCGGGTGAGATGCGTAGACGGAGCTATAATCGAAGTTATATGGCCGAGCTTAGCAAGCTAGGACAGAGTCCACCATTCCGTCTGCCAGGCTGAGTCTATAACACTTACTCATAGTCAATACTTGTGCGCTTGCCAACCTGTGACACGGTTTTTGGCGTTTGCGCATTATCTTATCTCTCGCAACAGACTTGGGTGTTATGGCAGCTGCGCCCATGTACTCTACCCGCCCATTTATGATAAACTATTTTGAGACGAGTATGCGCATTTGATTAAACTACACTCGAGTGATATCCACCAAAGTATGAAATAGTGGGAGAACCTAGAGATGTCTAAAAATGAATTTCATCTTCCTACCCTAGCTTACCCGCCCCCGTCCACAAGCGCCTATAAATGCGATAGGTAGGTGCACTCTGATGGCATTTGCATCACACGACATCAAAGATGACACTATCTAGTCACACAGAACAGGATGCTGATTTGTGCACTTACTGCTCTCAGGCTTATGTTATTATCAAACGTCGACGAAAAGCGACTTCGCCATTGACACCAGAGCCGCCTAAACAGCAGCCGGCAATGCGATGTCCGAGTTTTACGGTTTGTGTCTCTTGCCTACTTGCATTGAGGACGAGCTTCATATTCTTATCTTTCAGATCCGTTTGACCCCATCTCTTCAACAACCAATATCTGTCCTCGAAATTACGCGCACTAGCGCCACGCAGACTCAATCGAATATGGGCGCCACGACTAGTCGACCATTGGTCATCGATCCCACTTCATCCTCGACCACAGCCACTGCTGGAGGTTTCGTTTTGGGTCCGGTAACGGCCGCTGGAGCAATCATTTCGCAACCAATACGCATCAAAGCCAAAGGACTTTTAGAAAGGTCAGTGCTAAACTTGATTTCGTCAAAGGACTCGTCCAAGGACCTGCTTTACTTTTGTGCCTCACCTCGCGCTTGAGCTCTTTCATTCTCCGGTGATGATTAAGCTAATTGAGACTTCGTCTTGGTAATTAAAAAACCCCAACTAAAAATTGGTTCCGCATTAGCTAACAAAGCCTAGGCTTGATGCAATAAAATAAAAAAGTCTCATTTTGCAAGGGCATATGATTTAAGTTTAATTTTCCCGTAGGAAAAAGAACTGATGCTTTTTAAAAGCGGTAATCTTTTTTTCAGACGTGGTTCAAACGCTTCGTTAACGATCGATTTGAATCCAGTGGAAACGTTGCATTTAGCCACGCCACCCAAAGAATGGTACGTTGATTAGTTCATAAAAGCATGAATTTGCACGACTCTCCTCACAACTAAGACTCCTAATCGCTTTTAAGAGTATGCAATGCTGTCTATAGAATGCAATGGAGGCGGGAAGGGAACTCATATATCGCAGGCTCTAGGATGGCGCCTCGGCCCTTGGGGAAGAAGCCAGCCAAAGACGAAATGGGTAGCGAAAAATGTGCGGAGGCGTTCATTGGAGAACGAGGCCCAAGATGATAGAAAAGACGAACAATTTCGCATTACACCATGCATTGCTAGTTTCTTTATTTCGTGCCTACATTCCATCAAATGGCCTCTTCGCCTCCAATTCTCATCCCATCTTACGTTCAGCAGCTGGGACTAGAAAAGACTATTTTTTTGGACCTCACACTGATCTTAAAGGTTTTTTGAGAAAGGTTTGGACACTAGCCAGCACACTGGATTTCTGCGAAGCGTACTAAATCACACAGGAAGGGTCTTGTCGGGAGAAAGTACAATACAGAGAGTAAAGGGCTTATTTTTCAAGACAAGGTCGGCTAGTCTGAGTTATTCGCATGACTGTCTTTCAAAAATGTCATTCCTCGTTTTCACGCGAGCGAAATAACCTTTACTAAAGGTGAAAGCGGAGAAAACACCGAGTTCAATCTTTTCTTTTTAATTGGAAACGATGTATGAGATAAACAAGAAACGAGCAGGTCGGGAGGGCAATTAAATTGTTCATACTGTTTGTGTAGCGAGGTACCCCCGTAATGTGTTTATGAAGGACAGCTATTGTAAAAGTCATACATGCAGGGAGTGTTTTCATTTCAGTTCTGCAGTGGAATATTTGACATCGGCCGGAAACCGTTTGACTAGACGGCAGTTGAGGATGTGCCTAAAAGATACCAAAGCGCTTCATCAGGAATTTTTGGTAAGCCAAGTCACGAGTTGATTGTGGGTTGGGTCAGGCGTGAGGTGTTTCTTTTTTTAAGGATATTCCTCTAAATCATCCGGGTAAGCTGGACTTGCCCGGCTGTAGCAATAAGAATCGATACAAGTCAATATGGCCCAATGAGCATAGTCGAGTCAAGTTACCGAAGCCTCGGAAAGCTCCATTAACCTCAACGACGACGAGGATTTCGCCCACTACTTCGTCTGGTCAAACGCAGTCGACGGACGATATGCCCCAAATGACTGTGAACACGGGCGCTGGTGAAATAGCACCGTTAGCTGAGAGTCGGCCGGGTGTCTCGACCGGGGCTGTGATTGTACCAGCGGTGAGTCAAGTCGGGGCGAGGACGAGCGCAGCTGGCGTTGTGGCTGGTGGGAGTGAAGTGGACAATGAAGAGGACCCGTCGGCCACCTACGTCAATGCTAACTACATACGAGTAAGAGTGGCGACTGCTTAGTCAGCACAGGGGACTGATGAGGATGGGCTTACAGGGCTATGACAACGAAGCGAAGACTTACATCGCCGCTCAAGGACCATTGGTGAATACGATCGATGATTTCTGGTCGATGGTCTGGTACGAACGATCGCCGTGCATCGTAATGATGACGCGGTTGAAAGAGAATAATCGAGTCAAATGCGAACCATACTTGCCCACCCGAGAGGCCCAATATGGTCAAATATTCGTCGCAGTTCGAATGACCACTGCCAAAAATGGTTACTACGTACGGGATATACTGCTCAGGGTAAGTTCGGGCTTGTCTTGTCCGTGATCTGGACTTTGTACTCTCTGAGTTACGGGTCTTTTACGGTCAATCAGCGTGCCGACCATTGTGTCGGGTTGAATAAGTGGCAAGTTCAGACTGTCTTGCAGAGAGCCCCCTGCTAGTCCACATGGTCCCCCCATCCAATTTTGCGGCCTAATTAGCTTCCCTTTCTTAGCGCGAAAATGAGCTTCGTCAAATAAAGCACTACTGGTTCACTGGCTGGCCGGATCACAAGGCGCCATCGTCGACGGCTAAGCAGTTGATTGAATTAGCGCAAGAAGTGGAGGCTGAGCGGCAGAGGCAATTGCGCAAGCGTACCAACGACAATGGCGGAAGTCAGCACGGCGGCATTGCTGCTAATTTAACGGGTCCCGTCGTCGTGCATTGCAGTGCTGGTCTTGGTCGAACCGGTTGCTTTATTGCCACCAGCGTTGGAATGAAGCAGTTGCAGGAAGAGAACATGGTCGACGTGTTGGGTATCGTATGCCAGCTGCGACTAGATCGGTAAGCCATTCTGATACCCTAGTCACACGAGGACATTCCTAGAGCCCTTTTCTCATCACCGCCTTCCGCCTACGCTGCATAGGGGCATAAGCGCGTTGCTAGGATGGCAGCTATTGACATGGCTGGCCTGAACAAAGCCCCAGTTCACACTCTTCCCATATTCCCAGGACGATCCTAGGTCTTTCTTTTTTGCAGAGGCGGCATGATTCAAACAGTGGAGCAATATGAATTTATTCATTACGCTCTAATGCAGTACGAACGTCAGTTACCGGAGACGCCCACGTCGGCGCCAATGCCGTTGACGTCAAGCGGCTCTCATTCGAATTCGAACCCGAGTAGTCGAAGCAGTAGTAAACACGATTCGCCAGTATTTTAGAGTCTAATTTTGTGTGCAGTGTACACTAAGTTCATTGGTCCTGCATGTTCCTCTGTCAGCGATTTGTTCACACTAATTTCAAATTAGGGTTGTCCATACTTTTCTAATTGGGCACCCGTTCTGCCTCTTTTCGCATATTAATTCAAATAATTTCGTAATCTTAATATTTCTCGTCTAACTATTTTGTGTGTCCATGCTTCCTTTCGAAACTTGCTTATTTTGACAGTCAACGTTAAAAAAAACCTTTTATTAAAATATGCGCATAATTTTTCTAATGTTAAAAACCTCAAAAATTTGTGATTAATAAATGTCAGAAATCAGAAATCTAATTTGGATTTAGATGCAGATGAAGCGCACGACATCGTATCCAACTGAGCTCGACTGACCGTTTCTGACAAATCGGGTGGCAAGTGTAATCTCTAAAAGGGGCAACAGGTGGAAGGAAAAATGCATAATTCAAAAACGTCTCTAACCTCAATCAAGAATTCTTTCTTTTTCAACTTGAATGCGTAATCGGCGCAGTCGGGGATCGGGAATGAAATGCTGTTTATGGAAGGAGTGCGAAAACATCGGAAAAATCCTGAAATCAAATTATTTTTTATTAGAATCCTGAAGAAAGGAAAAATCAGTCTTACCATGATAATCCAAAGAAGACTTGTCCTTTTCCCCAGCTTCTATCGGATCCAATCTGAAGACGATGTCAGACAGTTGACGTAGACGATGTAGTAACGGACTGTCATCTTCTATGAATGCGGTTGACAGAGTTAGGAAAACTACAGCTGTAGATTTCTGTCGTACGAATGCCCGCAGTGTAGCCACGAAATTGATCACGTCCAGATGACTCAAATGATCTGATGAATCTGAAAAGCAGTTGCATGAGTGCCCACAGTTTTCAGCCGAGCCGATCTAAGTCCTCAGAATTCCGACACATCTCAGTCTTTGGCAACCCCATCCTACATTATATTACTAGCTGACTGTAAAATGGGCCCCTGAGTCCACAACAGACGGGCATTACTGACTTGATAGTTAGCTAGTGTACCTGTCCGGTTCCACAATGGTGAGCCCAATTGACGGATAACAATTCGATGCCAGCGACCATTGTCTTGTTCATCGGCCGCTTCCGGGTTAAACAGGATGTGCTTCAATTGCGTGAGGATCGTATCGTAGTGGCTGAAAGGCACCAAGTGCAACATCCAGTTACAAGCACAAGGCAACTAGCACATACCTCGCGGTGGTCCCATTCTGACCAACAGCATCAAAAGACAGCAGATTCTTGTAGGATTGAAGATCGTACGATGATATCGGTTGACTAAAATCAAAGTGGTGACGCTGCCGATGACCACTGGTCACTTGCGCCTGAAATAGCACAGAGATTAGATAGATCGATTCAGGAAGAACAGATAATTGCTGCGTGTTTTGACACCTTTTGGTTGTCAAACTGCAGAGAGCAGCGAGCGGTGTTAGTTGGGAAAATATGGAAGGTCTGAACAAAAATGATAGTGATCCATACAAGAGCCCCTCCAAGGCAGGACCGACCATGCAACATAATATGCTGCCATCGCAATTGCATGCCCATCACTATTTCCTCCTCCTGATCATTTCTACTTACACTTTTGACCGGCAAGTGGTCGTAGCGGAAAGCGATTTCCATACTGCTCGATGCATTCGCTCCTGAGATATTTCCATCGCGAGGTAATTCGTCCACAATTGCTTTCGGTATCGTCTAAATGTAAATGAAAAATTAGTTTGATGAATTCTATGCAGAAAACGGTTTATTTTTCATACCCGAATAAAATGGGAGGACATGACGGTGCCATCGGAGGCCAAGTAGAGCCTATTCTTCTGATAAAACCCTTCGGCTAAGAATAACTTAGCAACCGCGTCTGCATTCCCGTTCGTGCCTTTTGACTCTTCTGAAACTTGGGCATCTATATTAGCCACATGGGCAGGCACATCCGGCTATTAGCTACATCCGATACGCCCATGTGAGCGGATGGATAATCCCATCACGTTGTTTGGTAATTCCCCTCCTCAGTCCCGGTGGGTTGGGCTGGTCAACACCCCTTCCTATACACATGCGTCAGCCAAATTCCTTCCTCACCAATCAGTACGATCGCTCCTCCGGGCACGCCCCCACCTAAAACGAGCACTCAATTAGCCAAAATAAGGTAAACTAACCGTACCATTCGCACCAAGTAAGCAGTCAATGCCATTCACTCCACTGGAAACAAGTTTGACTCCAACAGCTCGCCCAACAATGGCCGCCATGGCCGCATTCACAAATCTACAACAAACATGACTTTGACCATATTGACCAACAGCTGTAGCTAAGATATCGATTCCGAAAAGACGGATATTGTCAGCCAGTCATGCAACCCACAGAACCTTCAATTTCTTACATCGAGATCACAACGGGCACCAATGCACATCGACTTAATCACAGAGATCACATCATTTCAGCAACCAACCGAGTGTCCGCTTCAGTCAGATCATCTTCCACATCTGTGTCTTGCACGAAATCCCGCAAAAAGCGCGGGTACTTGGCCGACAGAAGATTATCAACAGTGAATGACTTGTACTTCACTAAAGCTACTGCCAGACCGAGGATACTGATCACGACGACAATGTAGCAGTCGATCATCACATTTTGCATCAACCTCTCGGCATCGTAATAAACGCACTTTGCTCGCATGTTGCACCGAGTTTGCCAGGCTACGCAAGAACGAGACAGAATTCCACCAAGGATAGGTGGAGCTGGAACACTACCCAGAGCTCTGGCCAGTGCCGATGCCATGCTCAGACTGATCACACGCTGATGGAACGGCACACACCTGAAACAGGGTATCTCACAGGACTAAAAATGGGCACCAAAATATTAACCCACCTCAATATGCTCTGCTTGACGGCATTGGCACGTACGAACAGGCACAGCACGATCCAGGCCAAGCCCACGAAAAAGGCGTAGAAACGATAATAACGAGGGCAGTGCGCGTCGATCGGACACCAGGTTTTCTCCAAAGAACCACCGTCAATGAGACTCGTGTCACGATTTAGTCTTTGCTCCACGGGCACGCAACTGCAATTGTAGTAATGAGTTTCATTCTCCTGAAAAGAATCCACAGTAACATCCCCATCACGACATCCTCCTTGACTTACCCCCTTACATCCAGCGAAACATTCAGAAAACATGACCAGTCTTGGTCCATAGCACAGTGCATGAAAATGATCCGCCTCACAGCCACATTCTTCATTGCACGTCGCCACCAACGACTTCGACCACTGAGAGGCTGAATCGACAGGGTACGGTTTCGTGGTTCCAGCCATCGGTCTAGTTGGACATCGAACAGCGAAAACTCCGAAAAATACCAGAGTAGCGCAGGAAGCCACAAGAGCCAGTCGCAAGTTGCCCGCTATCCCCAAGCCGAGATATCGTTGTAATGCCATGCCAGCCAGGAGGCTCGCAATCGCAATGATGACAGTCATGGCTAAAGCACTGAAGTCATTGTAAGACCAAATATTTGAGCCGACTCTATCAACTTACCGCACCAAAACGCAGCCGCGCTCAAAGGAATATGAAACATGGCATTTATGTACTGAGGCATGAATGAAGCGAAACTGGTGTGCAAGTAAACTTGCGCGCAGTAGTCAATCACCAGGCCAAAGTAGATTGGATTTAATAACACGGCCTCAAAAGTAAAAGACAATTACAAAAAGTTCCACGCACTCACCTGGCAGCGTACCATACAGCGACGAAACACTTTCGTTGCCATTGAATCTTGATTTCTGCGATCAGCCATTCTCGATCGTTCCGATTCGGACATTTGTTTCCTCACGAATTTCTTCGTATTTTCTGTTTCAACTTGCTTAGCACCAGGCAATCGATGCGGAAATCCGAAGATTGGTAGGGACGACAACATACTCAGAAAAGTCGCGATGAGAAATCCGATCCACCAAGCGCCGTACCACTCGTTGCTATCAACACTGATTCCAGTCCTGAAAACTACGCCATGACCTTCATTAGCCCCTAAAACTGATCTTGACTTACGGTATTCGCGCCTTGCCGATATCGCCGTAAATTCGTACCAGACGGCCAGCAGTTATGTAACCGAAAGACGCCCCAATCAAACCAGAGATCATGATGACAGCGGTGAACACGGAACTCATTTCATGAGATACGTTTTCATCCTAAAAATCCACCACAAATGATCAGCGAGTATATCATTAAGTATTTTCTTACCAAATACGTCAAGCCCATCGTCCCAGTCGGTAAGGCTCCGATACCATATAATAGACTGGCCAACATGAAGACAAACCTTGACCAAGACGGTCTCGAGCACGATTCGTCTTCTTCACGATCATTCGTGGAGCAAAGAGCGTCCTTCTCAGGATCCAATTCGTACGGGCCGACCAGGAATTGTGGTAATGCGAACAACAACGATCCCAGTCCCACCGCCAAAGCACCACCTCCGATCCACATTGGTCGATTGGCTCCTAAAATGGCAAATTGGCCAAACTGTACGATACAAACTAGCACTCCGCATACCTTGCACACCGAAATAGATGAGCGGCACGACCATGATCAAACCACCGACATCGTACATCATTCGAATCAGGCCCATATCCCCCGGTGTCAGATTGAATCGCAGTTGCATATGATGAGCCGCCGTCGGGAACACGCCACTCATTCCGAATGCTTGGGCAACAACGCAAAGACATATCGCCGCCAAGACGAATAACGGATTTCGACACCATTGCAAGCATTCGGGACGATACCTAAAATGCGTCAACGAGCCATCGTTAACTGCCACTACCAGGTACCGATAGGGCAATTATCGGAACTGGCTGATAACCGATCGACCACATAGATGAGCAATAATTGGTTATTTTCTGTCTATTCGCGTACCAGGTTTCCAAAAAATTTACATACTATGTAAATACTAGCGCATACGCCATTTTCGAAGAGCCCTTGACCGCTCAGACCTTGCAAGGAAAGAATAGAGATGGGGTATGTCTAAGATAGGAAACCTGTTTCGGGCACAACGCTCGCTAATCAAGCAAGCACTTGAAAGCGTAAAAAGATGACTGACCTCTGCGCAACTAAGCTTTTTCAAGTTTTGCCAGCGCCCCTTAGTTTCCTGTTTTATGACCGATTGCTCAGGGCGCTGCGCGTGTATCCAATCGTTCGACCCTTGCCCGTGTATGCCATTAACCGGACGTATGCAAATTCACACTTACTTTCCCCAGCCATAGAAATATTCTTCATCTCTTTGCAACAAGGCGATGTCGAATTCGTTAGTACTTGCTGATTTCACCAATGAATCATCGAGCGACAAACTCGGCTGCAAATTCTGTTCTTGCTTCCCCTCTCCATCCTGATGGTCACGTTGCGATTCTGGTCTCTTCGAACGTGTTGAAACTTTTTCACCGATGCTTTCTTCATTCGACACGGCCGGTTGAAATTCGATGAGCATCTGATTGACATCTTTTTGGTCCTCTTCCATTGTCTTTCCCAGAGCCCACTGGCCGATCACCGCGCACGAGGAAACCTGAAAATGTAATGAGTGCTAGGCAATGTATATGAACAGTGTAAACTGGTGCACTGGAGTGTAATGTGTTAACTAGGTCACGTGACATTCCACCCTCGAACGAGCTGTTGCATTGAAGTGTAATGTGCACTCAAACACAGTATACGATGCATACCCCACCACTGACCACTTTTAGGTCACGTGACCAACCATTGTACAGCTATGCATGGAAGCGTCAACTTCAAACTGCGTCTAGCGTCTACTAGGAGCATAATGTTCAACAAAATAGCATTCTGCGTAGTACATTTGCCTCATCTCATTCCATTCCATGAAACTATCACTACAAATTCATTAAACATCCTGCCCACAAACACCTCGTTTTCGCCACCGACTGCAGTTTCAATGAACACACGTCACCAGAACTTCATTCTCTTATCTTATTCCCAATACAAATTACGTCGCACTGCAGGGCACGCAGAACCAACAACCAGTCGACGTCACTTAACCTTGCCGCACGCGATAGCACTATTGACTTTAGACTGCGTTCAATGAAATTCCCCCCCACCTCATTCAACCAAAACACCTTCCTATAAAGGCAGATGGACGGGAACATTCTAATCAGCCTAGTTACTTGAGTAAGATTTGAAATCGAAGGATCAAATAGTCCCCCAATGGCTGATCAAGATACATCCCTCTATTCCAACCTGTGCCAGTGCCTCCTCTCACTCAGGCGAGTCAAGGCGTCTTATGTCAATGCTCATCCCATCATCAAGTCGGATCTTGAAACCATGGATGACCAATTATCTTATTGCCTCTCCCTCTGTTTCACGACCGAGGACCAATCAACCCTATTCCCCTCCTGCTTCACCTTACTCCAACACATCGAATCCAACTACCACCTCCGTCTCACCCGTTACTTCACCATATCCCCTTACTGGCAACACTACAGGACCAATATGGAAGAAGTTATCAAAGTCCTGGCCGACTGCTGCCACCGACTGATCACTAAGCAAGATTTGGACGAAAATGGAAACGAAGTGGGACCCATATTCGTCCGCAAATTCATACCCATTGTCGAAGTACTACAAAAGACATGGCCTGGCCAAAAACCCCCTCAAAGAATCCAACAAACTTTCCGCCCCGCTGCTAAAGCCTAAGTGACCAATACAAATTATATACTGTAGATTTAGTCAGGTCTATGACCATCTGTACTGCATTGTAAATAAACCATTTGTTCCAAAGCGTATCATTTCCAGCGACCACCAACGTGCATCCCCAAAATATTCACGTTTGCTTTATTCCGGAATTTGAAGAATTTAACCACGGAAACCCCAAATACATCTTTTTACACCTTGCACGCATGAATCTCGTTGTTTACCACCAGTCTGACACCCATCCCAATAGAAAACTTTCTTTAACATGTACCTCTGCAAGGAACAATTTCCATCCAAGAACTTCACTCGTCCAAAATCAAGCCTTCTTCGTCTTCTTCATCCGTTTTGGTGCCTGAAACGAAATACAAGTAAGATCTATATTAGCCCAACATCAGACTAATAATCTAGAAGAGTCAAAAAATTTTAACTTCGCGCTGCCATGAACTCATGAAAAAGCCTAAACGAAATGCATATACCTCATGTCCCAAGTGCATACCACCACTCACTGCTTTTTCCGCTGCCGCGAAATTCAGCTAATAACAAACCAGCTTACCAGCATGGCAGACGACCGCAACAGCCCTCTCTGACGACTGCCTTTTCACCTTTTCACCGCCAGTTGAAGCACCCGAAGAAACGTCCGGTCCGTTATGATCTGTCGGCACGGTTTTCAACGTCTCCTCGCCACCACGGCTACTGTTACCCTCGCTTCGTCGTCGCTCCCCGTTGTCCGTATGTGGTGACCTGGTGCGGCGATGCTTAGGAGATTGTGGTGAACGGTTGGACGAATGACGCCGGTCGTGGGCCGAGTGTCGAGATGAAGATTGACGGCTTCCGTGGTGCCTTTCCGATTCGCGTCGGTCGTAACTGTGTCGATGATGTGAGCGATTATCGTCACGACGGTAAGAATGATGGCGATGTTCATCAACTCGTTTGGGCGAATGACGGCTTCTAAAAAAAATTTGCACGTTAGAGCTTGTAAAACTTTTTACACGAATTCAAAACTCACACCATACCGTGAATATCGAGCGTCGCGACCAGGAGATCGACTCTTACTGCGATAAGTACGCTTTGATCGGCTGTGACGATCCAAATCGCGACGTTCTTTTTCTCGCTCTTCCGTTTGTTTCTTAAGCTCCCCTTCCCTTTGACGTCGTTTTTCTTCTTTTCGATGCTAAAATATCATAATGTAACAAAAAAACCAAGCATGAGACTTTGGTCAAAATATTTACTTACAACCAGTTCCTCAATTGTGGCTTTGATTTTCGAAAACCCCAAATGCTGTTTTCCCGTCAAGTGTTCATCGATTCGATGTTGCGAATCGCCGATAATAAGAAAACAACCGCACGTGTCGCAAACTTCCATGGCCTTTAACTCTGATATCGACGAATCAGCCACCTGAAAACAAGAGACTAATAAGATTACACAGGCACAAAAGACTTCAATTTTATCGCAAAATGATAACTTACTTTTCGATTATCTTCGCGTTCTTCTTTCAATTGTTCCGTTTGTTCGATTAATTTTTTTGCTTCTTCCACTCGTCCTTCAGCGCCTAATGCTTCTGCTTGTTGAAGCAAAGCGTCGATCTCGCCGTCGGATTTTCCTTCCTCGCCCTACAAAATTGAAAAACTTGAACACGAAGCCATTAAGTTGGGTATAGTGAAGCCCACGGTTTCAAAAAATATACAAAAAGAACAGATTTACGATCCGCAAATCAGCTTACTTTAGAACTGGATTGTGTTATCGCCAAGCGTTGTTTATTTCGCATAATCCGCCGTTGCATATCGTTATGGACGCGTTGCAAAGCAAGCAGCCATTCATCTTCATATCCAAGTTTTTCGAATTTTTCGCTAGCTCGATACTGATCTCGTAATTTTTCATCATGGGTTTTTCCACACGGACCCAAATCGGCCTTTGTGTTATTGAAAAGTTCATGGTGACAATAACCACACAAAAAATACTTACAAACCTAAAAATTAATGCTTTCAAGAAAATATGGCATAAAAAAAAGAGTCGCAAAATGAATCACAAAAAATAAAAATTTTCACCTCCGGATCTTCAAAACCAGCATCAACCGGTTTTTCTGATGGCAACGCATTTCTATGTTTCCCCATAAGTTCATCCAACATTGAGGCTAACGCCTGTCGGGCCATTTTTTATAAGAATAGTCTTACTAATTTTGAATATTCTGATTAAGTCTACACGAGAAGTTTTCGTCTTTTTTTGGCCAAAGTGATCTTTCTTTTCTTTGCATACGCGCGCGGTCGCTCGGGCCACACCCGCGACTATTTGCGACCGCAACGAAAACGTGTGCGCGGTCGCCTGGTCGCCTGCGTCCAGCTGGGCTTGGCATTTGGTAGCACGAGTCCAACGCATGTTTGGCTGCATTGTTTATGGAAAGATTCTGATTCTTTTGCAAAAATGAGCGATCTATTGTTAGAACAGCTTCCGAAATCGTTTAGAAATAAAATCCTCGAATATACTGCTGTCGGGGATGAAGGATTTCGTGCTATTATTCGCTGTAATTGCGAAAATGCCGATGACATCGAACGTTGGGTCAATGAATATTCTGCAGCAGCTTTCACGAGCTGGGTTTCCAGAAATACGTTCCCGGAAGTCGAACGTCTTCGATATCGGAAGGATTTTGTTTGCCGTTTGTCCGATCATAAGCACGTGAAAAGCGATAGTGCTCGTTGCTTAGCCCGTGGATGCAAGGCGACATTAATTTGTAAGGTAAAAATAAATTCGACCAAAACTAGGAAGACAGATTTGGACGTAAGGGTAAGGATTCTTGCCTGCTATTTCTGTATAGACCAACTTGTTGATGAGCTGCATTTGCATCGCCTTTTCTGATTTTATTGTTGTTTTCAGGCTGGTTTATGCGGCGTTATCGAACTGAATTCCATTCACAGCCATCCAATTCGAACTGCACACGCATTATCTCTTTTACGGCCAACCGAAGCCGTTCGAGAAAGATTTATGCAATTGTTCAACGATGGTCACAGTGTGCTGTCGGCTTTCAAATTTTATACAACTGAAGTCGAATTGGAACACTATGGAAACGAAACCATGTTGGCTGCAGCAAGCGTAATTCCACCCAAACGATCGGTTTACTCATGTTACGATCGATGGCGAAAAGATCAATTGGTAGAAGGACACATTGCTCTTCCGACATCTGATTCGCTGGCGGCACCTTCCTACGAAAGCATGGACGATGACGGTGCTCCCATGGATAGTGTTCCGTTTGACGAGCCAACTTTTTTGACTGAACAGGTAAAAGGTTATACATAGAGGCCTTGTAAAACCTCTCCCGAATCGAGACAAGCAAAATTTTTTATATCTGCAATTCTTTTTTTTTCAGGTCAATGGCACAATGTGGCGTGAATGGGTACGATCGAAATTTGATAGCCTTGCTTCAAAAATTATCACATTCCAGGACGATCCCAACGTCAAATCCGGCCTGTTGAAGTTCGTTGAGAAGATTGACAAAATAAAGACAGCTAGCCAATTAGCAACATTTCTTCACGCCGCTGGAGAAGTTGGACGCGCTCGTACTGCTCGTCGGCGTCCTGGACTGACGAGTGGTTCGAAACAGTTGAACTCAGGAAGCTTGAGTCAATTCAATCAGCCGCGTTCAAAGAAGCGCCCTCATTCGGAAAAGTCAACGTATGCGTGAAAGAAGCCTGGACTCAGGAGAAAAACCGTTTGCATTCATTATATAGTTTTGTGGCTCTCATTGAAATTATGTCGAATTTTATTCAATAGCTTGCTCATCGTGCACTCTGCCAAGTTGATCTGCTGTGTATTATCTGAATAGTATGCGTTGTGTTTTCTTATGCATAGACAGTCGCAAGCGTCCTGACCTGACTACGGCCTGTCTGGAATGGACCGCGCACATCTGCGTTTTGGCGGCAAAATATTCAAATTGATGTGTTACCGTAAAATATCATTCTCTCGCTGGGATTTCGTCCTAAAATGCCGAAATTGCTTGCAAGTGTAAAGACAACTTTTTCACAGTAATAATCAGAGAAAAAATTTAACTGCAGCAAGATTTGGAGTTGATATAAGTGCTAACACATTTAAAAAATGGTCCTTCCCGCTGAATTTGATCCCGTGCGGATAGGCCTGAACCATGGCTATACTCAAGGAATTTTCAGGCTCTCCTGACCACGCTCAAACCCGTTCTCTAACACGGGAAGAACCGGCCCATAGGCTCGCGTGCATGGAACGGTAGGGTTCAAATTTGGAATTCGAATGCTATCGCGGAAATAACGGTTTCATTGAATTCCTCGCATCACACTTGACCGTCTAACAAACTATTATGTTTTATTTTTTCAAATCAAAAAATTTGAGTTTGGCGGCACGCAGGTTCTTGCATGGCTGCTTGCTATAAGCTGCTACAAGCGCGAAATTTACTGCAGCATGCGTATCCGGTTACGTAGTTCTTCCAGCACTCTGTACCCATATGCACAAAGCAGTACAAAGCTGATTGTGAAAAGAATTACTTTTAATAATTTCACCGTGCGCGGTTGTTTATGTAGTTTCAAATTGTAACAGTAATGCCTCTAAACTGAAGAAAGCTTCAGAGCGACGTCAGTACAAACCAATTGCCGCGGCACGCAGCTTTTCTCGCTTAAATTTTCTGAAGTAAAGCGATCTGCTCTCGTTATCATCTGGCGCGTATGATGCCCGCTAGATGTAATATGCGCATGCAGGTTCTTTGGCGCTCTGGCAAACGCTACAGAGAAATATCAGTAGCGGTTTTACTGATAAAATAAAAACGATAGTCAGTACTGTCAACACAAACAATCTTCTCTTTCTGTAGTTAACATATTCTGGTGGTCTGCTGATCGTGAGTAGGACATCAGTGATTTGATTCGGTAAGACTTCCAGTTTGCGCCGATGTAAAGTCTGCTCGCCTGCGCATCAAGGTCGGAGCGCCAAATTGAAATTTTTTGATTGGAAAAATATAAAACATGATAGTTGTCAGAAGGTCAAGTCTGATGCGAGGAATTCAATGGAACTATTATTTCCGCGATAGCGTTAAAATTCCAAATTTGAACCCTATGTATTGTTCCTTGAATGCTAGCCCATGGGCCAGTTCTTTCCGTGTTAGAGAACCGGTTTGAGCGTGGTTAGGAGAGCCTGAGAATTCCTTAAAGCCATGGGCCTGAACCAAACTATGCCTAAATTTTCGTTGCAAGAATTTTGGCTTTGGCAGAATCATCGACTGTTTGCTCGCTAAAATTTAAATTTTCAGTCGAAACGTGATCACCTAAATAGTATTCGAATTGATCGACCTATTTTTCAATTTAGCCATCGAATCATGACTTTTTCGGCTCCGTTTTTTCGACGAGAATTTCACAGCAGATTTTTGAACGCATTTGTCCCCGGTCACGTCGAACCTGATCATCACGCAGTGAAAGCTCTGGTCCAACAATTATTAGAATTAAATGGTCGTTATGTAATCCTAACTGGTGCAGGAGTGTCGACCGAAAGTGGAATTCCCGATTATCGATCAGAAAAAGTGGGTCGATTTGCACGAAGTACAATTCGTCCTATACAATATCATCAAATTGTCAAATCGGCGGCCGTGCGACAAAGATATTGGGCCAGAAATTATGTGGGGTATCCAACATTCAGTCGTTTCGAACCGAATTTGAGTCATCGTTTATTGTCCGATTGGGAACGGGAGAATCGATTTTATTGGCTATTGACACAAAATGTCGATGGATTGCATCAAAATGCTGGAAGTAAACGATTGATTGAGGTAAGAATATCTGTATTTGTGGGGCAAGGGGTATCGAATCGGCTAATTTGATTGGTTTCAGTCATCTTCCACTTCTAGTTTTGAAATTTTTGTGTCAACTTCTGATCCCATACCTCCGACTTTCTATCGAATTCTTTATCCTTGAAAATTTTGCCAACTGAACGAGTGATTCAGAGTCAGGTTCCTGTTTTTCTAAGAAGGGCTGGCGGCCTGGCTCGTAAGGTGTTCATTGCAGATCAACAGCATAGTCCGAACTGATCTTTTGATCCATTTCAGATGCACGGTACGATGCATGTCGTTCGTTGTCTTCAATGCACATGGCGTGGGGCGCGATCGGATTTCCAATCCATTTTATTGAAGCTAAATCCTAATTATCTCGACGATGTCAAAGCGACTGCCATCGCTCCGGATGGCGATGTGGATTTGCCGGACTCGAAGATCAAAGACTTTAATTCACCTTCGTGTCCTGAATGTGGCCACGATATCGTACTTCCCGATGTGATATTCTTCGGGGATAACATGCCAGTCGCCCGTCGTATATCGATTGATGAAAAAGTGGATTTAGCTGATGGATTGCTTATTCTCGGATCGACGATTAGTGTACAGTCAGCTTTTCGAATTGTGCGACGAATGTACGAGAGAAAACGATTTATCGGTGTGGTTAATATTGGTTCGACGTGTGTTGACCACATGGCTTCGTTACGTGTATCGCAATCAAAGTGCAGCCAAGTTCTGAAATTGGTCGATGACGCCTTCAAACACAAGGAAATGGATCCACTGGCTTCCAAACTTGGATTGCACCCTCGTGGGAGGCCTGAACAGTCTTGTATTTCTTCAACCCTCGAAATAGCGCCTCCTGATTCTCAAAACGATGCTCTGTCAAACAAGTGAAATTCGTAGAATTAGATACCTTTTTTGATTAGTACATTGTGTATCATACATAGTTTGGAATATATACTAGAACAGGCAGCTGCTCTAGGTTGGTCCCAATTGCGAGTCATGTTTTATATCACTGTGCAAACTAAGCATGTGGAAATTAAAAAGAAAAAATCCTCGATAATTCAAGGTAAGTGGTGATTGATTCAGGACAGATGTAACTTTGACAGTGAGGCAGAGTTTGACAGAAATAACCAGGGCGTATGACTGGCTGTTCTCATGGGCCCTCTTCCCAGTATCGACCGATCCACTGATCCGAGGGGTGGATTGGTAACAAAGTTTTCGCGCTTTATCTGCTGGAAAATGATAACGTGTGGCATACCATGACCACAAAATCCCGTTTTTTCTCTCAAATCAGCATTTAATCCAGCTTCAGGCGCTGGTTATCTCTCCTGTGTCCACTAGAGTGGTCTGAAAGAGATTGACAGCGAGGAAACAGAGCAGTTTGGTGAGGGCGCAGTGCCATTTACGTCATCCCCATCAATCTTATATTTTTTGAAGCGGATCAACCGGATCGGGATCTAGGCCTAGGGTCGGATCGGTCGATGCTTGCCCTCTTCAAGTCATGCATTAGCCATTGACCGTCGACCTCGAAACATCAAGTTCAAGTTCCAGCTTTACTGTGGCCCAAAGCAGCGTCAGCACACTCACAATGGGGCAGACAGAGTACGAACGTGCTATGCTCACGATGACGACGAGTGTTGGTCACACTGCCAGGGCCAAAGTGGTCGTGAGCTGCAGCCAGTCTCAGGTGAACAGTGTGTGCATGCCTCATGCGGGCATTGAGGAGGGCTTGGTGCTATGATATGCCAGGTGCAACAGGTGTTTGGCCTGCAGAAGGGAGTGTATACCTTTATGTAGCCCTCGTGCCTTGTAGGCCATGGCGAGTGCATTGGAGTAATCGATCTCCCATGGCTGCGAAACTTCAACCCCTCGGACTGATGTCTCATTGTCAGCCGCAGGTATAGTCGCAAGACTTGCCTTGCTTTAGTCGGAGGTTTTGTCCCGCCGACACTCTCCTGCGCCTGCCAAGCTTGTTTACATTTGGTCGCTGTGTGTGCACCCCCAAGCGCTTGGCCTTGGGAGCGGGCGCGTATGGTCGCTCTATGCGCACCTTCAAGCGAGATACCCGTCGGGTTGATGATTCAGTCTCCTAAGATAGGAAGTCTGCCTAAAGTAGCTGCGTACAGCTTGTCAACGAATTACACAGGAAAGACTGTTGGACCCAACAGACAGCATCGAGGGTAGCGATCCTAGTACCTGTATTCAGAGTAGACACTGCCCCCTTGCGGCGGGTTGCGTGGGTGTTAGCGTGCCAGTGGAGGTCCTGTTCGAACATGGCCATGCGTTCGAACCCCAGCACCGCACCTGCCTTCTCTTCAATTCGAGAAACTGGCATGAGTCGTCACGTGACGACCTGCAGCTTGTATAAAGCAAGACTAAACAGGGACCACTTCCTTGGATGAGTCGGACATCATTTACTTGAACTCTGTTCGATGCCCCAATAGGGGTCTCAGGAGGTATGGTACCTAGCTGTAAAGCTAGTACGCTTCATGCTTTCACTGCCACCTCTCTCCATATGATCTGTGTGGGAATACGATGCCTGAAACAAGTGAGATTCCTTCTTATTTGTACCCATGACGTGTCCTTGGTCCAGGGAGCCTCTGTACCGAAATGCACCCGAATGAAATCAATTTGCTCGAGGATAGACCCCGCCAAATACCCAGAGCAGCACCCAGCACTTGTGGGACTAATAAGCAAACTTGAGAGGAAGCCTTACTAATAATGCCTTGTGGAACGTCGTGTTTCAAAAGCTTATGATTCAGTAATAGGCATGTTTTTCCCTCAAACGGTGCATTTAGTGAGGCTCGCCGTGCGAGCTAGCTTTTGCACGGAGCCGCAGTTACTGTACGATCACTGCATCACCCAGGTGGGTGAACTCGAAGCCGCCAACTTTATCAGACCTCCGTTAGCTACACTATACTGGCTTCTGGGAGTGCAAACACTCCACTGGTTCCCTCCACACCAGGAATACCCAACTCCGGGATTCACTCAGACTGACGATAAATGTGAGAGCATTCCAGTGCCTCCCGTGATTGGCCACTCTGAACAGCCTGCCGTCCTGGTCGCGTGTCGGTTGCGTTACGACTTCACAGTACTCTCGTATCTTTGAGGCCACCAGAAGATCAATGCCAGTCGATTTTGACCATCTCTGATCACTGGAATTAATCATGAATTCAACCAATAACACGATTAGTACTCGATGCTTTTTCCTACAAACCAATGCTGATTTGGTCAACATGGTCACATTCACGGCGTACTACATCCTCATGCCAGTCCGATTCCTTATCGGTGTCAGTAACCAATTGCTGGCACTCAAGGCGTTCAAAAAACAAGCCAACATCGAGGCCTCCTACGCCTATCAAATATTCGCTTGTTCAGGAAAGCTATACGACATCTGCGAGTTCACGCTCTACGCCATCGTCAAGTTCTTTCTGGCCGGCATGAATAGAGTGGGCAGCGGGGTCAAGTGGTACATGAGCTCGCACCCACTCATGGTGATTGCAGCCCACGTGTTCCCTGCCACTCGCACATGCGCACTCCTTCTACCCGTCATCCTGACCACTGCCATGTCCGTCGACAGGGCCTTCGCACTGTACAGACCATTCGTGTACAGAAACGTGAACAAGAAGAGACACCAGACGATCGCCGGTGTCACTTGCGTGTCCCTGTGCGTGGTCGGATGCTTCGATTACACTGTACGCTACAAAGTAGTGGACACTGGCCTGGGCTATTACACGGCCATGTCCAACTTATACTACGCCCAGTCCACCTGGACACCCATATTCGCTTACGGGAGATGCGTGTGCCGAGCGTCTAGCATGCTGATACTCATCGTCAGCAGCGTCCTTAGTATCAAGCTGTACCGTCAAAGACTGAAACAAGCGTCACAATTGACCAGGGGTACTAAGATGGACATGAAAAAGGAGGCTAGAAGAAGGAAACACGAAAAAACGCTCTTTGTCTTGACTCTGTTTCAAGTACCCTTTGTTATTTTCACCACTGCTATCTTAACCATTTATACGCTAGGCGCCTTTTTCCAGCCGACTTTTTCAAGCTGTCAAGGAGTCTTGATATTAGCCATATCCGATATTGCTATCGAAGTAACGGACATCATAGAATTTTATTTGATTCTGGTCGTCAGCAGCGAATTTCGAAGAGTGGTGTCCGCTGTCATGCCTTGGTGCAAGACCAAGGTGGTATCGACTACAACCCTTGCTTGAGGTGAATGATCGAGGTGGCACTGTATGATTACTGGTTGACAGGTGGAAATTTATTCGTATCTACTTAGTCGCACACTGCATGTTGCATAATTGGTACTTTTTCAGTAAGAGTCTTGGGCTAAGCGACCAAGGAAAACGGCCGCCCACAGTTATTTATTATCCTCGACTATGTCTCCTGGAGAGAAGATTATTGAAGGGGCCCATTTGAGGGGGTGCAACAAACTTTAATATGCTTCATGCAAGCTGTCTTAAAGATTACATGCACTATCACTTGTGGCGCCAGCGCAGCTCTGTGCCATGAAGGTACCTACAGTATAAATTTTGTACTTGAACGCAGTCAAGCAGTCTCTGTACGATTAATCGCACAGACATTACGTTTCTTGATACTAAAAGTGTCCATCTTGGCGTTCAGCACGAGGCCGTTCTGGCTCGAAATGGCCATGTGGCATGCTGAATGGCCGTACATCGGAGAGGAAATCATTTCGTGTACGATAAGGTTGGAAGTACAGCTCGATGCGATCCGTCAAATAAGCGCGCCATGCGACGTTTTAGGCACCTTTTTACATTGTCAGTTCACCCAAAAGTGTCGCATCGCACAATTATTTGACTCATAGCATCGAACCATACTTTCAGCTTAATATGTCTCTCTACCCTTGAGTGCACGTACCTTTGCTTGGGTGCATGGGATTGGGTGTAAATAAAGCATGAACATGAGGACTGAGCAGCACAGGACCTCCTAGTAGTCGTAGGCATTGGAGGCATCAACTTCTGCTTCGCCTGGAGGTGACGTAGGGCCCCCAGACGCTGAAAAGGCCTATTACTGTACACTGCAGGGAAATACCAATGCATGTACAGACACCTTGCATGTGTACCATGCTACCCCCGACGCTCCGCTGGGGTACACCACGGCCCGTCCAATAACGCGTAATGACTCTGTTGCACAGAGAAGAGACACCCCTAAATGACCACGCCCAGGCGAGGTCAATACATAACTCAAGAGCCTGAACTCCTTGGACCCTCTCCCCCTCAAAATGATTCAGTACAGCCCATTTGATTTCTGTTCCCGACAGACTATCAAGTCACTAACAAGAGGCCGTGACAGTACAGAGATTTGGGTATCATATCTTTGTATTTCTCGGTAGAGAGCGACTGCTCGTCCAGAGTTAGACCACTGCGCACTGATGCGAGCCTTGAGAAACCTCGACTTTTCACCACTGACTGTTGACTTACTCCATAGCATCCTTCTGCACTTCGGAACAGAAGCCTAACGAGTTGGCAGCCTCGGCTTATGGACACCAACTGGGTTTGTAGTAGAGCTGGGACTGGCTTCACAATCAGCTAGGACATGTCCTCAAGTTAGGACGGTCAAATCACAATTACTGCATGTAGGATAGGACTTAGGGTGTCCTAATATTTAGGACATGTCCTGGGTGATTGTGAAACCGGCCCCCTGGTGCCTATCAGCCGAGACTGTTAGTCCACACAGCCTCGATTGCTGCATAAGGATAAGGCTGACTGCAAAAAATAGAAAAAGGAAAAAATAAGGCTGACTGCTGACCGCTCAATACGGCTTTCGTTCGAGTGAACATTCTATGAGATTCAATGGAGTTATCTACAACAGACCAGTTCACAGCTTTGTTAAGGCCCGTTTGTACTCATGCCGTAGGCCGGGCTACGTTCCGGGGATTTTATTTGGGTCGCCGGGAATCACGCTATTGCTAGCTGTAGAATGTTGACCAGTTGCTGAACACGCTGTGCAGTACATTGATTGCGCGAGGATGCAACCTTGTTGCAGCAAATGGTCAAGGACCGCCTGATGACGACGAACGAGGCGATGGACATCGAGCGGCGATGCGAGGTGCTGATGGTGCCCGGCGGAGGGAAGGCCAAGTTGAGCTATCATGCTGCAGGCCCACAACAGGCGATGTGATGAAGGGATGTTGAGTCGTGATGCGGTGGTGCTGCGGGTCAATTACTTCATGAGGATGCGTGCGTGATCGACTTGCGAGTAAGGCAGCGAGGAAGCATCCTCTGGAAAAAATAACATCTTTCTCTCTCCCATTTTATCAGAATTCAGCCAGTCAATGTCTTTTTTGGCCGTTGATCAAAACCTCTGCTGTTTGACATTATCATAAGGTCTCACAAACGACTTCACGAAACCCTTTAAGACTATGTACGTTGGTATTATGCCGATCAGCTTAACTGACTCGTATTCAGGACAATAGTGCCGATAAACACCAAGATCTGACAAACAAAGGTTGTCGTGGGTGTGTAATTGGCATCTTCTAGGGGTAAGGGACAATAGCCACTGGGACTCCACGCACTACCATTTATTACCAAGCCTGGTAGGCGGAGGAGGGAGGTGGCCGACCGAAGTCGCCAAGACAAAAACTCCGGCTGGAGCAGGCAAGTCTTGCGACTATATGCGGCTGAACCACCATCAAAGGGGGTTGACGTCTACCAGCCAGGGGAGACTATCCATCACTCTCTCCCACTCGCCATGGCACCAGGCACGAGGGTTACACACTGGATCTAACCTACCGACAGGGACTACCCAAATGAACTACCCTGTGTACAGTACATGAGATAGGTACAATACCGATGTTGCTTATCGGCGAGGATGGTCATTGTGAGTGTGTCTTTCAATATGTTCTTCTGCAAAGTTCAAATGGCCAAAATTCACACGCGTCCAGATGGCCCCGAGGGCCGAGCCATAGATTAGTTTGTACGCTGAAAACCATTAGCAAACTCTTTGCGGTCGCCAGAAAAATGCTTTACGATGCAGGTTGCTAAGCTCGTTGACCATCATTTTCAATGTCTACTGGGAAAAGATCGGCCGCTGTCTTGCAGTTAGAAGCGTCGCAATGGTGAAAATTCAGGAAGTGGCTGCCGATCCGGCTGCTAACGCTCCAAACGAAGAACCAGCACCGGCTGCACCAGCCGAAGATGATCGGCCGTCCATGGCGAAATTGCGACGTTGGGTGGAGGAGGAAAGCGATGGCGTGTGCCAGAAGGCGTTGGGCTGGCTCAGTCAGCGGACGGAGAAACCAAAGTGGGAGATCTTCTGGTGGACGTGCTTTATCATATCAGTGGTCATGGCCCGCACTCCCTTCCTCGCCCCGCTCATCTGCAACACAATTTCCATCGCCGCCTACTCCATGAAAGGCACCTTGACTGCCTTGGCCTATCGGCAGTGGGACCAAGTGGGCAACTGGTTGGTCTACTGGCTCATCTTCCAGTTTGTTAGCGCCTTCGTAAGCGAACGCATTGTACTGATTAAAAAGAACCCCGAAAACTTCGCCTTTTAGGACGTGTACGCCGAGGACAATCCTTTGTTCTACCCCTCAAAAACTGCTCTGATGATCTACCTCCAGCTGCCTCCCTTGTTCGGAGCCCGCTATGTGCGCCGTTTGTGGGTCGACCCCATCGTCTACGTCGGCCAACGGGACATTTTTGCCGTCATCAAGGGAGCTCACCCTTGGCTGCAGAAACGTGTCTACCAGTTGGACCAGAACAAGCTGGACTCCATGGAATCGCAGCAGGTCCTCGACCACGTCCTCTTGGTGCGTCACGATTCACAGACTTTTCGTTTCTCGAGCCTATTGGTTGATACGTTACAGATTCGACTCAACTTCTGGCGCAGGCTGACGCTGCGGGACCCCATCGTTCCACCACCTCGCTCCCCAGTGGCCGATGGCTCGTTGGGCTCGAGCGGCGGGTTTACGGCCAGGGATCCTAACGATCCTGGCAGCGGTGGCGGCTCGTCAGCTCCTTTCAATGACAACAGCAACGACGGGTCTTTCATTGGAGGGCCTCCTCCAGGGCGAAAGTGATCTGTCATGTGATCTCTCTTGTAAATGCAGAATGTGCTGCACTCGTTACGTGCATGCAATCGTGAATCACTGGCTTACTTTGTTGTTTCTCAAAAATTCGTGACTGGCGCAGTTCGAATATTTCAAACTCCCGTATTCGGCTCCCTACTGTACTAAATGGAGTTACGAACACACCAATGGCTTCCGGATGCTCTTACTAGAGAATGCTCACCTCGCTTGTGGAAGCTTCTAATCGGGGGGCGAAACTGCTCAGAGACGAAATGTGCGGGGGACTGAAGATGGGGAGGAACTTCCCGCAAACCATCACGCACATAGCACACCGTCCCAATATTTGGCGGATGGCCCTGGAACACCTTTTTTTTCAATACAAGTCTATGAGGAGCGCATAAGTCACCAAAAGAACCATTGAGAAGCCGGACGGAACGTTCGAGGCATTTGGCAATTTAGGTTTCAGTCAAACCAACCTCGTGGCTCCTTTTTAGAACTGCGATGCCGACTGCTCCCTACACATCATTTCCATCGACTGGTCAATTGGTCACTTTCCCTCCATAGCTCGCTGGCCAGTTGGTCATCGAGGGCTTTGACGTTCAGCGCATCAGGCCTGCAGTTCGAAAAATAGTGACTTGACATTCTGCACGTCATCCGACGTTGCCACGTACAGCACGGACTGGGCCCCTAGAGATGGGCTCTAAAAAATAACAGCCTTAAGTACGAGACGTAAGAAGGGAGAAACGATCCATACAATGGCCGATGGGTCAATACCCCAGAAGAAACTGAAACTCCAAGGCATATTTCTCATTATCGACGTTCGGACTCGACCAGGGTGCACGCTGTTTACTGACACACCTGAAACTGGAATTTTTTTTGAGCACAGTCGGACCAGCGGAGAAGTGGGCTTACCCTTCCCGTACAATCTTCTCGCCAACTCCCTCGTCCACACGATCATCTCGAAACTGGTCCACGAATAAGCAATGAACCAGTGGTAGTCTCGCTTTGACCCATTCATGTCCCTCGTATCAAAATTACTGGCTTAGTCGTAGCAGTTCGACGACACGTTGACTATGCGGCTGGGACTGCTGCTCACAATGCGCTCCAGCAACAGATTGGTCAGAAGGAAGTGATTCAAGTAATTGGCTTGCAGCGTTTCCTCCAAGCCGTCCACCGTCTGCTTTCTTTGCATATTGACTTAAAAAGAGGAGTTAAGGAGCAAACAAGTTTGTCAAGACCCAGGGACCTACTAGTCAGGCATGTGTCTTTAACGACTGAGTGAATTGAGTCCCCATCGTCTGACTCAACCAGACTCGCTTGGAATGGCTCCTCTGGGACCAGAGGAACGGTTGACTGTGAGTACTCTGAGACAACTGGAGGTTCTTGGCACCCAAGAAATCTCACATTGTGCCCATTCACACATTATAAAAACTTAAATCCTGAGCGGGAATCGAACCCGCGCCCCTTTGGGAGGATGGGTGGTATTTTGTAGCGTTTCTTAGATTAAGCTTCTAATATGGTGTTCAGTCAGCACTCAGGGCGAGGATCACCCTCCCCAGCGGTTCTATCAATCTAATGGCGGCGAAAGAGGAGACACTCACTCAAAGCAGCATTATTAATTAGAATATGGATTTTATTATCCAAAGCCAAAAATTTCTTGGCAAACATGCGCACAGTCGTGAAATCACTCAGGTTGGCAAAGTGGACAAAAATATTCTCATTTCCGGTCTCTCCTTTGATTTCGTTCACCGCTGATTCCCCTTTTTTCAAATCACGCGCCAGAATATGGATAATAGCACCGTGCTTGGCCAATGCCCTTGCGCATTCTTTACCGATGCCTAAAAAGGGAATTTTACTGAAACCGAGTCCCAGTGGTTCAAGTAGTCGGCGCAGAGAGTTGAACGGAAAAATTCCGCACCCGCAGTTCCTCCGGTTATGACCACAACTTTTCCTTTTAAGGACTTTTCAATGCGATGCCTTCTTGTGCTCAGGTTCATCCATAATGATGTGACGAGGACAGGGCCATAACTGGCACTGTCCTCGTCGCCAATTATGTCCGAGATTTTGGAGAGGCACGTTGACCGTCTTCTTCGTAAGCATATCTCATTGTCAGAAAGTCAGCATGGATTCAGTAAGCGAAGATCAACTACTGGAGCTCTGATTACGCAAAATATCCATAATTGGCTCAGTCAGAAGACGTACGGTTTGGTAGTTGGCATCTTCTTGGACGTGCAGAAAGCATTTGACCGAGTTCCGCATTCACTTCTACTGCGTACTCTGCAATCCCAGCATCGAGTTCCCAACAAATTAATCAGCTTGATTTATTCGTATTTGAAAGATCGTCAACAGTACGTTAGTGTGAAAGACTGTGCATCCAGGAGCGAACGGGTGGTATCTGGCGTACCACAAGGGAGCGTGCTTGGCCCTCTTATTTATTTCGTTCATTGACCCGTTATTGCGAGCCTGTTCATCGAAATTCCCTGAGTTTCGGCTCCAGTGTTACGCGGACGATACATGCTTACTTGTCCCATTGCCTTCTATGGAGCGCGACGAAAGTACGATTCAACCTTTTTGTGCGACTGGTTTCACTTATTTGGTCTGGACTTTAATGCGTCGAAAAGTCAGGCTTGCGTTTCGTTACACCCATGTCCCCTTCGACCGAATGCCTTCATTGACCCTTGATGGACAGCGTCTTGTTTTCGTTGATGAAGTCGCTTATTTGGGGGTCACAATGTCGGCGGACATGAAATTTTCTGAGCACGTGGCGAAAATTTCCTCTAGTGCACGAAGAATGTTGGGTGCACTTCGTCGCAAACTTGGTCGGCACGCATCACCTCACGTTCTTGGAGCGGTGTACTCGGCTTGTATTCGATCCAAATTGGAATACGCCTGTCAGGCATGGGATACGATTTTGAAGGCTGACATTGAGAATTTGGAACGTGCCCAGAGATACGCTCTCCGACTTATCATCAACGATTGGTCCAGTGGATATGACGATCTTTTATAAGTTGTGGGATGGCAGCCTTTGGCTCGCAGGCGACAGGAAGTGAAGCTAGTCCAGTTTCATAAATTTTATCATGGTAGGCACGATTATCCGAATGCTCGTTTCAGACATGTATTGGAGCCTGGTAGGAGGATGAGTGAAAGAGTGAACAAAGAGCATTCACTGTTTTTACCTGAAAATAGCACAAGGACCAAGGCTTTTGAGCAGTGCTTTGAACATTCGACCATTATTTTATGGAACAAATTGAGTTCTGAATTGGCCTGGACATACAGCACTGATGTTTTTAGAAAGGGTCTTTCGAGTGCCGCTTTGTAGTGTGTTCTTTGACTGAGCTGCTTATGCTATATTTCCTGTGTGTCCCACGATCTTAGTGCGCTGAAGCGTTTACGTGAGGAATAAACAGTAAACAGTAAACAGTAATGGCCCCCACAGTATAGCACAGGGATCGTGGCAGCTCAGTCGGCCAAGTAAGTTCAGGAAATTTAGAAGGCATTGGGGAAAATGGCGAGCAGGCGACGACTATCAGCAGCACATATGCCGAAAAAGTGCTTGCACTGAATATATGTAGTCACATCACGCACGGCGAACGTAAAATGCCATACTCTCTAAGAAGGTACAGTCAGGAAAAGCGGCGGGATTGGAGGCAATAACTGGGACAAAACTGGTTTCTGTGGCGCGAACCCGATGTCACGGGAGGGTGCAGTTGATAGGTGGCACTGTTGATGTGCAGGACTCGATGGCGAATGGCATCGACGGTTCTTGTTCACAAGACACCACGCGGAACAGTCAAACGTGTTCGAGATGCTCACTGGATTCTTGAACTCTAGCAAAAAATAAAATGGACTTTTTCAACGGCTTAGGATACACTGTGTTGAAGGAATGGTGTGTGAGCGGGCAACACTCCAATGAACTCCAATGAATTTGTGAGTAGATCTCAATTGAAACTGGCCAAACACCTTGTCCTCGCATTCGTCTCTACCGTATTCGAGAGAAGGCCAAACACCAAAAATATCACTCTCTCTCCAGGGAGACAGTCTCGAGCATCTCAGAAGACTGGGTGGGCAAAGAAGCGAGCTTTTTTGGTTGTTTGCAAATTTAAGCCGGACTGTCACTTGGTGAGCCAGTCGGGGACACGCAACTTGTACGGCCAACTGCTCATGCACAACGACTGTACTGTATTTGGGACCACATTTGCCAGGGAAACACATCACACATCGGACTTTGCACTCAACACGCCGACAGCAAATCGATTTGTCACTGTCGTCTGTCGACCGAAACTTTTCGCTGATCACATTGCTCTGATGCTCGTCGGATCATTCTAAAAGGTCACGAGTAAACTCAGGAAGCTAGGAGCCACTAGGGCACTGAGCCTGCACTCACGGTTGGTGCGGGATCTTGCGAGACTGCGGCCAGCGGCCTCGCACCCTTCGGGGCGGACGTGAGTGCTCCGCTGGTGGCATCCGTGGCTGTTGGGAGATCGGTCGATTGCGTCGACGCCTGAAACAAAGAGCATGAGCCGTCGAACCTGAGTTCATGACTGGCACATTTACCGCTAGACCCGTTTTCGATACCACTGATCAAGCACGCAACGAAGGAGGAGCCTGGCCACTCTGAAAGCGACGGAGATGTCGTGGCTGCGCATCCGAGTTTTCGCACTCGCCTGTGTGCTCGTATCTGCGCTCTTCGCAACAGATTCGGGCGCGGGTTCCTCGGTTTTGGACTTGGGACTCTTCTTTTTGCCTCCTATCGGCTCGGCCTCGAGCTCGGCTCGTAATTTCTCCAGTAGCTTGAGCAATCCGGTCTTGACCCAGACAATACGACGTTTTTCTCGCTTTTTCTCTCCCCCCCCCCGCTTTCGGTTCCGACTCTGGCTTCTCTTTCGGTCTCTTCTCCCTTTTGCTGATGACCCCGCTCTTCTTGGCCTGCTTCTTCTTGCCGTTGTTCCTCCCCTCTACATGGCCAAGCAATCTTCCTTCTCGAGCACGTAAATGATTACCACAGGCTTCTCGCCTCGTTTCTTTCGTTTCTGCAGCTGCAACAGGTCGTTCACTTCCTTGTCGCTGCCACTGCTCGCGCTGCCACACCTTTGCCGCTCCACTTGTTCAACTGCAATTCGTGCAGTCGCTGTTCTTCCTCGCTTCGTCCGCAGCACGCACGAAAAGATCATGGCCGCCAATGAGACCAATGCTGCCGTCGAGACCGCCGACAAAATTTTTTGATGACAGAGCGGGGCCCGCTGTAAGATCACGACGCCCACCAGTCCAAGGTGCACTCCGTGTCGTGGAATTGCGACGGTCGTTTTCTGGCTTCGGTCAGTTTCGACAAAACGGTCCGCGTTCTGCAGTTGGAGAATGGATGCAAGTTGGTGAGTTGGGGTCTGGGTCCTTCTGTTTCGGATGAGGGTCCGATGTGTTTTAGACCCGCAATCACATTTGTCGAGGGCACACGGAACAGGTCGACCAGATCTGCTGGAACAAGACCAGCCCGATCTTCTGGCCTCGGCTGGGGGGCAAGACGTGTGCGGGACGTGAGAAGAAAGAAGAATGAGGCGACGATTTGCACAAAAGGCGAGGCTTTTCCGGTTTGTTTCCCCGACCAGTTCGAGAGTGGCTGTGCCAAGTTTATGTATTTAGGCGAGGACATCAACATTGCCTGATCCCGGACGGGAACACTGTCGCTGTGGGCAACAAGCACGATCTCGTGCGTTTCATCGACGCCAGAGGCCGAACGTTCATGAACGCTCGCTGTGATTACTGTGAGGTGAAAAGAGACTTTAGTGTGACCTGACAAGAAATAAAGTGAACGGAAATGGGAAAAACCCAGTGAGCTGAAAATAATTTCTCGTGAGGTGACTGCGACACTTTCGTGTTTCGGAACGTTTTGAACAATGCCGCCTGGGACGGAAAGGCTTGGCATGCTGGAGCATGGCAAAAGGAAGGGTTCGAGAGATCTCCGTAGCCTACCCAAATACCAAGAGTAAGTTCGAGGACTTACCTCCATTTATAACATGGGGCTTTGGTCGCCTCGACTTTTATGACGCACTCTTTTTTCGATGACGTCTCCACCACCTTGCAGACTGCGGCGAATCCTCCCTCGCCAAATTTGGCCTATGCTTTCTACTTGCCGTCCACCATATCTCCGACCACCGGCTTGCCGTCCTTCCCGCGCAAGACGCTCAGCTGTCCAACTCGACCACACGCACCGACCCGCACTGACCGAATGAAGACCTATAGTGCCAAACTGCCATCCGCTTTGGACTTGTCATTATGAAGTCTCGCGTGGAGCTCATTGGTCGGCTGAAAGCGGGACTTCTCTAGGCAGTCGTGCTGAACAAGCTTGGATGGCTAGGTGTGATATATTTAGGTTTTAACTATACGCATATGAGTACACGGTTAGCTATGCTTTTGCACTGTACGAGGCGTATTTTATGCGCCTCCACATGAATAGGACGATGTCCAACGTACTAACTTTGGATAGAATGAATCATGGTTTAATAAGACGCGGAGCAATTGGTTGTGATGAACACGGTCAAATGCTTTTCGAAGATCAAACAGCACAGCCCCCACTGCGCGATAAGCTGGCCGAGAAGAATTTAACCAATCGTGAATTGTCTGTGACATTCGAATAAGTGCATTAGATGTCGAATGACGAGGACGAAAGCCATGTTGATTTCTTGACAGTTTCAGTCAAGGAAGTATACTCATCTATTCACATGCTTTCCACAGATTTTTGAAATGAGGGAGCAAAGAGATCGGGCGGTAATCGGAAGCGACAGCACGGTCCCCCAACTTTGGGATAGGGACAACTTTAGCTAGTTTCCATGTCTCAGGGAAGCTTTCTTCTTGCAGTGATCTATTGATGATGATGGTCACTGGACGTGCAATAGAACAAGAAATACGTTTAGGAACGGCGGAAGTAAGACCATCCAGCCCAGGTGCACTTCGAGATATGAGTCCGTTTTGAGTCCGATTTAAGTCCCATGTACTTTCGCAAACCGCACGTGAGGAAGTAGTATTCACAAAAGGTCATCCATCGGACAATCTTTGATTACCAAGCATGGATATAAACTAGCTTCAGAACAAGGCTTTTTCCGTCGTCTAGAATCTGCAGTATGCTGCTTTACAGTGCTTTACAATTCCCCCCTCAAACCGAAAAGTGCCGCGTGACTCGGCTCATTTTTACTGGTCGAATCTGGTGTGCGGTCGTGTCATCGCTCGCTCTCGTTTCGTTTCCTGGAAAGTCGGTTCGTGATCGAGGATGGTGCAAGCTTGGGTGCAGCAATGGAATCGAGCCCGGCTCCCGCCTCTTCGAGTAAGGACGGCCTACGCGTTCTTCATTTCCACGAACTACAAGAACGTGCGCGCCCAAAGCGGAAACAAGTGAGAGCTTTGGTTCTAGATCCGACGTTTTTGCTTTCGAGATTCAGTGTTTTCAGGAAGCCCCAAGTCATCTATCGAACTTGCGCCCAGTTGTGGCGGGGCATGGACAACGAGGATCGGCAGCCGTACTTGCAAAAGGAAGCCGAGGATCGCCAGCGCTACTATCGATCTCGAGACGCCTGGGCTCGTCGATACCCGGGCCGTGTCCCCCGAATGCGCCGCCGTCGAAAGCCGCCCGACGCCCCGGTAAGCCCCTTGGCTGGCAGTGTCGGGGGGAGCCGACCTAAACCTTCCCAGAACCCCCCCCCCCCCCCTCCCTCCCTTCCCACGAGGACCAGTTAAAAGGCCCCCCCCCGGACCCACCGGGAGTGGGGGGGGGGGGGAGAGGGCCCGCCGCGGGGCCGCGCGGGGGCGCGGGGGGGGAGGAAAAGAAAAAAAAGGATGGGGGGGCCCCCCCCCCCCCCCCCCCCCCACCCCCCCCCACTCCCCCTCCACTGGTGGGGGGCGGTGCGGGAGGAGGAGGGAAAGGCGCCCGGCCAGGAGGGGCCCGCCCCCCCCCCGGCGGGGGCAAAGCCAAGCCGGGGGGCGGCCCCCAAACCTCCGGGACCGGTTGGGGAGTCCCCCCCCGGCTCAAAAAAGCGAAAACCGGACCGGGGCGGGGGGCGGGGGGGGGCGGGCCCGGGGGGGGGGGAACGGGAAAGGGGGGGAGGGGGGGGGGGGGGGGGGGGGGGGGGGGGGGGGGGGGGGGGGGGGGAGGGGGAAAGGGAGAAAGGGAGGGGGGGAGAGAGGAGGGAGGGGGGGGGGGGGGGGGGGGGGGAGGCAGCGCGGGGCGGCAGGGGTGGACGCGGGAGGGGGGGGGCGGGCCCCCCCAAAAAAAAAAAAAAAGGGGGGGGAAGAGGCGGGCCCCCGAGGTCTACACTGACATGCATGCGCTGACGACTCGTACAATTTGATAGCAAGCAACATCGCTAAACCATTTGCGTAGCGAGAATTCGATTACAGTCTGGTGAATCGCAGACCAGTCGATCAGCTGTGTTTCCCATCCTGGCCCAGTATTTCTGCCTCAACGGTATAAAGTTTTCTTTGGAGTTCGTTTAGCCGCGTTGCGGCAAGGGCACAAGTTTGGTCGAAACCGTTTGGTTCCAGCCGATTGCCGGGCCTTATTGTTAAGTATTTTGGAGGGATAGCTTGGTTGGTTGTTTTTTAATTTTTGCATGCCGCCCCAGTTTCCCTTATCGTGAGGGGCTTTGAATCCGCTTTGCTAAGCCGGCTTGCAGCGCGTGAGCACCAACATTTCTCTGACGCTTCCGAGTGGAGCAGCTTCGCCGAGGGCATCCTGCCGTTTCATCGTCAGTGCGGGTAGCAGCCGCGCGTGTCGGCCGTCGAAGTCGCCCTGACGGACCAAGAGCGTGCTGAGCAGTTCTGACCAGGAATATGAATATGATGATCTGATGGTTGGCTGACTCGATGTCGTTATTTTCGCACTTTCACGTTTTGATATTATGTGCTTTGTATTTCTTGAGCTCATAGTGCGTATATGCATTTGCACAAGAATAAAATATGATGATGATGAGGGACTTAAGATAGTCACCGACCGATGCCTGCCAAGCAGCTCTACGATGTTTCTCCCGAGCTCTCGGTGCCTTGACCTCAGAAATTCAGGCCAGTTCCCTGACATGCTCTATTACAACTATCGTGCATTCGACGAGAAGCAAGCCAGTCACTGGGCTGCGCCTTTGAACTCGCTAAAGACAAACAAGAGCTGTCATATCAAGAGACAAGGAATAGCCTTACATTTGGGACCCTACTCCTGCCCCCAGGTCGGCCCCCCGAAGAAAAGCACTTTCAATGCAGTCTTGGAGCCTTCTTTAAAATCACCGGGATCTGGTTCTTTGTCACCTCTCCTTTTCATCCTCTGCATGCACCATCACAGCCGACCTTCAATCCAACTCATGGTCACTTCTCTTTGCCGACGATGTTTGCCTCGCTAGTGAGACCAGAACAGCGACCCAGAGGGACACTCAGCAATGGAAAGATCAGCTAGACGAGTATGGCCCACGGGTTAACACCAGGAAGACGGGGTACCTGGAGGGTGGCCCGATGGCACCATCAGCATCGATAACGAAGAACTAGAATTCTAGTGCCAGGGTTCAATCACCAGCCACGACGAAAATGTGCCATCGACGTTCGAGGAAGGCTACAAACAGCCTGGATGAAATAGATGACAGGTGTCCTCTGCGGCCGACGGGTGCCAGACATGGTCAAGGGGAAGATCTGCAAAGTGATGGTCCGCCAAGTGGCCCCGAACAGGTCCGAATGCTGGCCTGGCCTGGGCTAAGGAACACATATTTGACAATCATTTTTTACTCAGGCGGGATCGTCCATCCATGAACAGGCCCTGAACACCATGGAGACCAGAGCTTGGGTATCACGCGGTGAGATCGCATTATCAACGAGGACATACGGCAGCTGCTAAGGGTAGCCCCTAACAAAGGGAAAATGCTCGAATCAGGTCTAAAGTACCGAAGGCTCACGATCAGTAGCCAAGACAGCCATGCAGGTCGACCCAAGGCTGACCAAAGAAACAGTAGATGAACCTGAAGACTGTCGACGCATCCCCAGAAGACGCCCTTGCCGAAAAGCGTACCTCGACATAACGGGAACAAAGCTAGGATAAACGGGAAGAAAGAATGAGCGAAGATCTGAACTCATTCCAGTCAGTCCCCTCCGGACATCATCGTATGATCAATTCTCCGATTTCGACGTTTTTTCACCAAATCATATCGTTCATGGCCTATGCACACTATTTTGCACCTTCATCCATAATCAAATACAACACACCAATAACCGAGCAGTGCACCAAAATTCAATCCTTATTGCATAGCCACTGCATACACACTTATATAACCAAACGCCTATAAAAAAGCGCTCAAAATCACGCTAAAACACGAATCAATTCCGAGCCATACATCAACGGGCCCAATGGTCAAAAAAGGAATTTAGGGATGGCCGTAAGGGCAGCACATCTACAGTACATTAAAGCTTGGCCGCACTTCAATTCAAGAATGCAAAGTTCGATGCGAAAGGACGGAAATTTTGTAAGCAATGCCAGGCAAGCCGAATCAATAAATAATAAAACCAAATTGCACTCAAACGAAATAAACATGGGCATTTTTAGATTTTAAAGAAGGCGATTTCTTCGAAGCCGATGTGCTTAAAATCGAATGAAGTTGCTGCGGCGGATTATTGCTTTTTATTTCAACCCCGATTTCCGATTTCACATGCTCTCCACTATTCTCAAATGCTACCACTTCCTCACTTGAACACACGCTCACTTTGGGCGGCACTGGACTGAAGGCCGATCTAGGACTAGGAGCAATAACGTGCCGATATGTTCTCCTATCTTCCCCGGACGAATTGGCTCGATTCAAATGCGTCTCGGACTTGGTCACCACGCATTCACTTCTTCTTTCCGTTCCATCCCCGTGATACATACGCGTATTATTCGGTGGTTCCGACTTGTTTCTTTCGCTTTCCTGACTCGGCGCTGACAAAAACAAGTGTTGTTGTTGTTTTCGAAACAAAGGACTATTCGCCAGCTCGCTTTCCTCCGACGATGACCAATACTTGTCTCCAGTCGTCACAGTAAGTACAATGGGTCGTTGCGGTTTCGAAATCGCCTTATGCACCACCGTTACAGAAGCGGGGGTCTTTTCTTCTTCATGCATTCTTGCGTCCAAATACGGAACGGACATTGCGTCTGACAAAGATTCACTAAACGACGTTTTCAATTTTGAAACGCGTGGCATCGGAGTTGGCTTTTGCTTAGCGTCATTTGACATAATCTTATTCGAATACGCATCCACGTTATCGTAAATGCTGTCCAAGAGGATGCTATCGTCGTCTTCAGAATCGTATCTGCTCGATTGAACCGCTTGCAATGTTTCCCGACGATCAAATACCGCATTGGCTTCTTGGAACGATATGAATTTGGCTGCATTCCCATCCTCCATCCTCGGTGATCCTGAACTCTGCTCGGTTACAGCTGCCTCTTCCTGTTTTTTAGATGACGGATTTACATTGGCCAACAATCCATGGATCTCAAATTCCACAGGCAATACTACTTTTTCGACCATCGAAGAATTTTGGCTCGTCAACGGCGATCTTCCTGTTTCTCGAAGAACTGGCGATGTGGACGCGTCTTTCAACAGCTTCGCTTTCTCTTGCTCGCCTTTCTTTTTATCTTCCTTCATAAATTCTCTCTTCAATCCGCTCGTCTTGGTTTTTTTATCCGTCTCCAATGCCATCCCCCCACAATTTTCCAGCTCTTCGCTGCGAGATTCTCCATTCAGATCTTTTTCACTGCGTCGACACGGACTTCTCCATTCTGGATTCATTTCGATGACATCCAAATCCGTTATCGATGGCGCCCGGTCTTCCTCCTCCTCAATAACCGACACCACCGTCGGCAATTCCTCCAACGAACTATAGATCTTATTTAGTTCTGGAAACAAATTCCGCAAATCGTCGTGACTCGGACTATTTTCTGGAGGCGTTTTTCTTAATTCCAATAAGAGCTGTTCTTCACTCTCCGTCAATTCCTTACTCAATGCAGCTGGATCGAGTAGCACTGGTTCCTTCGGCCTTCCATTCTCCACACTGCTCGCCCTCTTCATATTGGACTGATCAGCATCGCGAATATTGTCCAGATCTGGCGAAAACGTGACGGATCGAGTGATAGACGACCGAGCCACGTCCATCGTCCTTGATGCCCCGTTGGTCTCCACGTCCGACGCACACTTCTCAGCATTCATTGTATTCTGTTCGCCGATCGTATTTGCATCATTCGCCCTCTTGTCTCCGGGTCGCCTCAGCGAATTCGGAGCACTAAATGCTTTACGCGTTTTCGATGAGCTACTGCCAAATGACACGTCCATCTCGTCGTGAAAACTGTCATCGATCGCGGCGAAGTTGGACTCGAGTAAGTTCCTTATCCATTCTCCATCATCCGATACATCCTCTAGGCACGAGGGCGGTTCGCTCAGAGGAGATGAGGACACCGGTAGCACGGTTGCTTCGAAATACGACGCCGCGTCACGACTTTCCATCGGCAGTGTACCTTCTACATCAGCGTTATACCTCAGCGAAAATACAGCTGGCGATGAATCCACTGAGACAATCACGCTAAGCGCATGGTCGATATCCGTCGTCCTGCACGATTTCAACGAAACTCGCGTATTGCCCGACGTCGATGGTGCTGACGAACGTGACGAATATGAACACGTCGGCTTAGTGCCATCGACGGGGGACGGTGTGGAGCACATCCACTTGACCGGCTGATTATCCATCCTCTGAGAGACAACGAATGACGTACTCTTCGGCCCCCTGATGCTCGCTGTAACGAAAAACAACTCCATCCAACCTCATTTCCAAGCAAGAATAAAAATCATCCTACTTCTATAAGCAGCTTGTCGAATCGATGAATCCAGCGATATAAAACTTGTTTTTCCATTCGCCGAGGGTTGAAAATTTTCAGCGCTTCTCACATGTCTCAACCGTTTCCTGGAACACCGCCATAACTCTTCCACACGATCATACCTTCGAAATATTACGCCACTCACCTGCTATTCCCTTCCTCTTCATTTCTGTCATCGTACAAATAGGTCGACTGTGGCGGGCGTATCAGTTTCGGCGTACTTATAACTGGCGATGGCGGCGGGCGATCATCCGTACTTCTAGCAGTTTTACCCGTCTCTTCAGATTCTTGCAATGCTTTTTTCCCTTGAAACAACATCCGCCAGCCTCCAGCACCGCCACCGAGCCCTATTTTCGTCGATTTGCTAAAAATAAAACAAAGTCTCATCAACTTTTTTCCTTTTTTGCCTACTTCAGTCGACATTGTTTTTCCCGCAGCCCCACGCGGTGGCTGGCTCTACCTACGAGCACAAGAGGGCCTGCGTACAGCAGACGAGGTTATCCTATTGTAGTCCTATACTCCAATAGTCAGTGTTCGACATGAAGGGTTTTTAGTTTTCCCAAACCAATCTCCTCCACAGCAAATCGAACCTAGGCCGCTCGCAATCATGTATTCCGAGTGAATGAACACCAACTCTAAACCCTCCCGCCCCTCAACATCAAAGAAACCTCGTACCTCTTCGACGCCGGCAACTGTATAACAGTGTGATACTTGGGCGGCACGGTCGACGCTCCGCCATTCACATCGATGCATTTCCTATTCGACAAATCCGGCAGACCAACATTGGCTGGCACTTTTTCATACCGGCATTCCATCAATTTCCGTTTCGCTTCTTCCAAATTCACTAGGTTCGCAGTTGGAGATGACGACGTGAACGCAGGACACGCCAACGACATCGGTCGAGCTCTTCTCTTCACCCCGTTCCCTAGAATCAAATAAAACTGAACCAGGGCATAAGACAACCCAAACACAAACTTACCAACAGACGCAGCAAACGTAGGCATCTTTCTACTGAAGATCATATCCGCATACCGAATCAAATATTCCACAACAATAGCTTGAGTGTTCACATTGCGTAATACAGCCGCTGTGTTTTCTTTCACATTTTCCAATTCTTTACTCCTGAAAACAAAACGAAGCATGGAAATTTCTTATTTCTCATCTACGAAGTCAAAACTTTCATCCATTTTCTTTATATGAAACGCCAAGATATTATCAATCCATCTATTCCACTCACATCTCAAAATGTGACAGCATGACCAAGTTCACTTCAAAACTCGCTCATAATTACGAATAGATTAGGCCATATTCCCTCGTGACAAGCTCGTCATCAACCCAATTCCATAATTCGAAACCGAACCCACGCACCCGTTCGTATCCTTGGCATCACATGGAGGCCACCTCCCCGGGTCTCCGACACGCAATAAGCTCACCAGTCGTTCAACGAACGGATAATGAGAAAACTCTCCGTCACACCAACATTGCCTCTTTTCTCGAGAATGATGACTCCAAATCGCCTCCCACGAGATTCAGGGGTTCGACTTTCAAGCTAGCATGAGGTCACGATTCTCCTCGTAATTTCCATTTCATACTCACACCACCAGAAGTGGTCTCCCCGAGTTCAAAAGACTAGTCGGCTTCACCTCGACCCCATCGCCCAACCGCCATGACATCCTTATCACTCAAATCCATCCTCGCTATCGGCTTGTTCGCCATGTTTTGCATGATCAATCAACGAAACGGTGTCGCCCAAGCGTTCATGGTCTACAAGAAAGCCCGTATCCTTCCGCCGATGATCGCGTCCATGAAACGAGATGTCCAGGACGAGAACGGCATCGAGACTGAACCGTACGACGAGTCCGAATCCCAACCATTCCAAGCATACCCGAAACGTTACAACCCCTACCCCCTACCGCCGTTCCTCCTTGGACGTACACGAAGCAGTTCCAAAATCAATCCGCGCAAGGCTCGTCAATCGCCCGATTCACTCCCCATTTTGAGACGAAACTATTGGTTGGGCAATTACTGGTGAACAAAGTAAGCCATCCGTGTGACCTATCATACACTGATCCGCAACATGTCTGACATACGCGCGTGCTTACGTGTGCAATATCATATTCTAAGTAAAACGCTCCTGCGAACATGTTTCTTTTGTAAAACGTTTTTTTTCCTTTAAAATCTTTTTCTCTTCTTGTTAATGCGCTTTTTTCTTATCGCAATCATCAGCGGAGCAAAAAAACTAGCAAAGACGAAGGGGGAGCTCTTGTTGAATCCACTCTCCATCATCATCATCCTCTACTTATCCAACCACCACCCACCATGCCATGCCCGCCATGATAACCAGCCGATCCGGTCGCCCGCGCCCACACGAAAACTCAAATCCACTTATCAAAGAACGGACCAAAAATGGAAAGAGACAAGCCCCTTGTCCGATAACAGTCCAGTTCCCTCGAGTACCTTGTCACACGAACCTAATGAAAAGACCAAAAAAATCCATGACACTAGCCCCATAGCCCAGCCCTCTTTCCAACCATCACCATTAATTCCACTCATTCCCTCATCGCTCTGGTAGGCCAATACGGATTCTAGTCTCCTCTTACAATAATGAGAAAATCTCATTTCCCCGAGACGATGAGGCGGCGAAACAAAAACTTGTTGGCTATTATTAACGACCCTGCGGACCTAGATATCCTACTCTAGCAAAGACTCCTTTCGGACTCCTTATTCCATCGTCGACGTCCATAAAGAGCGGTTGAAATTCGCCTCACAAAATCCTATTTGGAAGATTCGAAAAATGAACAAACTTCTTCTCCTATTGGCCATCACTTGCGCCATCCTTTCGATCGCATCCATCGCGCAAGCTCAAGGAGCCAGAAGCAACGATTTATGGCGCGAAGATCGTGGTTTTAGTCGAGGAATTTCCAGAGCCGCACTCGAACGCGATGCTGCCTGGAGAGGTCGCGGTTTCGGATCGGGTCGTATCGGAAGAGCGGTACCATTATTCAACGCCGAAGGAGAAGTCGAGATCGAGTAAACGACCAAGTCCAAGTTCGAAGAATCCCCATGCTTCCGATGAATAATTGTAAAATTATTCATATCGATATATCCTATGATTCTCTGCGTAAGTTTTCTTACCTGAGTAAATTCGGAGCCCAAACCAAGGCTAAATTAGGATAGTGCATTCCCGTCTTATGCCCGTGTTCTCCAACGCGCGACAAATGCTTTATTAAATACTCAGCCGTCCTTCAATCAAAATCAAGCTAACATACTGAGCATACCATACTCATTCGCACTACTCACCTGAAATAAGGAGGTGGCAACTGTTGCACCACATCGTGCAGCCGTAGTATCTTCATGCTACTGTCATTGCCTTGCACCGCATCCTGAAACGACCAACCCATTAGCAATGCCTCCGTCCCTTGCAGTTAATTCCGCCCCTGTAACTTATCACTCTGAATCCTCAAAACAATGATTTTTTCATTTGCAAATCCCTTATTAGAAAAAGGCGAAAAGAGCTAAGTAATCGAATGGTCAAGACACGCCTACCACTTGGCAGGCTTGCCTTTACCATCAAGCCGACCCTTGAGGTACCTGACCTGAAACTATTACTATTCTTGCGACCCCACCCATCCTACTCGTTCGACATGCAGTATCTAGTGACATGGCTTCAGCAGGTGCAGTTAGTGTGTGTGCATAGGCAGCCCCTGTGATTGGCCGGTTAGAAAGTTGTCACGACCGTCCCCCATTTTACCACCGACCCTTAAGGTCTCCATGAACAAAACGAATGCCTTGCCTACCACATGTGGGAGTATTTTTGCTAAATTTACCAAGTAAACTTTTAAACAAAAATATTAAATCCGCTGTGCAGATGGACCTGCTCCATAGCACCCAGACCTTGCCCATACTTGGCAATAGAATACTACCTCCTTCCTAACAGACAGTCCTCAACTTCAGGCACCTCATCGTAACGACCCTTGAGCACACCTACAGCACACCATCTCTACAAACCTAAAGTACTCACAAGCATTCCACTGCAAGACAATTCCCACCTCCCTCCCTCCCTGCCTCACTTACCACAAAACTATCGTAAAGCTGATAGGTCAACAAAGGGTTCGGCAGTTCACGAAAATACATTTTCAACAATGACGCCACACAATGAACATCTTGATTCAACAAATTCGGTAGGCGATTCTCGTCAAAAGCGTTCCTAAATTGAAATTCTCCTAACTACAATGGTAACTTGAAATAAACAGCAGCCCTTACCTTAACCTTTGAATATTCGACAGGATACCACTCCCTCTGTAGATTCCGTCCACTATACCACACGTTTCAATGACTTTAGCACAGCTTCGAAGCACCACCGGAACTAAAGCAAAAAACACATCATACTTTCATCCACTATCCCCTAAGATCATCCTCACCATCAACTCCAGCGCTTTCCAAATGCTCAGCCAGATCACAGCCAAATACGCGCTCTTTCAAAATTCCCGCTTCTTTTAACAGCCGTCGACTCGGCCTATTAGCCAAGAATAAACGCAATAAAGTCGCCCACTTGCCACGACGACGGAAAACTAAAAAAAAACACAAATCCCACTCTCTTTCCGCGTTCCTGCACACCACCAGCGTCTTACCAGGACGGCTATGCATGGCATTATCCCGTAACGCTCCAGGGAGTGAACCGCTCACTCGATTCCCGAATAACTGGACGCAATGCGACGGAAAGAAACCAACTTGTATCTACAACAGGAAGTCTCTGACACATATGTGACAAAGGTTCATCAGAAAATAGTCTACGTACTGTGAAATGTGCCCCCGGAGACATCATCTGTCCATCGAATTTATTGGCGTTGTGTTGTTTTTCTTCGCCCCCGATGTCAATATCCGCGTATTGGGCTTTCAAAATGGTCAATTTCCCTCTCCACCATACAGATTCGGAGGCGGGTGGCATGTCGATGACGGAGACGATATCTCCGACCTTCAAAGCAAATAAAAATCGGGTCAAGCGCGCCTCGTGGCCAAAACGGGAGACGCGACAAGACCAAATAAGGCCATGGTCAAATAACGAGCAAAAGGAAAGAAATCAATGTAGCATCCACAAGGACACTATCCACTAACCTTCAACGTTAATTCGTCATTCGCCGTGGCCGTGTAATTTTGAACAACATAGGCTGCTGCCACTGCTGGCGTATTGATTTGCGTCTCTTCGGCCGCCACCAAATGATTGCCTCGATTGTCCAACTGAATTCAAAGAAAAAATATGCCAGTTAGAAAAGCTAAGCTTAATGAATAACAAATGGGGGCATCAATAAAGTCTCCGCTATCATTCTTTGACTTTCTCCTCTCAAACTATGTTCTCAATATTATCTAGTCCCTAAATCCAATTCCCAAACCCAGGAAAGGGATAACTTAGTTGCACCTACCTCCAACCATTTTAGCACTGGAAAACAAGTTATCAAGCTCCCGGCCAAATCGCTAAATCGTTCCATGTACCGAGATAACGTTGTCCATATAGCCTGCAATAAGGAAAAACTAGTAAATATAATCCTTCCACGAAACTAGACCCTATGAGCTGGTGCTTTCTCCAACGTTCTAACCATAAGTCAAGAGTAATCCCGAGTGAAAAATATAACTTAAAGTCAGCGCCAAACAAAAGCAAGAAGCGTCATTCACTCGTAACTCTATCAGCCTAGCACTAATAGAAAAGAACAAAAACACCTCTTACCTCGTCCGTCAAAGCATTCTCGGCCAGAGTAGTTGGAGGGGGTTGAGGAGAAGAAGGCGAGGAAGAAGACGGCGACGCGAGAACCGTGTTTGCACGTGCGGGCAATTCGTTTAATAAACTAAAATGTCGATGATAGACGCACCGATGCAACTGCTTATCGAAATCAACGAAATCCTCGTAACTGCGTTGAATAGTCCACGTTTGTTGATTGGAATGCACGCGTAACGTGTAGTGTATTTTTGTCACCGAAGCTTTCGCGCCAGTCGGTGTAGTTGCACAGTCGACTCGGCCACAGTCCTCATGCCGCAAAACATTGGCGCCGACGCGGCTGTTGCTTTCTTTTAACGAAGAGGATGAAGACGATGGGGATGCTGTTACATCGTAGATGCCTCTTCCCGCGGGCGATAAATGTACACAATTTTGGATCGATCCCGAGCTATGCTCGTGCAAGACAGGCAGAACGGAAGATTGCTGCGTCTGATTGGTGTGCTGATAATGATGATGATAAGATCGGCGGTTAATACTCAACGTCGAATTATCCAAATCTATAAAAACGGGTCGTGTGCGTTGGATAAAATACAACCACTCGACAAGTTTTCGTGGTCAGTCCTTACCAGGTTCCGAATCGAGGGGGAGTAGTTCGACTTTAATTGGGCCTAATTCCACGAGATCATAATGTATATGAGCGACATCGGAGAGTCTTTCGATAAATGGGCTGTAACAACAATTTCCCTTTTCTCAAATTCCACAGATTCCTTTAGATAACTTACATTTGAGGCTGAAATTTCCACCGCAACGAACGCCCACCGACGGTAGCGTGGCGTAAACTGCCACCGGATAATGATTCCAACGAATGTCTTCGCCCAAAAGCCGTATTCAAACTGACGGAAGAATGCGTCTAAAAAAAAGAATGAACTGGTTCGAATTGCACGTTTTTAAGGAATCTAAACAACAAAAGGCCACTACTGCCTCATTTCCTTGACCTCCTTGGCGAAAAGAACTTTCAAGTCGCACCAAAAAAAACGAGGTTCCAGGCAGAACTCGACTCTTTCCCTAGCCTAGTTTTTAATCCGGACAAATTGTAAGTCATTTATGAAATTGCTAAAACCGGATCAAACTATTCTACAGGCACGCTGATTCAGTGTTTGTTGTTTTTTTTTTTTCAAAAGCCCCTAGTTCACTCAGTCAGACTCGGGTCCCTGAATATAGAACCAGCTGGCTGGCACGGCGACGATGTTCAACGAGCCGTTCTACAAGGTAAACCGGTCACGTTTGTCGCGCAGACCCTTTCAACTTCGACGGTCACTACTACATCCGCACAAAGTAGTCCGAGTATTACAAACTGTACAGTAACGCCAGGTCGTCAAGTGCATTGTCAAGAATCAACTCGAAAGTAAAACGACAGCTGAGCTGATGTCCCAATCAAAAGGTAGGAAAACTAGTCATGATATCAAACCAAATGTAACATCCTTTAGACACACCCAAAACACAATGTAAACAGACCCCACCCAAACATGGCTTTTATCTTCTCACCTTTAGATGCTTTCTCCACGGCACCAAAGACGGCTCCGCCGAGCTTTTCGAACTGATTGTTGCCCTTTTCGGGGATCGACGATAAGGGTCTCCAATATAAAGCGCCGTTGAGGTCGCACTCGTCATCCCAATTCAATCCGTCTGTTATGAGGCCAAAGTTAAACGAAATTCAATAGCAGAGACCATAAGCACACGCGGTTGACGAAAGTTGGCATCCAAACAATATTTGCACAGATTATTGACCTAGCTCGTCTGATTCATAGCATCGGTCATCCATCAATACACCCACGCCAAAACAGGACATTACACGCTCCACTAGCTCGGCCAGCAGGAACAAGGAAGCACCAGCCACCCAACCAAGCGGACCACCAACCGAGCAAGCAGTGGGGGCCCTATTTTCGGAAATGCATTACGCGACGCGCACATCCTCGGGCAACGTTGCAATAAGCAGTCAAGAAACACATAAGCAGCGGCAAATTCAAAAACAGTCCATTTATTTGACTCGCCAAAACACAAAATTTTATCGCGTCATGTGCTGTCCGTAAAAACAAAAACATCAGTAAGGTGACAATACTAAATATAAATAGCGGCGAAGATAGCACCTCCTAACACTCATAAGCTACCACGCAGTTAGAAGTGACAAAACTCATTCCAAAATGCAACTAGCATGCCTAGCGAGTCCCACAAAACGAGATCCAATGTTAAAGGCCTGTGGCCAGTCCTGCACACACGTCCTAAACCGAAAGTGCAAAAGCCACAGATACACTTCAGACCACTGCTTGCCCCTCAATCACCTCCCCGCTTCCCATGTTTCTTCTTGACCGCAGTGCGATCACCATGCAGAAGGCTCGAGGCAGATCCGCCCTGAGCACACGCCTCTGGGAAATACGATTCCAACATATCCGATACCAATCGCTTATCGATGTCGACCGGAGTGAAGTCCACATCCTCGTTGTCAATGCTATCTGCTCCCGGAGACTGTGATAACGCCTGCAAAAAGAAGGCATCGAACAAGGCTAGTCTCGAATTCAATCATCCAACTCACCCTCGCTCCATTCAAATTCTTCCCCTTCGCACTCTTATCTTTCGATTTCGGTCGCGCGTGATTTTTCCCATGTTTTGGTTTCGTTGATAAACCGCCCGATTTCACTTCCGTTTCCAACATTTTCATATACACCTTCAGATTGTTGGCAAATTCATTCGCTGCCTCAGCTGCGTCTAAAATGGACAAAAATCAACCGCATTTTCTTAAATGAGCCCCCGCCCGTGAAGATCATTCGAGCATCTTTGCTTCTAATCAAACCCACCTTCAACATTTTGAGTCGGCCAAAAAACAAGAGCAAATTACATTCAAAACATGACCAGGGTTAATGCAGGAAGCGGAAACTGATTTTCTAGCTTTCCAGAAAAAATGTGGTTTTCTCTGATTATTTTCACAGCCCTAGTACTGCTGGAATAGTTTCAACCGAATTTCAGTCAGTAAGATCAACAGATACAGAGAAAACGCGGGCGATTAAAAATTTCAAAACCTCAGAACGCAACCTTTCAGTTTTCCTACCTTCTGCCTCAATAAATTCCCATTTTCCCTGATTTTCCAGCCTTGTATGAGACCTGAAGCATTCCATAGTGCCACACACATAAATAGTGTATATTGCTAAGGAATATAATAAGGAACATGGTTAGCCTTCTATTGCTTCTGCATTCTGATTAGCTGTCCAGCAGCGGGTTATATCGCGCGGCCGACCAATCAGAGCGAGGGGCGGGGCTTCGCCTCCCACAGCAAATCAGAAGCAATAGAAGTCTAACCATATTCCTAACTGGGTGGTACCCAGCAAGGTGTTACTACTTGTTGGATATAATTCTTACATCCAATAAGACCCCAAGGACCTTTCTTTCAACCGAGCTCTATGGATGGGACCTTATTTGAGGGACATGGTTGAACATTTACGATACTCACAAATAAAACCCCAAATCCTACCTTTCTCATCCATGCTCAAATCCAGCAATTCATCTCCATACGATTCCATATCCGAACTTTCATCACCGTCATGAGGAATGTGAAGATCTGAAAACCAATACAGTACTCTATTCTAAATCCATCATCTACCACAATTCATCTCTTACCGAGCATTTTTCTAACCGAATCCGAGAACACGTCACCCGGTCCGCCTTGTACAGTACTCCTCAAAGAAGAGCACTTGTCAGGACATTCGGGGTACAAACAAGGAAATAAGCTGTTGACTGGCCAGGAGGAAGGCCTGTGGTTTATGCTAAACTAGCATAAAGCATGTAGCATCAACCGAACACCCGGCACACACACCCAGCATCGACTGACCCACCGAATCGACCGAATCGACTCGCCAATCCAGGTAGGATCAGTTTAGGAGAACCGACTGAGCTGCGGTTCGGCCGGATCAGAATTTTGAATTCACGCCAAAACATCTTTTTTGTGGGCTAAAATATTCTGCAACCCCTCCCCGCCTGAATACGGGTATCCTTTATCAACGAAAGAAAGTACGGAACACCAGAAAACAAACGGCCAGGCGCAATACAAAGTTGGACGGGTCGGCATAGCGCGGTGGCCCCACACCTGGGTCGGTCGGTGCTGGCCTGGCCCCAAGAATTACCAAAAGATTACCTAATCCTTCACGAGTCAAACTGAATATAACCCAACCCAAACCTCTAACTCACTTCGCATGACTCGCAACTTCTGGCTTCTGCACAGCACTTTTCGGAATCACGCTCGGTCCCACCGAATAGTCTCCATTCGCAGCGACCGATCCATTCGACTCCATGGTTGCCCTCTGTTTCGGCGACCCATTCACTTTCGATGAATGCCCGAACCATTTCTTCGAAAGCATAGTCTCGAGTTTGTGCGGAGTTATGTTCATCCAATCGTCGTCTGCAAAAGAAGACAAATATTATACATTGTCACAAACCACAAGAAATCAGCGCATACCATCTTCTTCCTGAGGTGGATATTCAGAGCGCAAAGTCTCCGTATTCAAAACGTCTAAATTCTCCAATGCACATACGAAACTGGACCCGAGAGATGCCCTAAAAAGATCATTCTTTGCACAAGAGCACCTTACGCCTTCAATATGACACTGTAGACCTCAGCCCCTAGAACAGACCCCTTTGAAAAAATATTCTCCCCTCCGCTGCTCAAATGAGGACCACGCCCCTAGCTGACTACAGATCTCCTATACACTGAAGGTATTTGCCTTCCAAAAAAGGAATACCACACCGCATCCTGTCATTTCCCTAAAAAGCTCTATGAGGTAGGAGCTATGCTGCCGATATTTTAGTGGGATTAAAAAAAGCCCAGGCGAGGAAATTCTTCCTTTCCTATATCTTCCCTCTGCAGTGCTGTTCAGGAAAATCGACAGATTAGGCCAGCCCGTAGACTTACAGGTAGCTATCGCCGTTAACCTCGCCCAAATGAGTCTGATAGTATAATTGAGCACGTGTCATCAATCGATCGTGAGGTCTCGTCCCTTCCACCGCATCCTACAACGAAAATTTTTTGTTCATTTTCAAGGGTAACCTGCTTTTTTACCAAACCTGGGGGGCAGAATTTTGAGTGATGACTTATACCAATCAAGCCCGGGGGTTCGCTCACTCACTCCATAAACATGCCGATACACGCCTCACGCCAGTCTTGCAGTTAAAGCTAAAGCTACTTCTGCATTTTCTCGAGCCCTATTATTAGGGCATTCTAACGAGATCAAGGTAAACAATGGTGTCCAAGCTCCACACCCAAGCGGTCCCTATATATTACCACTACAGTAGCACCATTCAGCTTTTCAACTCGCAGAGAAGAAATCAGGCACACAGGATTCGAACTCTGGATTTCCCAATCGGCAGGCTGACGCACTACCACCAGAGCCACTCGTCGCGGGCTATGCAGTCAATTACGATTTGCCGTTAGAGAAGGTAAGCGCAAGGTCCAGAATCGGCTACTCTTTATAATCCCTGACAAAAAATTTGCCAAGTTTCAGAAGGTCTGCATCCTCTCTAGCTTGAAATGTGTAATAGCTGACCGGACGGGCAAGACTGGAAAGTGTACTAGAGAACACTGAACATCGAAAAACGAACACCTTCAAAAGTCTCAAAATGCGATAAGCATGGTATGGTGCGATACCCCTTCAAAAGTTATGGAATTTTCGCTCTTTAGCCATGACGTGACCTTAATCCAGTTTGAACATGCAGACCCACGGATGCACATTGACAACTCCTACTCCCCACCCCCCCCCCCCCCCCAGCAAGAAAAGCAGGCCAGTTTCTCTTTGATGGAGTCACCAGACCTTCTGCCTGAACTTCATATCCAATCGATCCCTGCTACAGTACATAAATCTTACCTCAAAATATCCCAGTACATTCAGAAAGTCCAAAAATTTCTTCAAGCCATTCGCGCTGTCATTTTTCACCGTCTTTTTTTGTGTTGTTGCTCTTCCGGCAAGAAGTTCCAATCCTTTCGTCTTAAAAAACCAACAAAGTCGAAAACGGTAAGAAAAGCATCAATATACTCGTACCAATTTCATTCCCAACATATTCGCTTTAAAACCCATTGTCTCCATTTTCGGTAATTTCCAGATCGATGTTTCGTAATTTGGAATTTCATTCAACGACATTATTTTGGCGTACAAATTTTTCGTCAAAACTAACGACGTTGCCATTAAATCAGTGGAAGCAAAATCGAGCGAAAACGATTGCGATTGTTTCTAAAAATTGAATTTTTTAAAATCCTAATCTCAAAAACCAGTCGCATACTTTTGCATTCTTTTGACAAGTCAAATGTACAGCCGGCGCCAAAAATGTAGATCCAGTTTCGTTGAGTAATGAAATAAATTTCGTTGGAAGAACACAATTAACGCGATGCCGCTGCGACGAGATTTGCCCCGGATATGATTCGATACGTTTCAAAATTGATCGTTGCATTTTTTCGGAAGCCAAACTTTGACCGATCAAATGTTCGTCAAGAAGAATTGAAAAAATACGAGCTGGTTCATCGATGAGTAATTGCCTAATCGAAGATTCTGATGATATCCGCGGACATGGTTTCAGATGTTTCGATAATGGCACGACATGCAACGAACCACGGAAAATAAATACCTGAAAATAGAACAGGTAATATAGCACAGAAAATCGATATTTCAAAACCCTTTAAAAATACAATAATCCGACTTTTATCGGAGCAATAGACCATTTAAATAGATAGGTTTCAAAGCATTAATCAGCCTCGTCTGTCCGTCTATCACTCGGCCAATCAGGAGGCCCCTCTTCACTGAATCCAGACAGTCTATGAATAATCAATACTCACTCGGTTATCCGCAATGTCGCCATCTAGCCAAGAAGGAACGTAATCTGCGGCTTCAATCAGCAGAAACTGGCCGTCCGAGTCAACCACGCTGAAAAAATCAAGTATCCAGTCAATAGACCAGAAATGAGAAAAACATTACAAGCCTCTCTTACCTTATAACATAGTCTGGAAAATTTTTGCTGATTTCAAAAAGCAAATAGACAACGAACCACTCATCCTCCGTATTCTCGCCAAAATTCGTGCTCCCAAAAAAATGTGGTATCGGAGAATCTAAAATGAAACTTTCAAAGCAAAATTTCGGTGCAATAAAAATGTAAACAAGGCCAGCACGAAACCCGTGCAACCAGTTTAGCTGATCAGGTGATGGTACTAGGCGCTAGCGAGGTGGGATTCCGAGTGGACAAAGCAAGCACTCCCAATAATAACCTACTCGTAACCTCGTTCTAGAATGTCACTAAATTATGATTGCCCTATATATTGCTAAACGAAATGGGTGATTCGGAAACGCAACCCTGCGTACTCACAATAAACGCTTCGGCATCGTTGTGGCAAGAGCCACAAGTTGCAGGAATATGCAGCGCAGCGGGATAGCGTTTACAGGGGGGCGGGGGGGCGTGATGACTAAAGGTACCTACCTCGGGTCTGTGCCTGCTTATACATCCGCATGTCATGTTGCACGAACATTTACAGCATAGTAACTACGAGAATAGCTGACTACTACTGTACATAGGGTATGTCAGAGACGACAAACAAATACTGCACGGTAAAGGGGGTCTCGAGGACCTCCAATCCATGCACCTCCGATACTTCATGGATTAGAGTCTAAAGAACCTAAGATCAGAGGTGCACTGGAGGTCGATTTCATAAAATCGACATAAGATTTCTCTAATTATATATAAATTACCTTTCCGAAATAATCGAAACGGCTCATTATGCCAGATGTAATCTTTGGATAAATTGTACGCAAATGCTTGAAGAGTCGCCAAATTGGTCTCATTCACTAATTCATTTCCGTTCGGCGATTCTGTCGCAGCACCGAGTGATGGCAAGGCATAAATACGATAGATCACCGTGTTTTCTTCCACGACATCAGCGGTAGAATTAGCACCCGACGATTTTATTTCCACACGTTTCCCCTCGTTTTTTATCGAATTCAAAACTTTTGGTAAGCTCGGCTCGTCATCCGAGTCGGTGATACTCGACGAAGAATCGGCGTCCATTTTTTTCTTATCTGACTAATCATAAGAGAGCGAAAATGGAAAGCTTGCGAAAAAGTCGAGAGAGCAGCAGCTACCTTGGACAAAGTCAGTCGTGTTCATCCAATTCTTGCGTATTTCTCACTCGCTTACTGGTGCGCAGCAACGAGAGGTTCAGTAGGTGAAGATTACATGCAAGCTGCTGTCTGCAACTGGTGGCGCCAAAAGTTTTCTTGAAAACGGGATAAAATTTTTCGTAATATCTAGATATTTTTTTAATCGATAAGACAAGAAATCGCAAAATTTGTGGGTTTTTAATTTTAATTTCCTTATTCATATCGTTTTTAGGAAATGAGTCAAGAAGTCGAGACTATCTTTTCCAAATTACGACCGATTTGTGTGAATATTGCTCAAAATCCGTTCAACTACGATTCACTGAATCGTCTAAACCGAGAAATCACAAAAACAACCAGCAATGATCCCGAAACTTGGCGATGTTTATTCGATTACATCGTTTTTCCTCTACGACTTCTCCTACGACGAGCCAGTTCGTCAATTCTGTTTGATGCGAAAGATATTGTTAGCGCCGAGCAGAAAGAAAATGTTGAAAAATGTTTGATCGCAGTTTTCGATATTTTAAGAATTCTAATCGATCGTTGCGATGGTCTAATCAATCGATCAGAGATAATTATATCGCTGCTTTCCGAATCGTTTTTACTGGTCAATAATCCGCCTGGTAGCGATGTCATCTCTGAAAACAAGAATCTAATCGTTTCAGTAACTGAATTTTCCACAATATTATTGAAATTTATGTCTTCAAATCTAAACGATCCAAAGCAGTTGTCGGAAAGTCGACCAATATTGGCGCAAATTGTATACGCGTTATTGAAATGTTTGAAGCATAATGGATCGAAATCCACTCTTATCGACGACGATGAGAATCGAAATCTTCAAATCGCCGTGATCGATTGCGTGTCATCCATATCTGCATTGGATGATTCATTGTGCGCTGCCTTTTTGCCCGGTGTAGCTTCTGGATTAACCGATTTCATTCTCGGTTTATGCACGAATATCAACTCGTCACGAGAACAATTTATTGTAAAATGTCTGGAAACATGGACAAAAGTCATCGTGGGCGCCTCGAATGCTTCGATGTCCGAAAATGCATCACTGTCGGATGAATGGCGTAGAAATTCTTCATTACAACTTTCGACTTTTTTCGAACGGGTATCATCGACTTTAATTTCCCATCCATTCGCCACTGTTCGGCGAAGCTTATTCAACACTGCTCAACAATTTTTGGCTATTTATCCTTCTGAAAAACAAAAAACTTCTATTTTGGGCGACTGCCGGAAACGAGCATTAGAAATCATTGCAGCATGCTTGACCGATGATCAATTGCGAGTGGATGCGAAGTTAGTGACAAATCTTTACAATGAAAATCGCGAGATAATAGAAAAACTATTAATTTCGACTTGTTGGAGATTACCTCGATCCACCAAATCGCCCTTATCGACTCAACAACGAATCGATTGGAGTTGTCTTCTGGGATATCTACGTTTAATGGGACTTGATAATTTGGCTAGCTTCCTCTTGGTCGACGATCACAAAGACACGTTGTTATCAGGTATGGTGAACTCGTTAGAACTGGAATCTATTACTGAAGAAATAAAACCATCGTCGGAAATACCAGAAGAAGAAACAAATTTGAAATGTATGAATACATCGATATATCGTCGTCGAATTCGATTACGATATCCCACCGATTTAATCGCTCAACAACTCGTAATCGACGTATGTTCTCATCTGGCTCGTGTGCACGATCTAAATGCATTGTTAGAGCAAATGTACAAATTATGCACTCGATTGGATTCGAATCAACCGGCAGCCATGTTCATAACGAATCTGCTATTTTCCAATGGCCAGAACATCGATCACGATCTATTATTCTCATTTATCGACGTATATTTGAGTAATCTTCAAAAAGTCGATACGCTATCTTCTATGCTGGCATGCCTTAATTTGGAAGGATTATCGCATTGCGCTATTTGCTTGCGATCCAAATTTCAATCGAGTCTGGTCGAAGCGTTCTACGTGGTCTTGTCATGTCTTCCCTATTCGGACTACAAGGATTACGTGTGGGCGGCATTATTCGATCTGGCCAAATCATTGGATTACGATAGTGTCATGGAAATGGTCACAGCCAATTCGGATTACCTATCATCTTCGTTGACATTACGGCTACGTCGACTTAGTCTGTACCCCGATTCGGCATCGATTCTAGCCTCGTTATTAGACATATTAACATGGCAATCGATTAGCATTTATCGCGGAACCATTACGGAAACTTTAAATGCTATCGATCGATATGCATCAAATGTTGAATATCGAGAATCGATCGCAGCGCTTTTAAAAGTTTTGGAACGATTTTGTGCTTTCGTATTGAAAAAAGCTCCCGTTGTCGAATCAGTTTCAGAATCGGGCGAGGATAGTGATAAGAAATCACAGCCGTGGTATTTTCGTGTAATTGAAGACATTCTGCAGAGAATTCGATCTTGGATCATGGCCGATGGTATCGCAACTCGGTTGGCATCACTCCGAGTCTTGGATATTGGTTTTCGAGCACTGTCGAATCGAGAAGATTCCTTATTGCCACTTATTCATCAAACCTGGCCGTCAGTATTGGCTCGACTCAATGATGTCCTCGCGAATGAACAAGACGAACGAATGATCATTATTTCATTTACCGCCTTCAAAATTATCATCACCATGGCAGAGGTTAGTGGAAATTTTGTTTGTCGTCGTTTTCAAGAAGATGCGTGGCCCAAAATTCGTCAAATTATTCATCTTTACCTACCCGTCTCGAAAAGAGTCAATTCGCTAATTTATACTCAAAGTCAATCATTTCGATTCCAATCCATCATTCTCCAATGCTTGGCCGACCTATGCCGCAATATCCAAGCATCAGATTCGTTCCTGAAAGAAGTCATGGAAATATGCGCTTTGTACGAATCGAATCAAGTGATTCCAGCTTTGAAAAACGAAGCCATCGAATGCTCGGCCAAGCTGACAAAACTGGTAAAGAACAATTCTGATTCATAATTAAAAATAATCTTATATGCAGAGCAGGCCGTCATGACCATTTTGAAACGCTGTATAATAAAAGTGGACACGATGAAAAAGAGAAAAATGACATGAAAAATATCAACATAAGGATGCAAAGCACATAACGAATCCTACAATTCAAGCCTCATATTCGGCCAAGACAATAACTAATACGATTTGGCTCACACAAGTAATCACTTGCCTAATTATGCGAAAAATCAACTTGCCCTTGAGCAAATGCCAATCAAAGCAAATGCTAACCGAATCTGCTGCAAAAATTCAAGTCAACCATTTCCTTACACCTGGCAAATACGCCTCAACAATACACCAATTGAACAAGGGAGAGACTAAAGGAAAGCGGGACTCGAAGACGGTGTTGGGAAGGCTAATGAACTGACCTCCTCCAACGCAGCGGCTGTCGTCCCCTCGGCCGTCCTATCCCCAACAATCATAGCTATAACGAATGTAAAATTGATCCCGGCAACTATTCCCAAAATGAGAAAGAATGTTGCCATCATAGCAGCCACCCGCGCTTTGTCTTTCTTCACCACCCTCGGCGCATACATCATGACCAAACTTGAGAAATATCCCGACGATACCGCCATTAAAATGCCCATAAACATGTAGGCGTAATCGTTAGTAATATAAACTGGCAGCACTCGTCTGTCCGGTCGATAATTGCAGAACATGAAATACGGGATCATTAAGCCACGCAACAATATCGGAATCCACACAAACCGTGGACCAGGCTACAACCAAAATGACCCCTATAAATCACCTAAAAATACATACCCCATCCGCCACTTACAATTTGTATCCAATGAGATATCAAACTTCCCACCATGGCGAAAAAATTGAAAAACAGGAAACACGTTACTGCCCGGAAGTAATTGCTGTCTGAAAAGAGAATAAAAACACGTAAATCACCTTCCACTACGTATCTCCCTCCCCCCCAGACTCACTCGTCTCATCATCGGCTGGTATCCAGAAATTGTCATCAACAGGCCTCACATCAGCTTGCATGGCCGGAAATATTGTAAGTGTCACGAAAAATACAAAGAAAATGTTAAACATTTGGACCCAAGCCTAAAAAGAAATTGACATTTTTAACATTTTTAAACACAAAATCAATGAGCTCACTTCTTTGACAACATGAATATAAACGTGTAAAAATGATGAAATTCGATTGCTTTCTTTCTTTTTTAATTCCGCCTCGGCCACTCGATGTGCATGAGCACGATTATGATGAAAGCGGAAAAATTTCTGAAACCAAAGCCCATATTTTAGGAATTATCCAACTAAGAGGCTAGCCTCTTATCGATCGCTACATTAGCTTTACCAGGTACCATGTAAGGGCGTAGGCTTCTCACACATGACATATACGGGCAGGGAGGGCATCATCCCCTCACAGGCTGGCTTGGTCGGATAAAACGGTCTTACCTGTGCACGTACCAACCCCTGCGGTCATATAGCCCTCCTCAGCTTCACTTACGCAAAAAGGCAACATAAAATAGCTATCGAAGCAGACCAACAGGACGAACAAGGCGGCAACGAAATAGTAAATTGCCGAAATTCGTTTGTCAGCTGATACTAAAAATTTAACCACCCTTTCATTTCACATCTTCCACCAAGAACACTCGCCTCACTTACTGGACATGGTCAAAATATTGATCAAGGATACTAAAGTTCCACTCACGTTCGATCCCAACACCACCGCGTTACTGTACTGCATTGGCAAATCCGCGGCCAAACCGTACACGCAATTCTGATAGATTCCCACGGCACAATTTATTAAAACTACACTCGCCATCGTAATTCCAAAGAATAATCCAGGCCCTAAAAAATTCAAAATGAGTCAATTTTTTCGAAATTAGTAAGAATCAGGCGACTTACAATCAGACGAATCGACCATAGCCAAAATCGCTGTTAAAACGAAAACGACAATCATAAGCGAAAGACTGCTCAAGATTCGGAAAGTTAATTTGCCCCTGAAAAAATATTGTTAAAAATTAGGAAAATTATTTAAAAAGTTGTCCCTCACCTGACTTGAACAAAGAGATTCAGCAAATTGAAGAGCAGATTTGGAACTTGAGCCGCAACGCCCAAATAAGATTGAAAATCCTTTGCGAAAACTGTGCCGCCTAATTTGACTTCACGAAAATACTGAAAAGAAGTAAAAATCAAAGAAATGTTTCGTCAAACCTTGCCTGAACATCCATAATTAGAGTCCACTCCGATCGGCGGGCAATTAGTAAGAAAACACTTACCGCGTCAGCCGTGATGAACATGTTCCAAGGCATGAGAGTTCCGATTCCGTTGATCAATACAATCAAATAGACGCCAAGGAACCTAAACAGATGCCAAACTAGATTACGCTTCGTCTGCAAACCGAAATTAACAACTAACGCACACACCTATCCGGCGGACCTTCGTTGGTCTCGGTTATTTGTCCTTTCTTGATTAACGCCTTGTTTTCGTCTGGAACAAAAAAATTCAATTACCCCAAGTGAAAAGAGCCAAGTAACAAATCTTCACGGAGAGTTTCCGAGTATATTTGCACAGGTTTCTGAGACTACTTTTTCTTCTCTCATCTATTTGTTTACTCAACTCTTCAAGGCCCCACACCGGGAACAAAAACGTTTTTATTTGCTCACTCTGGTTTACGGCAGCTGCGCCCTTTACTCTGAACCATAGCGCGGGGTTTGCCGCATCGCTGATCTTTCCTAGGCTCTCCCATACCTCAATGCACATAATATGGCCGCAGTTCAAATAGCTATTTCGAACATTCCGTACGTGCCCGCGTCCCAGACCCGCCCTTATCACGTATTCGTATCCGATCCTATGCCTGTGCACACGGGACCACCAGTCGGCGTTTTTATGTAGGTGCAAAAGGAAATTTATCTTTCTCTCGAGCCCGCCCAACATCCGCCCCGACCAGACGAGGCGAGGCGCCAAAGCATAGATGATTCAAACTGAAAATTCGAACCGCCCAGCGCAGCCATCATGGCTCTAACGTATAGCAAAGCGCTGGACGTGCTATTATAGTCAGAGCTAACTTCATCATTTTCAGTCAATCAAAAATATCAGTTTCTTATCACAGGCTATAAATCAGGACAGATTCGCTGGCAAAACCAAAATCACAGGCCCACGTTGAAGGCCCTTTTTAGTTCTGGTCGTTAGAATCTAGACCAGCATCTCCTGAAAGGCCTAATTGAATCTCAGCCTACATGTAAATAAGCCAGATGGCTGAAAGCATTTTCGCTTCGATATTGACAGATTTCCGCGCCGAATGACAAGTGTTCCGCCGTCTTATTCTCAAAGGACCTAAGGGCTAGAAGGGTTTGGGGCGGTAAATTTCGGACGGGCAAGACTCGAATGTAAACATAAAAGGAAAACAAATTTTTCTTCACAAATGTAGCCAATGATGACACGGCGGTACGGGCGGAACAAGATGATACGGCGGTACCAAAATCCAACTCCCCAAAAATAAACAGCTTCAGCCCGCAATCTAATTCATTAGCCAGCAAAAGTTTCATTCTTTCATCCCAAAGTAACATATCTCAGCATTCTTCTGACCATAGCGAACTACACTACACAACAATGCCTTCGTAAGTCAAGCAATGCTTACCGATTCCAGGTGTACTCGGCGTAAGGATCTCGCCGTAGACTTGAGGTAATTGCTGTTCGCCATGAAATTTTTCATGTCGGCCACCACTAATCAAATGTTGCTGATCGGATCTTCGACTGGAAATATTACGTTCGAATAAAGGCATTTCGTTAGTTGGCACCGATCCATCGTCCCCTCGCCAACCGCCAACGGCTCGTCTTCCATTATTGGCTCCTACGGTGGCATCCAACGTGATCCCGTCATCGTTGACACTATAGAATGGCCGATTCTGAGACATTCTACGGCCAAAGTTTTGGCAACAGACTTATCGGTTTTTCTTTGTCAGAAATGCGGAAGTGGGCTCTAAGAACGCACCGAACCACGAGGCGACGCGGCCCGCAGCGAAAAGAGAAGGAAAGACGGAGACACGTTTTGAAGGCGAACTGCTCGAACAGTGAACAAGTCACGTGATCACGCGCGCTTCCATTCGCGGAAAGTGAAATCATGCGAAACGTGACAGAAAATGATTATAAATCGAAAGAGCTGCATAGAATCAAGGTAGGATCAAGCTGTAAAAACCTTTTTTCACTTGCCTAAGTATTAAAAAAAGTAAGGAAAAATCCGCCCGACCGAAAAAGAGGAATAAGATAATGCGCGTGGAAATGGTCCTTAGCGCGCAAATTGTTATAGGCAGTTTATAATGTCTGCTAAAAGAGGGACTCGGTTTTTGATTCGCCGTGTTTTGGTCGGGTAATTTAATTTCCACTGCGGGCGATACTCGAATCTGAAATTTTCGTTAGAATTCTGAAGAGATTCGGACATTTTCAAAACAATGGATCTTTGGTAAGAATACTGTAGGGTGGGCTGGGGTTTGCGAGGACATATTATTGAAATCGAGGACAAATATTGAAAAATATCAAAATCGAGGACATGCTCTCGATTGTGATGACAACTTTTCACAGATTCGGCCTCTTTGTCACGTCTCCTGCGTGCAAGGACTAGCAGAAAAAACATGTGATGATAACTGTACCGCTCTGGTCCCGGCCCCGCACCTAGGGCGCATCGGTTTCTGAATTCATAATCTCTTTTAATTGCAGTATTTCAATGTCAAACGACTTCCTCCCTTTTCCTGGTCATTCATCAATCGTCCTTTAATTGCTCGCAATGATCGTTCGTCGAACTTCAATCTGCTCACGACGTGCGTTCAAGTTATTAGTAGTTATTGCATTGACTGCGGTATTTTTTTCGATTTTCTACGTTTGCAATGTTCGTCGGAAACCAGATTCTAGGCGAAAACAAGAAGTTTTGAACATCTCATCCGATTGTGCTTGCAGTGACGACGAAGATGGCACGTATGATTTCTGCTATGTTCCCCCACTCAACAACACCATTCACGGGCAGCGATTCTCGTGCGAATGGCTACCAATTATGAAATCATTGGACTTATTGGACCCTGGCGAGGATATTGACGAATTTGAGCAACTCACTTCATTCGATCAAAATGTCGTTTTCGTTACTGCCGCTTCTCAGTTTCATTTCGAATCAAGTTTAGTCTTGATCGACAGTATTCAACGCCATTTTTTCTCAAAGCGTACTATTTTTTATGATCTCGGCTTGGATTCAGAAAGTGCACAATCGATTCGACAATTATGCAATGTTGTTTATCGCCTTTTCCTTTTCGATCAGTATCCCGAATGGGTTCGACAATTGCACGAATTCCGATGGAAACCACTGATCATTGCTGTGAGTACTTTTCTTTCACACTTGGATTTTTTCCCACGCCCCTACTTTTAAGGAAACGCTAAAAGAATTCGGATCGATTTGGTACATGGATAGCAGCGTTAGTTTAAAAACAGGTGACCTCTCCGAAATATATGCTTTATTCGATGCTCACCAAAGAATTGATGGATCGATCAGTGCAAGGCGTGCTTTTGTCGATAGAAAACTAAGAGGACGGAAATTTCCGTACTTACTTCACGCATCAACTGGTCATGGAATATTTACGGTTACACATCCTGGTAAGTTTTATTCAGTCAAGAAACACACAAAAACTTCAGCCTGAAGCGGGAGTCAAACCCGCTCGAGGTTGTCTAAAATTTATACGTTCATTATCTTTTATTTCAGACTTATATGGCTTCTTTCCAACTAGTATCGATCGCTTGAAAAACCATTCATGTGAAATGTATGAAGCTGGGCTGGCGTTCGTAATTCGTACTCGATCAGTGGTTGAACAAGTCCTAAAATGGTAAGATAAGTTTTCTTCATTTCTTTTCTAGAAGCTGGTCTCTTTTGAATTTCAGGTACGTCCTATGCGCCCTCGAACGTGATTGCATGGGTCCACGCGCTGCTATCGGTTCGTGCGAGTTCAATGCTGTTGATCGTTTCGGCAAATACGCCCAGTGCCATCGTTTTGATCAATCGATATTGAATTTATTATTAGCTAATCTAAATCGATTCGATAGCTATTATTGGTCGAGTGGTGTCCGAATCCAGTTTTTTTCGATCGAACGAGGCCAAAAGTTATCAGAAGATAGGAAGAATCTGAGCACGTGCAGGTCACGTGATCCGCCTTAACTTCTAGGCTTTGTATTTGTTGCTTCCATTTTTAGATTTCAGCTTGATGTTGTAAGCCTCCAAGCGGGGGAAGCTAGCCGGGTTATTAAGCGAAGTCATTTTAGCTTATAATGTCGTTTTAGGACAGGCATTGTTCGTAATAGGCATCGTCAACAACAAGCCCACGTCAGGATCTTCGCTGATTTTATCATCTTTTAGTTATGCTAATGATGCTGCTTGTTGATTCCATCCTAGTTATTATGTTGTGATGATGCTGACGACAGTGTTGACATTTGGTGCTTCCATTTCTAATTGCTTCATCCGCGTGTGCTGTTCATGGTCGTATGGTAGGATGTCCACGTTCTGCTTTATTCTTGATGAGTGCTATTGCAGGCTTAACGTTGTTGCCAGTGACGTATCTGCGAATTGACGCGGTTGTGTAAGTGGTTTTGATGAGTGGGGTGATCTCGGTAGTGCGTTTACTCTCCTGTATCCCCTACGGTCAAGGTTGAGGACATGTGCACAGCACACTTACGGGATGGCCACGTGCACAACCTCCATCAAGTATCAAGGCGGTTGTGATAGCGATGGAGACATGGTCTGCATTTGATGGGGCCATTGCGCGGGTACGAGGTGTGTACACTCGCTATATCCCCTGTGGTCGAGGTATGAGGCTACTCCTCGAGGATCTACCACATGTGCACAGCACACTGACGGGGTGACCCTCTCTTGCACCTCATTGACCATGCATGGTGGTTGTGATGAGCGGGGTGCTGGCCATTGGGCGGGTACGAGGTGTGTCATTAGACTTGATAAAAACAGTGTGGAAGGTGCACAGATGGTGTGCTAACAATAAGTGAGAGACCAGTGATAGCGTACAATGCCTACTTGCCTCCCCCGCAATCTAGTCATAGCGTACAGAATCGCACCGGAGGCAGGGTCGTGTGCCAATTCTCACTGCAGTCTATTTGATCCCCGCGTCACCTGTTGAAAATTGAATCCTGGAAACTAAGCCTCTTCATTGGAGAAGTACGGTTGGGGGGGGGGGGGGGGGGTGAGGTGTTCATTACACTTACATAATACTCGAGCAGCCATTGACCAAGTTTTCTCGCTTAGCTCGTGTGCGCACCTGTTATTCACCCGTTTCTCTCGCATCTGTTTCTTCCTGCACCGTTTATCTCGCTTGGCCTCTTTAAATGATCGTTTTCGAATGGCCAAAGTAACAACTATACTTTCTTTTCGAAATTGCTTGTACTAGTGAGTGCAGTAGTTAGGTTGGAGAGGTATATGGGCCTTGTGATGGTAATGATAGTAAACCCAATTCCTTGGAGGGGCATCGCTGTGCTTGGGTTCGTGTTGGTCTCTTTTTCGTTCGCTAGCTTGTTTAGGAATGGATTCAGCCTGCTGCCCGTTTTGTCAGAGGACCGAGGGCAGGACCACTTTATTGTAGTCATCAGATCATGATCCTGGCCCAGTGCGTTGTGCTGTACGTACCTACTGGTATCTGCTATCCAGCCCGTGGATTGGTGGGTCAGGTGTCTCTAGTGTTTGAATCATTTCGTGCATAATGTGCCCCTTCACTCTCGAGCGCTCGTACCTATGCTTGGTAAAACATTAGGCAGCTAACATGGCTACCTTTTACCTTTGCAGTCTACCATGTTCTGACCGCTGACAGTAAGCGTCAGTGTAGGACTGCTAACCATGTCTACAGTACACTGTGATGGACCATCCCTGTCGCCTCTCTGTGGTCAGCCTAGAGACACCTCTAAAACCGCCAGGATGTGTTTACCTTCCGCTCTATTTAGCTATCCACATTGACGGTGAGCCTGTGTCCGGCAGTCGCCCTCTGCACTGAGGTGGCATCTGAAAGCGTCACCCGTCAAAGTGATGTTTCGGCAATGGACGAGGCCTGGCGACATGGTTTGGCTAGGGTTTTGACATTAAGGCCGCTGGTCACTCCCTCCATTATTACCCGACCTGTTATACCCCTAAGAGACTCTATCCCCAGCATAAACACGAGTGCCGTTCATCAACCGGAGACAACTCTAACCCTCTACCGAGTGCTAGTATGAGTGAGTGAAAGTTACAATACTGTAAGTTGGCAGTGGAGGGCCACCCCCGGTGAGCTATGCTCACAAAAATGGTTCGTCCGCGGATCCCAATCAATCAAGAGCTACGAGCAGCGGCGTCATCCTTGAGCAAGATTCGAACTCGCGCTTCTTGGCTCGCCGCTACAGTACTCTAGAAAGTGTGACTACCAGACTTTTGTGGCTAACAGTCAGCGCTAACCGCAGCACTCAGTGGCAGGCTCTCCCTCAATCAGACAAAACAAAAACTTCGCCCCGTAGGTCTCATAGTGGGATTCGAGCCCGCGCCTCTGGGCGTATACCTAACGTTATCCAACGTAGTAACAATTGAGCGATGGTCCACACAGCGAGGCGCACCCACGTCTACAGTAGTGGCAGGCTCCCTCTATCCCCTGAGGTCAAGTGTGCGGCTACTGAAGGAACTACCCTAGCATATATGCACAGCACACTGTCAGGACGACCCTCTCTGTCAACTCATTGGTACCGGTACTTCCCTCACCAGTGACACGTGCCAGCAGAGGGAGATAAGGAGCCATTATGTTAAATCGAGTAACATTTTTCAGCAAGCTTTTGAATAATGTATAAACGAAGGGAAAAATGTGTTTTTCCATTTGAGTCGTTTTTCTTGTTGCTAAACGAGATAAGACCCGATTTTTGCACATTGCGGAGGTAGGCTGGTCAATTTATGGTTACTCGGTTCGTGATGAATGCTGGCTATTTTTTGTTGACGAACGTCGTTAGCCTCCCAGCAGCCGGATCGGATGGCCGTTGGTAGGTTAAGTTTGGTTATAGTCGTACCTCGGCACCCGTCTAATCTTTTTAGCATGCACTTGCTGGCCTTGTTGTGTATTGTATGCGTGACTAATGGTGGGGGCGCGGCGGGCAACGGCGCGCCGTCTGAGGAGATTAATGGTCTCGGAACCAAGCCAGCCAGCCTTTGCGGCTATAATAATGGCACATTTCACGGGAGCTGTGCTCGACGAGGCAAAACGGAGGTGCATTGCATACGGTCCGCACATAAAAGACATCGCCGCCGTCTCGATCTCGTTCGACTCCAGTCCTGGGGCTTCTTTTCAGGTTGCGGGACTATTTATCAAAGACGGCCGATGGTCGACATTCGTCTCCCTTGTCATCGCAAATGGACCGTATTTTAGGTCCGGACCGTGGACTCGGCACCTGATCGCAGTCCGCGGCACACGTGCTCGCTCGGTCATTTGGGCCCGCTTGTTTTCGATCTGGCTCATAAATAGTCATTTGTGTACTTATGCAAAGCTCGGCTCTGGTTTTATTTTAATTTTCCAATCGAATTGGCGGCGATTTAAGCCCGTGTCATTTTGCAAAACTATGCCCGCTCGAGATGGGTGGCGGAAAATGGAAATTGTCCATTGAAAGGCAGATTTTCATTTAGATATCGTCACTGCAATCATTACGGAACGACTCCCCCATCGACCCCCTCCTCCCTCCCCGTCTCACTTACCATTTGGTCAGTAGGCGAAAGTGGTTGGGTGCTTTTTTCGTTTGTCCAATGAGGCTGGGATAGTGAGCGGCACTTGCATTTTCGAGTGCCCTCTTCAACTTGTCTCTCCGAGTTGACTCACAAAGCTGGGGCTGTGTTTGAGAGTAAGCCCATTTTTTCTAAATCCCATTCTATGGAGAGGGTTAGCGCTGGTGCTCAATTCTTCCGTTGGCTATTGTGTACAGCTTAAAGGGTCGGCGTGGGAAGGTTAGCCGTTGCCAGTCGCATCTCACCGATGAGTACATACGGTGCCTGTCCAGAGTTCAATTTCCAATCAATGCCACATTGGCGAGCGTGTGTGAATAATTTAACGAGGTTTGAGCAAACAAATTGTTCCACTTAATTTATATTTAATCTTATGGAGTCCGCCCAACGATCGTAATTGGTTGGCTACGGGTACGAGTTTCGGGCCACTAGGCTCGGCTCCCACGCGTCCTAGGTTGATCGAGGCTCGCTCGAATGGATTAAAGAATTATGCTTTTCCCTTTCCTTAATTAGGCTCGAGCCAATGAACGCGAAGCCAAAGCCCTTTTTATTTCCAGTAATTATACTATTTGTGGATGCTCGTTTTGGTCCAGCCGAGGCATTCGATCCTGGCAGCCTGCTTTCGCACAGACATTTTTCATTAACCCTGTCCTCGTTCCTATGCGCGGGGTTTCCAAATTAGGACTCGTTATGCGCTTTGACCTCGTTGGCCTCGGCTAACTGGCCTTCTCTTCTAATTAGCAACCTTAGCCCGTACCCGTCCCGTGCACACCCGTCATAGGGCATCCCGCCGAGGCATGATATTTTTCATTAACTGTAATGATGAGACTAGAATTTGCTGTTATTATTTCTTTGTGACGTCGTCCGTCAACTTATTGCCCCCCCCTCGCTGCAAATATCTGCTCATTACTCTGATGAGCTAAAAGCTGATCGGTGCGTCCGACATTTTTGTATTTCCCCCGACAAAACTCTCCACTACCTAGTCGACCCCAAGTCTCCTACTGTGCAAAGCGCGCTTGAACATTAATCATATTGAACGACCAATCCTATTGCAGGCACAAATCATTGGCAGGAGAGGGCCATCACCGAGTCAATGGCTACTGATAACCAACAATCGGCATCGAATGGACCACCCTCGAACAAACTCTCGCCACCTCCACCACCCGTCGTCACTGCAACGAGCATCGCAGAACTGCTAAACTCGCATGTCACCCTGCGTAAGTTTGTGTCGGAGTGGTGTTGTGCAGCTCATTAGGGCTCTTACAAGGCGGTCTTCCCTTCACACCTGCCCACCCCTCTGACGCAAGACTTGCTTAGGGTAGTTGCTTCGAGCCTAGACCTAGGTAACTGGACGCCATAATCTTGTCGGCACATCCATCATACAATGTGTTGACGAGTTTTATAGACATAGACAAGACACTTTTTTTTGACATTTATTGGTTTTAAATCACGCCGGCGAGTCCAACTGTTAGAGCCTTGCGAATTGAGTACATTTTTGCACTTGGCTTTGATATTGAAAAAATAATGGCCAGCGCGAATAGCCTTAGGCATATTTTTTAAAATTGACTCTACTTCATCTTTTTTTCTAGTCAACAATCGCATTACTTGCATGGCACGCCTTCCTAATGAGTCTGTCTTTGGCGTGACTGTTTGGTGGGGGGGGGGGGGAGGTGGGTTGGACAGACAGGTGTCGCGCATTTGGGCTAATTGCACTCGCTCTATTCCCTAATAGTCCACAATGCCAACATATGTTGGCGTACCTATTGCTCAGAGAAGGCGCATTGAACCGTGTATGAGAAGATCTTTTCGACACCTCGGGCGACAATTGAAAATACAGTGTAGGTGAAAAACAGAGAAAAATTATTGCTTCCAAAAATGGGAATGGCTCAGGCCTACGGGGTTAACGCCATCGTCAAACACTGCTCGTTATCGCTTCTCCGATTCCTATTTCATAAAAATGGCAAATGGAGCGAGAATTATGACAGCTGTATTATTACGCGTACATACACAACTCCTGGTCGGCGGTTTTTTCAAGAGACGTCCTTGGATGACGAGCCGACGCGCGCGTTTTTGGTTTCTCCCATTGCTGTCTTTTGGGTTAGGCCGATCGGGACGCGTGCAATAGGACAGATCAATCGGGCCTTAATTGCCTGTATACGGCCGGGTTGTACATCTCTGATAGTGATAGTTAGTTCGGTGCAAAATTTGACTGGTAGGCTTCAGATTCATGGTGAGCATGAAGCCCCGGGGCAAGTTTGGTCAGTGATCCACTGGTTTGTTTGGCTAATGTCCGAATCTTTGGACTCTAGATGGGGTCGTGGACGCGTCGGCCCTGATTAGTATAGGCTGCACTATGTCGGGATGTTTTGAGTGGGAGAGGGGGCAACCCTTTTCGCTATGAATGAGTCGGGTGTTTCTGTGAACTTTAGAGAGGAGGCCTATGCCAAGCATGATTTGACAGCTCACTCCTTTTTATGGATGTTGAGTGACTGCTATAAATAACGAGCAGTATTTTGTCGAGACTTCCTTCTTTTGTGTTGAAGACCTAAAGTGCATTTTGATCTAGCAATTATAAAGGAAAAGAGAAGGGCGGGCTGACCCTGACCAGCTAATTGGATCCCGTTCGGCGGGATTGACATTCCCCGTGTGTCTTAGAAAGTGCTATGGACTGATCGTGATCCAAATTTGGTTTAGGCTCGTTGTCTGCCATTTATATTCGACGTGTTCGTGGCGGATTGTGTTTGAGCATTGGGCTTGTCTGGTAGGGGATGTGGGCGATATTTACGTTTTGGGGATGAGTTTTAATTGGGACGAGGATGAGGTTACTGTCCGCCCTAATGTATGTACGGGCATTGGGTGTTTGCGTGCGCTCGGTCGTCCGTGGAACAATGAAGGCGAGTTAACGAAGCTGGAAGGTTGTTCGTGTTTTGCACCTGCTGCTGGTTCGTGTTTTTTCTCACTCTTATTAGGAAGAGAACCATTCTTGTTCATTAACAAGCTCGGGCCTCGTTGGCCAGTTCCTTCTCGTATGCCATAAATGATACAGCGTACATGAACGCCCACGCTTCTCCAAACTACTAACTAGTAGCCCCTTGGTCGAAAGCCGTATTTAGCCTGGACGACCCTGCGTTCAAGATGACACAGCCAGACCTAATTTATGGCTATTGTGCCCGAAGCGTCATCTTAGACTGTCGCACTGTTTCGAGGTGGGGGGGGGGGTCGTGTGCTGGAAGTCTGGTAGGTGACTGCGCCCTCCTTCCATAATTGGACGGAGTCTGGCGGAAAATGGTCAAGGAGGAATTAGGGATCGGGCCATTGTTCCAACCTAGTTAAGGTTTAGACATTCAATGGAGCGTATTAATTAGGCAATGCCTCGCTCCGAGCATTTACCATTTGCTCGATTCGTTCGGCTTCTTTCGCCCGTGCTTGGCGCGGATCGGCGTTTGGAAGGCAGATGGTCGATTTCTTGCGCCGGGGATTAAACGAGTGATTCTCTTACACTTTGGGTGGTGCTACGGTTCTCACTTTTGTTGGCCCCGAGATCGTGTGGCGAATTATTTACGGCTAGGTGAATGGGAAAAGATCAACGGGCGGCTACATAGTGACCGTGTACGGGCATAGGGAGGTCGTTTCGAGGCACCGGCACACTGACAACGTCACGTCGTTTGTTGACGCACGCTCCTCGGCTCTCATTAATTTGCTTGATGGGTTTATGGGTTGTGTCAGGATGGGCATTGTACTGACCCCGGCTCCCGACTCTACGCCAGTGCTCACCGTGTACAGTACGCTCTCGTCAGTGCCTTCTCGTCCACCGTTTCGGAGGGTTCTACCGGACGATCCGGTTCGACGGACAAACTAGGAATACGTCACAACGAACGAACTGTAGGCTTGGCTGGCCTGTTCTTAGGGCAAGTTGCCTCAGCGAATTTCCATATTTTAGGAACCTCGTCCGTTAGGGAGGACATGATCGAGCCTGTTGTGGGCGAGTCATCTACGCTTCACTTTGCCTCGTATGATTTGCATAAGCGAGTTTCATTCTGGCCACCCACATCACAAGCACTCGGACACGTGACGTGCTGCAGTGCTGGTCGGGGTTGAGTGCGGGGCATTTTTACCATTTTCAGCTCTCAGGCATCTTTATTTATCGTTTGGCTTTGGGTACTTGTTCAAAGACGAGTCCATTATTTGTGCAAATGGACGGCTGTGAAAACACTCGCACAACAATCGTGGCGAGGAGGGCTGATGCGAAATTCGTTTCTTCCTTCCTTTCTTTTCTCTTCATCCGTTCCCATAGTGCTGGGGTTGGGGTGGGCGTAAGAGGCAGGCCGTGCAGACACTCTAACTCGCCACCGCTTACCTATTTGGCTTTTGTGTGGAGATTTTGTTTGGCCAAATGCTGGAGTCCCTTTTTTGGATGCAATTTACGTTTTAATGCCGATAGTTGAATGAAGGCGTGGTGGTGTTGTGTTGGAGGAATGCATCTGCCAGTAGTCCTTTGCCAATTGCGTGCATATGTGTCGCTGGTGCATTTCGCATATAATGAGTGGCGCATTTCGCATCTGCGACGGCGATAATGGAGTGGGCCGTCGGAGAGTGGGCTTTTGAACCTGGCTCGGCAGGCCGTGGCGGCCATTAATTTCTTTCTTATTGCTTTCAATGTGCATGTGTGTTGCAGCCGGCCGAGACTATTTTGTTCCATTTCCATGGTCAGTGGGCCGTTTTGCGGACTTTGCTCACAACACTGGTTTCCCTTTTTACCTTGGCGGGCTATGCGCAATTTAGGAATTGAATGTTACATTAGGGGAATTTGCAATTTAGGTGAGCAAGGGCTGGGTGTCCTGTTTGCTCGTTATCAGGAGATGACGGACAGAGCCGTGTTTTGACTACGCTTCAATTTAGCCGCATGCGCCCAATTAAGTTGAGCGCTCCCATTTCGGTCAACGAGCGTTGAGAGACCTTTGTCGGCTCTCAGGTAGCAACCTTGTTATCACAAATGCCACCCGGGGCGCACGGCCATAAGCCGGATGACGTGTTTGGTGGCGCGAGGGGGAGAAGAGGAAGAAGCCTCGTCGGGCCCATTAGCCAATGATGTTCGCCGTCAGAGGGCGACTGCTGCTTCTTCGTTCGACCTAGTCCTTGCGCGGTGTCAGTGACGCTGGATGGTGGTGCGTGTGCCGCGGCTCGTTCGCTTTTAGCTGTTACGTATTCAGGAAGGGACGCGGGCCAGGCATTCACTGAGCGTCCCAACTATTCAATGGAGCGAACAAACGTTTCGACTCCTTTGTGCAGGGTCGAGGAAAGGTTGTTACGTCTGATGCTAGCTTAGGTTCGTTCGTGCCAGCTTTCGTCGCCCCGCTTCCAACCGCCTCGCCTCTCGCCTTGGCTAAAGGTGAAAGTTGTAACCTAAGAAATTTTTCAATTACGTTTCAGAGGCTTCGCTAAACGGCTCCAGCCCCGTATCATCGACGAGTAACATGACCACACTTGTACCTCACCCCAACGACGTCACTGTTCCGTGCACGAGCACTGGAGCCAACGGTGCACCAAATACGACCAACGTCAACAATTTCAGATCATCGCCCTTTCTCGATTCCAACAGGCCCCCGCTGCCACTGACCAACCCGCCCGCCCCCCTCGGCGCTGCCAACCCGCCCTTCGGCTCCAACACCAATAACGGTCGACCACAGCCCAACCAGCAGGCGCCACCTTATCACCACACTCATTTCCGCCAGCAGGACCCGAGCGGCCAGCCTCTGGTGGCCGTCAGGGGCAAGACGGACCCGGCCATGGCTCCCTACATGTGCGCAAAGTGTAACAAGAAGATCGTCGATCGGTACCTGCTCGAGGCGTTGGACAAGTACTGGCACGAGGACTGTCTGAAGGTAAGCCCCCCCCCCCCTTGTGCGTGCCTAATCTCCGACACATCTCCTCATGTTCAGTGTGATGCATGCGATGGTCGTTTGGGAGAGTTGGGATCGAAACTGTATTTCAAGAATAACAATATTCTATGCCAACGCGATTACCTGCGCATATTTCGACCGACCGGCACGTGCGCCGCCTGCACGAAAACCATTCCCGCTTTTGAGCAAGTTATGCGAGCTGGCGCAAACGTATACCATTTGGAATGCTTCGCGTGCCAGGAATGTAATCACAGGTAGACACTTTTCGAATTCTTTTCTCGTTTTTCTTCAACAAAGTTTGAATAGCACGTTTCCGATTTTTTTTAGGTTTTGTATTGGAGATAAATTTTATCTGGACGTGGATCACAATAAAATTCTTTGCGAATACGATTACGAGGAAAGAATGGTGTTCGCACAAATGGCCTACAATTACAATTCGCTGGCCCAGCTGAAGCGACAGATTAGCCAACAGGTGGACGATTTCGATGAGGTATCATTGGGGACTCTGATCAGAGGGGTCTCTCTCTGGGCTCCCCTGCGTCAGGTAGTGCCTGCCTATCTTTCTTACGAGTAACAGTAACCCCCCCCCCCCATGTTTGCGAGCCATTAGTCCTCCACGTAGTGTTGTGTACTTCAATCAGGCATGGCACACTACTCGAATCCTTAGATTGCTAGTCATTAGTCGAAGCCGAATGGGAGGGAAAATAATCACTGCGCCAATTTTAGAGCCTAGTTACCTTTGAACCCTCGGGGTAGTAATTTTCCTAAGCTCTTCCTGACACGCACTTTAGCTTATAACTATTCTTTGCATTCTCTCCTAGGTTCAACCGGTAGCACCGCGATAGCCTTAGAAAGCTACTTTTTCACGCACCACCATATTATGTCCGCTGGCGGGTCGTTATTTGCAACGTGTTGTGCTGGGTCGGCAGTTGATTGGGAACGATAATTTTTACTTGCTTTTCAACAAGCTAATTTAAGCGGAAAGGGGACCACGGCCGTGCAATTACATCTATTCTGTGAAGCCGATGTGTCCACGTTTGTTGTCTTTTTTCTCCTTTTTTGCATTCTCAAGGCGAGCTCTACTCACACCATCTTTTTTGCATATAATGGCTTTACCTTTACGTGATGAACGGTTATTTTTTGTAAAATGGTGGGTGGACAAGTTAGGCGAGGATACTTTCTTGGTGCCAGTGGATGGGGACGTTGGATGGATGGTGTACAGGTGTAATGTTGGTGTGTATAGAATTAGAGTTTAGAGGGACTTTCTCGAAGCCATACGTGTTCGCAATTGTGTTTCATTCAATGCTGGATGTTTGTGAATATTTGATATGTCGGGACGAAAATTATAGGTTGGAAAAATTCTGCACAAGTGCGAGTGACTGCGCTGGGGAATGTTGATTTGAGAGATGCATGATCATAAGCTTAGAAAGTGCTAGAATTCATTTTATGGATGTAATGGGGCCGATAGGTTTGATTCTTGTCAAGGGTATAAGCTATTCGTATCCACAGCCAGCCAGCCAGCCAGCTAGCTACAAGCTTTTATCAAAATCAAGAGCGTTGCTCAGAGGATGAATACGAAATCACGTTTTCCTGTTCTCATATTCTATAGTAGGGGGTCTTATTATGAGAAAACATTTCTCCTTTTCAAATCGGCTTTTCCAGTTTGCTGTGGGACTGGGAGAGTCGGGGAAAAGTCGTCTATTAAATTGACTTTTTCCTAGTGCATGGCTAGGGCTGCCTCTGATGGGCAATTATAGTAACGACATTAGGGCTAATCACCGTGATCGAAAACACCAACTCGAACTCGGCATTGCCTCCGGGGTGTATTTGAGGGCCAAGTGTTTAATTACGCTCCTCAATCTTGCCCCTTTCCTCCCGCCAAAGATCATTCTTACAAGCATGAAGGCGAAAACATGTCAAATCACAAACTGGCCATACTTCCAAGATTCTGGGTTTGGTTTTTCTTTTTTTCTCTAATGCATTTTCGAAAATGGGTTTCAACTGCTTCGACTTGAAAAACGCAGTCTTCTCTCCGATGGAGTGGACGTGGGGGGGGGGAGCAAAATTTCCGCCCAATACTTAGAAGTAAGCGTATAGAGAAAGTATTTGCTGCGCTTCTAACATTAGCCCTTCTAAAAGGGCTTTTACCGTTTTTGCTTTATTCAATTCGGGCGTAGATATTTGGAATGGAATGGAAAAGGGGGCCAGCATTGGCGTTATTAAAGTGGCCCTACACGCTTTCTCCATTCGAGCACTCTCGGCTAGAACGGGGGCCATTTTGTCTAATGGTACTATATTGCTTTTTAATATTAACGGCTCTCGGTCGAGGCCAACGCATGCTAGTAGTCTGTAAGAGTGTATATCTAGCTACCTTGCCAGCATACACGATTAGCTGGCCAATGTTAAAACCCGCAATTTTCTTAATTGATACTAATATCGTAAATGGGCCTTAATCGTTTCCGTTGCAAGGCGCACTCGGCCAACGAGAGTCCCATAATGGATTGGACCTTAGGCAGTGCAATATCGGGGCATAGGGGCACACTCAACATTCAAATGAAACGAGCCATTGCAAAACTATTGTGCTGAGGGAATGTGAAAAATCGTCTCGCTATTCATGTTACTCGACCAAAGTGCCCTATAATAATGCAGGCAGGCCTGTGCGTAACGGCCGACCGTCGTTGTCATGGTCGGGTGTAGAGTTGCGCCCGATTCAAACACTTAAAGCATGTCTCGCTGGCCCTGTCGGGGACCGTACGATGGTATGAGGACTCTCAGTGACCGTGTGTGAGTCATGGGGTGCGAGAGAGGAGGTGTACAGTGCGATGGGCACATGGCAGCAAATCGAGTCTTGACTAGTGGTGCATGTTTTGGAGTCGGATATCGATTTTCACTGATTGCAAGTTATTGTGGTGGAGGGAGAGAAGTTTGCAATCGTGCTAACTGATTGAAGCGCCTTGTTGGCTTTCAGTGTTCCAACGAGCGCGGCACGGACGGCGGTCTGATTGGTAGCGGGGCGAGGAGTTGAGAAATTAAGGAATTTCGCCTCTCTTTCTCTGTAACAAACCTTATATGGGCGCCTAATGGCGGTCCGAGAAACGAGCCTAATGCGACGTCGGCTTCCAGTAAACTGAACTGTACTAAATGAACCAGCCCAGCCGGCTTTCGATAAACGAAGCCCAAAATCAGCTTCGATGAAGTAAACCCAACTCGTCACGTCCGCCTCATCAACGCTCCTGTGTTGAATGCGAATTTGCCTTTTCGAACAACTGGCCTCGTTACGTTACACAACGCTCGCAATTCGACGAGACGCCATCAACGCAGGTTTGTTCACCACGCGCACTGTCCACCCTCAAAAACACCCTCGCCAATACGCCTGGCTTGGAGGACGAATAGAAAAAATGATCAACCAAATTCCTCCCCTCAATCGCATGCACAACCAATCTGGGGGTGGTTACACAGTGCCAATCAACCCTTGGTTTGATCAGCATGCACATCGGATACACCTTCTTCAAGGCCCTACATGGTCCCAGTGCTTGTGTACATACTCGATTGGACCACCTTGGGATGCCGATATGTCACCCAAATAACAACCTATAGCCAGGGGAAAGCAGAAGGGATTTCCAGCGAGTCCTGTTCCATACATTATTTGGCAACTGAAGCAGCCTTAGCACTCAAGCGTTCAAGTCCTCACTCTGTACTGTAGGCTATGTAGCAGGCCATCATAGTATGTTTGCAATGCTGTGGAGTCTTCCGTAGGAGTTGTATGGGCTCGTTCAGCCCTAAAAGGGTAATTTGCTCAATGGCGTCGAGGATTTCATTCTATATAAAAACTGTTAGAGTAGACTCTGCGGGTATAACTGTCATTTTGCACTTCTTGCTGATTCATTCAAGGCATTCTTTGTTGTTCTAGCTACAATCGCCAGACCAGCACCTAGTCAGCATCCAGCACCAGGTGCAACTACAGGGTGAACCTCTTGTGGCTATTGTCGTAGCTGATTGCATTTTGTGGAAATGTAGTTAAACTGGGTTAGTTGAAAGACTGCTGCATAGTCATCGAGTTTTCAGATGCTCAAGCACGTGGCACATTCAAAGAATATAAAATGAAATCCTTGGCTTATCCTATCGATAGGACAAGCCCAGTGGGAAGCCTAAGCGACAGTTGCGAGCCCACGAAGCCCACGACACGTTGTGTATAGTTCATTCACCAACCACGCAGGAGGGCCGTTAAGACTCACAACTCGGGGAGCAGCCGCGTTTGCCGGCCGTGGCGGAGACTCCGATGGTCCTGGACCCAAATTGCCCAGAACGCAATTCAGATCAGGAACTCGATTCCAATTACCGCCTGATGCCCTCAAACCAATCCAGTCACCGGACCTCGATCTCAATCTCGGTCCCGTGTCTGGCACCTAGGAGAGACCTGAACTGGTGCACTGATAGGTACAGATAAGGCATCCACGCCTATTTAGAGATACAGCAACTCAAGACAGGCACAGGAAAAAAAATAAGAATCGCAGACTGCCAGATTTAAAACCGGCTTTTGGGGGGATTCCATCGAGAACAATACCCTATTATTAGGGTCACTGTTAAGCATTGTTTTTTAAAAATTTTTTTGCATAATCCGTTTTGCGTATAGCCGGCCAGTAGTCAAACCTTATAAGCAAGGCTGTGCGGGGCCAGCACACACAGTAGCGTCCCCTTTCGCGCCTGCAGGACACCTCCACACGAGGGCACTCTGGACTGGACAGCGGCTTCCTTGGACAATGGCGGGTGGTTGTGATCCTTGCCATGCCCCTGCTGGTTTTCTCCAGCTGAGACTGTCTTCCGTCTCTCCGCTCTAAGCATCTAGACAGTGCAGTGTGAGTCAACGATGGCCTGGCGTGCAAGGTCAGCGAGGGTTTATGGCCGCTTGCAACCTTGTAATATGAGTAAACGGCCGCCTTTTACCAGACTTCCAGAAGTCAGATTTGTAGCCAAGTCAATTTGTAAAGCGCAAACATCTTTGCTTGGTAGCCGTGCACAAATCGCAACCGCAGACTCTGCTGGTTCTATCTGCACGATAGGAATCGCCTAGGATCTACAGTAAAGTACCAGAGCCTAGGCGGTCCTGATCTAATTGATTGTGAAATCTATTTACATGACAATTTTTATACCTAACGCATTCCCAGATTTCCCAAGGAAGAAATGGCCAGCATCAAACACGAAGCACATTCAGCACGATCCACGTGACACAAGTCTTCACGGAACTTCCGCAAGAAGAGAAGTTCGCGTTGCGTTTCGTTCATCTTCGCTAGCACCTGCACGTAATTTTCGTCGCAGTCGAACGGCCCAACAAGCACGATTTTCTTCTCCTCTGCTTCGCGATTCAGCAGCTCGATCAGCCGCTCGTAGTTTGGATAGTGGGGGTACCTGCAGAATGCGACTGCACGAGTCATGAATAGGGGAAGGCTGGAGCCGACCTGACCTCAGCGGTTCAATTATTTTCCACAAGTCGATGAAACAAGCTGGCAAACCTTTGCACAGTTTCTCCATTTTCGTCGACCTCTTTATGAGCCCCACCACGTTCCTCACACAGACGTTCCGCCATGGTAGTCGTCCCAGACGCATTTCGATGACTACGTAGAAAAGCGGCATGAGATTGTCGCATCGTCCGAGCTACTGAAACAAAAAACTCTAGTCATGGAGTGGAAAAACAGTTCGCTCCTTACCGTCCATCGCGCGCGTTTGGTGAAGCGTATCGGGTGCTGCCCACGAAAGCTGGCTGAATGCAAGGAGGGACCACTTCGTTGTGGGCCTTGCGAAAGATGCGCGACAGACCAAAGTCCAGCGGATACAAGCAGCCCTTCGTCCTTTCCGTGCCTCCCCTCATGAAATTCGACTGAAATCAAGGCACTTTCGCACCAAAAGAGATTGCAAATGTGAGGAATATCTACCTTACCGGTTTCATGTCCCAGTGGATGACCGCGACACTGTGCAGGTCCCTGACGGCAGTGAACATCTGGATTCCGAGCCGAACCGTCGTATCTAGCGAGAATTATGAGATCACTGTTGATGAACAACGCAATGCGTCCAGCGTGCGTGACATCAACTGTATGGCTACGCACGGGTACGGAGGGCAGAGTTGAGGGCGTACTGTTCGGGAATGTGCTTTTGTCCAACAGGGATGCACGGTTTGTCCGTTTTCAGATAATGAATCGATAAAAAAATATCTTACCTTAGCACCGTTGCAAGACAGCAATTTTCTGCGTACAGAACGATCGTTTTCCTTTTGGCCAAGCCTTCTCCATCTTCAAGACCACTTCGTTATCGCCCCTCTTATTAAATGCCAAATACAATTGACCGAACGAGCCCGACTGCATCTTCTCGATCTAGGAAAGACAAGATTTTAGTGCACTTCACTACCGCAAGCAACAGCATGCTTCCACGATGAAACAATGTCCGGTGATATACCCTTCTTCCAGCATGTCTTCGACTGCGATTCATCCAAATGCGGTTCTGGAGCAGATGGTGCCATCGAGAATGCCTGACCTTCAGTCATGTGTTAGCTAAAAGTGAGATATTCGGAAAGGCTGTACTGATACTGACTTTAGGAAACATCACCATCAGTCTTCTGCACGACTGGACACTTTTGTCGCTGCAGTATCGACCAATGGAGTCTGAGGCACTCTCGCCCCTCGTGTGCCATGCGAACAGAGTAAAGGCATGTGCTTCTACTAAGAATATATGGAATTAGTGAAATTAAGTGATTGCGTGCATTACCACCAAAAACGAATATTGTTTCCGCAGGCAACAATTGCGGCCGTGTATTTTACAAGTGCACATTATTCCATAGTAAAATAAGATTATATGAGGTTTAAGCCTGTGTTTTTCAGTCTAACTCTTCGCGTGATATCTTTTGCAATGTACTGCGAATCAGTCATCACCAAAATCGTCAACTTCTGAAATAGGCGATGGTGCAGTGTCTGTGTCCACACTCAGTTCGGCCTTCTCACAAATCGTACGTGGATCTGAACCACTATTGGAAAACAAAAAGCAGCTCTCTTTGCAACTGGCTATACGGCAGCAGATCTCGATCTTACCTTCTTACGCGATGCCAAGACGGAAATTCGCGGATTTGGCTGCCTTATTGACGGAGGCCGCCAGTGCTAGTTGCGCAGATGGTGCAGCTAACGCCTTACAGCAACCCTAGGATCAATTACCAACATGCAATGCGTCTGGATCTGCGGCGGGGAGTGACAGGTATACGAGGTTTTGCACCGCGCCGGTCAACTAAAAACCTGACAATCAACCAAGTCTTTCGACCTTGTCCGTGACTGAAACATCATCCTGATAGGTGATGCTCCCGGCTGCCAACTCCACAAGGTTCTACAAAATTGCTTGTGTTTTTAGGGGCGGTCCATTATCAACATTTTTTATGATTGACGTCCCTAATTGGACAAAAATCCCACTGTAGAGCTTCTTTGTAAAACAGACGCAGTTTGAATAGCGCTGGCGTGTTCAATCAGGTTTTGTGTGTGAAGAGCTCAATTCTGGTCACGATCAGCATCACACACAATGCTTCCCCCCCCCTCCCCTCACAGCCAGCAGGTCAATCACATCCAAACTGCGTTGATCCGCTGAGTGGCATCTGTATGTGACAAAAGCGCTGAATACTGGCACGTGGTCAATGTTCACGACCACCATGGCCATAACGCAAAGGCTGTCGATTTTCCTGACTATTCTATCAACACACATTTCGTAACGGATACTGCGATGAAATAGAAGCCTCACGATGAAACTGGCACAAATATCCTCGATGTGAGAGACCACTGCGCCAGGACTGGTCGTTTGCTTAACTCCCTAACTGACTCAACGCCAGCTACATTAGGTGTTGTGTGTTGAGAACCTACGTATCAGCTCCAAAGACACTTTCTCGGGGCACAGAAACCTGATGCTGACCATAAGTAAAAGTTGTTAGGATACAGGAACCTGCACGGGTGGCCTTATGTTTGGCAATGCGCGGAGCGGCTAGGAGCTTATCGAGACTGGAAATCCTGGATCTACGCCTGTCGCGTTTTTCACTATTTCTCCAATACAATACCGCAATTATTTTGCATCGCGGAGCGGATACTCAATGATGTGGTCAGTAAGACACACGGGATCCTGACAGCTGGCAACCAGTATGAAGGCACGACATCAAAAGAAAAATATGTGTCACACCTTGGAAAATACAACCGAATCACATGCTGGTATCACCATTTGCTTCACTCTTGGGCCGCCCGATTTGGCTGCATGTCTGCTTCCATTTTCTCCGCCCCTTCGTGGTACTGGCAACACTTGCAACATCCGCATTCGACGATAGGACTCATACCAGAGGACAGTTCGGAAACGGGCGAAACCGCGGGAGAACGCAGATCGATGATGCCGGGCACAATGGCGGCCGGTGAGGTCGGTTCCGGCTGGGGTACAAGCGGCTTTTCTTGATTCCCTTTCACCTTCTGTTCTTTCGTCGGCTCCTCCTCATCGTCGTCTTCCGATTCAGGCCCGATGGATCGAAACGCGTCCGACTCGTCTTGAACTTCAGGTACCAGCTTTTCGGCTATCGGTGCCGCCGTCTTTTTCAAGAAATCGCCAACCTCTTCCTCCGAGTCCGACAATTCGTCCAACGATCGAAACGCATTCGACTCGTCTTCAGCGACTGGCGTGAAATTCTTGGGCACCAAATCAAGTTTCAGGTAGACATTTTCGTCATCGCGATTCTCCGAATTCCCTTCCATGCTGAACTGCGGAGGCCAGCGAACGACCGCTCACAGGTCGGGCTGGCCACCATATCCTAACCTATCTCCGTTGCACCACTTTACACACCAGTCCGTCCATGCAGGGGATAAGCACTGGTTCGAACCCTGGCAGTACGCACAACAGTCTTCCCAACCAAGCACATAAACTGTGCACCCTGTCAGTAAGGTACTTGGACAGGCTACGATTCCACTCTACCCTGTTGAAGTCTATCTCAGTCGACGCAAGGCTTGAAACAGAATGATTTGTGGCTGGAGGCAGTTACTGCATGCTAACAAAAATAGAAACTTTGGTCGCTTTCAAATCCTTTCACGAAAACAATACCAAATAATTGAAGCAAAGGCATTATTCGACCAGCCATTGGATCTTGTGACTAAAGTATCACTCCAGGAACACTAAACCCGCAACACTAAATCTGAATTCGCGCTCTTTTGTTGGTTTTTACCGCTTATGACAAAATAATTTTTCTCTACAGTAAGCTGTGCGCGCGCGACTGATTTCACTTTTGTTTTGTTCTGGTTTTTATTTTATTGAAAAGAGAGCTGCTGATTGTGAGAAGTTATGATTTTGGGATTCTTTTAAATTTTTACGAGTCATCGTTTTGATATTCCTCGCGTGCAAATTAGAGCTTTACCAGATTGACACGGCTAGAAGCCTCGTTTTTGTGAACAAATGAAGTACATCCATTGGTCGGTAAGTATGTAAACATAGGTTTGGTTTCTTGGTTGACTATATTGAAGCATCGCTGGCTCTGTTTGTATCGTTCGCTGCATTGAATGCAAGAGATGCGGTAAGAGCTCGGACTGCTGTCAAAAAAACGTGGTCGTGTTTGAGCACTGGCTTTGCCACCCGGCTGTATTCAGACGGATGAATGGGACTCACGGACGGCGTGCGTTATTGAATCTATTTGGACTGATAAATCATCCGTCGGCCAGACGAGGATGTGTGAATTAGATCATCTCGAGAGGATGACATTTACGCTTGGACGTGCCGATGCGTCCACAATCGGGGCGCGTGGCATTTTCCTTTCAAAGTATTCCATGCTGTTCGTAGGTGTACCTACTGTGCGTGGCCACGTTTCGTGGTCATGTCCTGATTCCTCTTCTCGCTCACTAGGCTATTGCTCTCTTTCCGCCTCTCCAGGGAGATAATCGCGACGAGAAGCCATCGTTTCGAGCAGCAGCATAGCTGTGGCAGTTCTTCTTTTTCCATTAACGACCATGGGTGGGTTGGAAGGTTATGTGTGTGGCTTATTTGCTAGCTGCTATTGCCAGCTGGTCGCCAGAACCTATCTGCTATACAAGTCGGTGTTTGATGATGCGTCACGATAGAAATAATGTCAACGCGTCCGGGCCAGCAGCTAAATGCATCATCTCTGTGGGCATTACGTTGCTATGAACACCGACGACGACAAGACACGGGTTTCATTTTGTCTCCAACCGAGCCACGGCCTTGCTTCGTGAATTCGTTTACGTATATATTCTGAAAAACCTGCTTGTTATTCTAGGTGTCAATAATTTGCGCTTGATGTTATGCGTCACCTCTGAAAAATTGCATTGAAAAGTCGATTGAATGACTAAGCCGACCTGCCAAACAAACTTTGAGGGGGGGGGGGAGATATTTTTGTTTTCGCACTTTTCGATAGTTTATTGTTTTAACTCATCTTCATTTGACAACTTTTCTCATGATTGATGTTTTGACGGTACAGGGGGTCAAGTGGGCGTATGGCATTGTTCCCACCCTCACCCTCCCTCGCGGCTGATTTGTTTTTCGAAAAATAGTTGTGTACTTTTCTCTTCTCATCAATTATTTATCTCGGTCGGTTGTTTTTACGTGCCCCGTTGCTGAAGTGGCAGTTTTGGCGGCTCGTTTATTTTGTCTGTTTCACACACTGTCATTTAGACCGCCTCCATGCGCCTAAGTTTGAACTTTAGGTCATTCGCGGCAGTTTTTTTCCCAAGAACAGGAAAACTTAATTTTCTCGCTTCGAGTTTTATGTTTTTGTCGTCATTATTGATCGATCACGATTGAAATGGGAGGTGCATAGGAAAAAAAACGTTTAACTTTTTTCTTCTACTCTGTCGCCTTGGCGAAAACGAAATCGAGAGACGATTGATTCGAGGACGGGGGGGGGGGGGAGGTCGTATATGGGAATCTGGGCTCGACGATGGACGAATGAGCTCGACGTTGTCCTTTTACCTTGCACACTTTGTGATGATGGCCATTCGTTCGTGGCACTGTTTTGGTATAGTGTACTACCTTGGTGTTCGTATTGGCTCCCAGCGGTCCGTTATTAGGGGCCTTTTTCGTTCGGCATGGCTGGGTGGCAAATGGAAGGGGACCGCTTTTATGCGATGGATACACTAGAGCCGTGGAAGGAGGGTTGACGCGGATGTTTTTGTCATTTTCGGCGCTTGCTGATGCTGCTAGTGCTCTTTCGAATATAAAAAAAGGGCGACGACTAGGACGCCGGCGGTTGGCACGCATGGTCGATCAGGAACGGGGCATTCATTATATGGTAACAACGGAAAAAAGCTCTTTTTCGATGATGACGACGAATGGTTTTTCGGACAGCTGGATAGGCGAAAATTGACCAGTGGCATTATCGCGGCGTCAAACGGAGATCTTTAAAGGAAACTGGCTGCGGGGTGGTGATGGGGGTAGCCAACAGCTGACGATGGGTCGTCGTGTCATCGGGGAGAGAGAAGGGGTAAAATCTAGCAAATTTGATTTATTTTGTCGTATATCGTGCATGGTTTCGTGTTGGACACAGCGGGAGTAAAGTAGGCCTCGGGGCATCGCTTAGTGATGACGAGTCGTCCTTGTTCGATATCGACGTTTTGTTCCGGTCGATTTTTTTTACTCGAAAGCTTTTCCAAAATGGCTCACAAATTGTCGTCCTAGTGGAGAGGACATTGAATTCTGGCAGCATTTTATGGCGTATAGCAGTGGCGTGTTGGATGGCCTGTAAGAAGGTTTTTTGGCGATGTTTTATGGTTTATGGGTGAAGGATGTTATGGATTTCCCTTTTGCGTGGGTGCATTATTTTTCAAGCGACGATACTTTTATAGTCGAGCTGCTCGTCTCGTCGGGGCACCGCTCATTCGTTGGTGGGGGCATCGAAGAAAGAGGCGATCTAGCGTGAGTCTAATTACTGGACCAGGGAACCGTTGCCCGGTCGTCGTCTTGGCTGTGTCGATTTGCTGGCAAGAAGCATAGACGAGCGTCCAAAGCTAACGGCGGTACGATTTATCGCGGTGGGCGCAGGCAAATGAAAAATAAGTCCGTCCTGTAACAGTCTTTAGACAGGAGGTTCTTAGTGTGTAGGGCTGGTCGGCTGGACGAAGGATGCCAGGCGAAATTGAATTTTTATGTCTACATAGCTTATTTGAATACACGTTGGAAAAACTATTTTGTAAGCTTATTACGGGACGGATGGGAAATTTCGTCGCTGGTTTCGCCGTGAAGTTCGCTTGCATATTGTGACTCGAGGTGGTTGTAGCAGGTTCTAACGAGAAAATTATTTTCGATTCCTGTTTTGGATGGGAATTACATGGTTTAGTTATCTTTTGCAAATTGCAGGTGGCATTGAGCTGGATAAAATTTGTAGGCGCACTTTAATTTATGAGTTCTAACCAAAGTTTTAGGGTTGGCAGGGAATGGATTCGGATGGAAGGAGTCGTGGTTTTATGATGGTTGTGGAAGTCATAAAATGTTTTGCATTTACGAAAGGGTTATGGGGAATTCCGGCCGAATTGGGTGCCGTTGCATAATGAGCAAGGCCCGCGTTGCGCGTAGGTTTTGGTCGAAGGGATGTGGACGAGCAATTTTCGCTGTCCCTTTATTGGTCATCTATTTACACGAGACCCGATTTTGACATTGGCAAACAGAAGGAATCGTGAGGATGGAGATTTCTTGTAGTCGTGATTGGTTTTGGGAAGGAGTAATATTGCTCGCTGGAGGAATTTTAGACAATGTTTGTTTTTTTCGTCTGCTTCAGCAAAGTTTGGTCGAACGAACGTAATCGCTTTATTTCATCGAAGGAAATTCGGTTATGTAATGACGATGGGGCGAGGGATAGGAAAGTGTGCAGGAAGGAGAGGAGATTGGGGAAAACAAGGTTGTCATCGGTTCGGGGTTTCGATGAGTATTGCGTGGGGAAAATGGGGGAAGTAGAAGTTGCACGAATTGGTACTGGTACTTTAGGAATGGTCATATTTGTTGGTCGTAACGAGCACATCATTGGGGGTGGGGGGGGGGGGGTTATTGGGGTCGTTTTTATAAGTCATTTGGAGGCTTGCGTCAGCTGATGGACGAGTGTTAGCTTTAGTGGACAAATAGATCAGCAGTTGTTTCGAGTTGTTTTCGCCGCCGTCCCGCAGACGCTACGAGCCATGTGAATTTTGTGTCCGTTGGTATGGGGTCTAGGGAGTGTGTAGTCTGCGGCAGCTGCTATGTTGTGTCGGCCGTCGGGTCGGGGCGAGTGAGGGTGAGTATATGAGGTCGGATGAGGTACTTGCGAAAGAAGACGGGGGGGGCTGGGTAAGACGGTTTGCTTAGCCGTTTACTGGGCTGAATTTCTAGTCGATTGGTGAAGGCTATTTCCCATGGTGTGGACATGTTCATGAATTCGAAGTCGTTTGGGTCCGGTTTTATGTTGTCCGTGTTAGTGGTCTAGCGAGGAGTGTATACTTTGGTCGGGTAGCATCTGGAGAGGAAGAGCCCGTCTGGCGAGTCCGTACGACGACACCGGGTTGGCGTAATCCGATCTAGAAGTCGATTATAGTAGGGGCTATAGAGACGACGCAAGTGTCCATCTATCGGGCTTAATACTCAAGTCGGCTGGAACGATTTGACATGCTCGCTACACAACCTAGGACAAGTGGGGAAGTGGGAGAGGAAAGACGTAATACCACTGCAATCTATACCTGCCGACCACTCGGTTGGGGGAATGGGAAGAATGTAAGGCGCGGGGCGTGCAGAAGTAGGAAGCGTCAGATTTCACCGATTCAATATCTCGTGGCGAGTCTCACTTTTCGTTTTTGTATGCTAAGTCATGCGCGGCGATTGGTATCGGTTGCTGCTAGTATGCTGCTTACTTTTCTCATACATGAAATATAGACTTTTTCTCATTCTTTATTCTAGACGACAAGCGTTCTTGGGCGACGCGTTGGATCGGTTTTGAATGAATACGAGTTGCCGAAGGAAGAAAAAAATTAAAGAATGATTTCTAAAGGTCGCTTCATGAACGAGTCAAAACCAAGTTGGGTGGTGACTCGTTGAATTAGTCGATGACATTTACCGCCGACCGACAGGATTTTAGATTCTTTTGACCGACTTCTTTTCGATGCTATTAGAGATTAGTGTCGCCGTTGCCGTTTTTAAGAAGACAACTGTTACACTTGCCAAACAACCATCGCTGTCGAAGTATTAGGACTCGTCATTCGTTTGGGTCGAGAATGAAATTTACAGTTTGGATTAAATGAAAAGTCAAGTAAGTCGGTTCGAAAATTGATTAAAAATTATCTTAATTCAAGGAATTTGAGGATTTCTGTTTAGTTTAGTCTAAAAGATTTTACAGGGCACCTAAAAATTTTTATGAAGGTTGGCCAGGATTAGAAGAGAATTTTTATTGATCTCGTATTTTAATCCTGGTCAGGAATAGAAGTAAAATAAATACTAGTTATGTATACTATGTTTTGACAAATTGCGAGAAGTAAGGAAAATTTAGAAACATAATTTCGATATGGACTGTGTAAACTTGAAGCGTATGCATCGGTGAAGATCCACCTAGCTCGATTTCTGACTGCACCTGCAGAATACGAATTAGATGTTATTCGAGCGTATAATAATATGCTTGAAATGATGAAAATCGAACCTTAGCTTTGGCAAAAAGCGGAAAAACTTGAAACGCTTTGATGTTGAAATGGCATGCTGTGAGAAGGATAGGTTTGACACTTTTTTAAACGGGTGTTTTTTTAGGAGTTACCCTGTTCGGAAGCAGAAGATAAAAATTTCTGCAAACTGGCAACGATTGGGGCGATTATTTGGGAAAGGCCGATTGGTATGGACGATTCGAATTGTGTTGGTGAAATAAGCGGACGGAGGGGACGATGTAAATTTGAGCGACCAAGGACTGAGGACGATGCGATGAAATCGTGGAAAAGGAGTTTACGAGCATCGTATCCGACGTGGAAACGCGGGCATTATTCGACATTTTACGACGGTTCGAGGCTAATTTTTATGATTGCCGTCAGTTTCGGTCTATGGTGCGCTTTTACGAGTATGAGCGCTTGCGCATCGCCAGTAAACGATCAACGACCGAATGATGCTGATTCGTTATCGGGTAAGTGATCGTGTATTTATTTTTGTTTTTTTTTCCAACGTTTTCTTGGTCAAAAAGGCAACGATTTTTGGAACAAAATAGACGGGGTTGGGTTCTTAAAGAAAAAAAAAGGCGAAGGCCACTAGAGATCGGGAAAGTGTGGGTTGTGGTGGGCACGTGGGAATGAGTGAACGAAAAGGTGAAATGTCTTGACACAGATTGATGGACCTGTTTTGAATATTTGTCGCATGGAACTTTCATATTCTGAGAAGAGGCGCATTCATCTTGCCTTGAAGGGAGTATGGGAAATGTTTTGTTCATTAGTTAGTGGGGGGGGGGGGGGGGGAGTATGACCGCGGGGAGTTGTGACGAGTTCGGTAACAGGTCGATGGCAAATAAGCTTGACATGTGCTGGTCGCGATGGGGACTGCGTGTTTGTATAACGAGGGTGAATCGGCATTGTCGTGGTTCGTGTTTGGGATTGGGTTACTAATCTGTCCGTAATGATATCCGCCCGATGACCTAATGATGAGCAGGTGCGCGAGGAGGGGAAGGGGGCATCTCGGAAGCGGGCTGCCCGCAGGCGAAGTGGTGCATGTGGGAGAGGAATGGGAAGCAATTTTGCGTGAGCACCGAGCCAAGGAAGGGCGTACGATTTGGTTGGGGAAATAAAGCATATTTGAAGGTGTTTTGAAATTCTATTGACGACTGGTGGCGGCGCCTGGGTGCGAAGGAAATGGGGGAATCGATTGGGGAGAAGGAAAAGCAATAGCGAGCTGACATTAAGTGGCCCGTCGGCTGCTGTATATTCGATTTAACAGGCGTAACGCGGAGGGAAAATAGGAGAAAAACTGGCTCGAATAATGACCGTCCGTAAAATGGAATTCGAATGGGGGGGATCGACGGGGTTCGTTCAAGTAGGTGTATGGGTTCGTATCCCATAAATGGAAGGGAGAGGCCAAAGGGAGATAAATGGTGATGACACGACAGCCGAGTAGGAGAACAGAGATCAGGCACTGCGTTGAATATGGATCCGCCAGGGCGGGCGTTTTTTTACGTTGTTTCCTCGAGGACGTGATAAACTGCTTGTCATTTGTGGACTGGGGCAACAGTTGGTCGGGAAAAAGGCAGAACAGGGTTAGGGCGAGGAAGATTCAGATCGGCGAGGCAGCTGTAAGACGGCCGGATTCTGGTTTTTTATATTCGGTGCGAGGTTCTTGAATTGGGTTCACAAAGAGGTGGACGGATGGGCCATAAATCGTCATCGCATCTGTTTCGTCTGACTGCGGGATTGGTAAAACGACTCGGGCGCGTAGAACATGTGCGAAGCAGGCTGAAGCCCAAAGTGAGGGAAGAGTGGGAGGGAATAAGTTTGATAAACAAGAAATAAGTACAGCATATGGGGGGGGGGGAGTATCGAACGACGGGGCGCCTTAAGCTTTTGATGTCGGAAACAAACGCAGAAACGAAAACAAGCAACAAGCACTTGGCGAAACTAATCACTGTGGTCTTATCCGTGTGTTTGTTACAGGAACGGGGATCAGTGGTCAGCAACAGTCGGACGCGACTAAAGCGGGCGGCGATGTGCCTGTAATTACGGAGCACCCGTTGGATATAACTGTGCCGAAAAATGATCCCGTTACATTGAATTGCAAAGCCACAGGGAAGCCGCAGGTGAGTGATTTTGATGAAAGAGGGGTGCGTGTGGGATGAGTGTAATTATTATATTTTCAGCCTCAAATCATTTGGTACAAGGACGGCGAATTGCTCAGTACGGCGGCGGAAGAAAGCAGCTCACATCGGGTGCTTCTTTCGACCGGTGCATTATTTTTTCTCAGGGTACAACCTGGAGGGGCGGTTGAAGGAGGAAATCGTAAGTGAAGCTCGTCTCGATATCGTAGGGCTGTATTGTGCAATATTGCATATATTTGTAGGCAAGAATCAAAAGTCGGATGCCGGCGTTTATTGGTGCGTAGCGAGAAATGCGCACGGCGAAGCTCGCAGTAAGAACGCCTCGTTACGCATTGCGTATTTGAAAGACGAATTTCGTGCTCGACCGAAGAGCGTGGTGGCGGTTGTTGGTCAAGAGGCGATACTCGAGTGCTCGCCACCCAAAGGCTATCCGGAACCAGTCGTCTATTGGAAGAAGGTAGGTTTTGTCTGCAAACCACTCGAATTCGGGGACGCAATTTGAATAATGGAGAGCGATCTTGTCTCGCGGGTCAAGAATAGGGTAGGAAATTTAAATGTTGGTGAATGTGATAAAAATTCTGGGTCTCCATTTTCCATAGGTACCTTATTTTAAAGTAGGGCGAAGGGTCTTGATCATACGTACAAATGGAGTGCGACTAAATCGAAAAAGAGGGATGCGAAACAGATTCTTAATCTGGAACAATTTGCTAAACTTCGAGGATAGAGTGGGGCTTATTGATTGTTCTCTTGTCATGGTATCGATCGAGGGAGATACAATTTCTGGGTTGATCGATGGGGCTAGGATGAAGCTGTTTGCTCAGACGGTTTTGGTTGGTCGTAAGCAATGTGAAGAGGGGGCGTGTTAGGTGTCAACAAGAGGTAGTATAATTTGAAGGGAAAACAGTTTTCCCATTCGTCGCCTACTGAACACATGCTTTTGGGGGGGGGGGGGTTCGTTATTTACTCGTTGACGCACGGCCATTTGTATGTTGTGTATAGGATAACAGAGAATTACGCTTGGACGAAAACGACGAACGGCGAAGAATTGTGCAGCCTTCGGTGCATCAACAAGGCTCGATCCAAACGAGCGGCGCTGGTCAACAAGGCGCGGGCGTCGGTAATCTAATAATCACAGATGTCGATTCGTCGGACGCTGGTTTTTACACTTGCGTGGCGAGAAATTTGGTCGGAACCCGAGAGAGCAGTCCGGCTAGGTTGACCGTTTATGGTGAGTGTTCGGTTTGGTGATGACTCGCGCGGACGATGAGGAGAGAGAGTGATAGGAAAAGGCAGCGTAGGGACTGTGAAGAGAACACGAGAAAGATGCCCAAGCAATGAAATATCGTTTTAGCTAAACCAAAAATCGTACGGAAACCCGAAAATGTGACGGTGTCGCAGTTCGAGGACGTAATGCTAATGTGTAAAATGGAAGGCGATCCTCCGCCCGTCATAACGTGGCGAAAGAAATGGGCGCCGAAGGATGCAAGTACGAAACTACCTGTTGGACGAGCTTCTCAATTAGAAGGTCGAGGATTGAGAATCGAACGGGTCGAATCGGCCGACCAGGGCGAGTACGAATGTTCTGGCAAGAATCCAGCAGGAGCGGTCGAAGCATCAGCGTATATAACTGTGTATTCGCCGCCCGTGTTCACTGTGCAACCGAAAGATCGAACGGTGGAGGAAGGTGCCTTGTTGAATGTGGAGTGCGACGCGCTTGGCAATCCAACGCCGACCAAGTTCTGGTCTCGGGAAGGCAATCAGGTAAGACGTCTGGCTCGCGTCAGTGGAAGGCATGCCACCAAGGGTAGGATCACAGCCAGTTGGGTTGGTCGTATCGCCATTACGATGGGGTATAAATTACTGTGCGTCTTATCTGATGCTGTTCGCATAAAGTGGGTGTCGAATGGCGGACAGGTCTGCTGTGCCAGAGTGTTATGGCTGGTTTGATGCTAGGACCCACCTATGCTCTGGCGCAGTCCCTCTCTGCTAGTGGGTCCTTGCCGCTTTCTGTGCTACGGCTTCTTGGGTGCTTAGGCTGCATTGTTTCTGGTCCTACTTGACTCCTGTATTTCCTTCTTTTCTAGGATCCCCTCTTCCCTGGCGTCTCGTCTCCTGACCGTCGAATGGAAGTGACCATGAACGGAACGTTGCGCATTTACAATGTCCATACGTCGGATGAAGGATATTACGTGTGTTCTGCTTTGAATAACATCGGTTCAAGTTCTTCGAAGATGTACTTGAAAGTTGTCGGCGGTACGGTTGCACAGAAGCCGCCTCCGCCGTTGATCGTCCGTGGACCAGCCAATCAAACGTTGCCCGAAAGTTCGTTAGCTATCTTGCCATGTACGGCGTCAGGTAGAACGGTACCTCGATTGATGTGGTTGAAAAATAACGAAGAACTGGAGAACAATGTACGGTATACGATCGACACGAGTGGGGCCTTGCAATTGCACGATTTGAGGAGGACGGATAGCGGAATTTACACTTGCCGTGTTTACAACGAGGATGGTGAAGATCGGTGGTCGGCTTCGTTGACGGTGGCCGAACACACGAATCCGGACGCGGTTTTCTTGAGGATGGCCGAACCGTCCACCTTTCCGTCGGCGCCAGGAAGGCCGCAGCCGTTGAATGTCAGCGATACGTCAATCTATCTCGAATGGGAGATGCCCAGGCATACCGGAGCGTCGGCAATTATCGGTTATCGATTGCATTATTTTGAATTTGGATCGAACGAAAAGAAGGACGAGGAGTCGCCGAAATGGGTTTCATCGATTGGTGGGAGCGGTGACGTGGCGGCTGGTCCGGCTCAGATCCGTGGTACTCGCTATTTAGTGCAACGGTTAAGATCGGCCACGTCGTACGTGTTCGTTGTACGAGCGGAGAATCAACACGGCGTCAGCGAACCGAGTCCGTATTCGACGATAATCAGGACGAAGAATTTGGGACTCGGAGGTGGGTCGGCGGATCCGCGCAATGCCGATTTTGATTTGGAACTAGCTCGGACACGATTGACGTCTGGGCAGTTGGTGCAGTTACGAGAAGTGGCAGCCTTGAATGCGACGGCGGTCAAATTATCGTGGAAGATTTTACAACACGAGCCATTGATTAATGGTTATTACGTACGATGGCAGGCGCAAGACGAACGCGAACGAGGCGGATCATTGAACGTGGCCGGCGGAGTGTCGGCCACGTCGGCTATTGTCAATAATTTACGACCGTTCACGACGTATAAATTCTTCGTTCGGCCATACTATCGAACTGTGGAAGGCACGCCGAGCAATATGTACGATGCGACCACGAAGGAAGCCCGTAAGTATTGCCCTGTCTTCAATTTGAGTAAATTGCGAGGTAGGAGAGTTATACTCGGGAAGAGAACCAGGTCAGCGAGTGCAAGTTACTGGGTCGGATCATATATGTGATGGTGTGTTTGTTTTCAGCGCCCAGTATGCCACCGACGGACGTTCAAGTGAGGCTAATGAACCTGACGACGTTGAGAATATCGTGGTTGCCTCCGCCAGCGGACAGTGTTAATGGGATATTGAAAGGATACGAAATCGTTGTGTTGGGCAATGATACGGAATTCGATAGGAATTTGACCACTAGCGAACGAGCCGCCAGTGTCACCTTGTTCAGATTGATCCCGATGATGACTTATCGAGTGAAAGTGGCTGCTGCTACGAACGCAGGGGTGGGAGTGTTTCATGGGGAAGAGGAGGTTACTATGGGTAAGAACTGTGGAGGGTGGTGCGTGAGGGGAGAAGCATGACTGACGATTGTGTTATTTTAGATGAAGCCACATTTCATCGACATCTGGTAATGGACAAAGGAGGCGATTCTCGCGGCGGGGATTTGGAATGGGCCCAGTCGTGGTGGTTCATCGCTTTGATGTGCGGCGCAGCTTGGTTTATTATATTGGCCGTTGGTGTTGCGATTTATTGGCGCTGCAAGCGATCGTATAAGAAAGGCGTCCTGATGAACGGCGGTAGTCATCGGCACAATGGTCATCAGCACAGTCGATTCGGGAGTGGCGGGTTGCCGTTTATAAAGATCAATGACGGCTCGGTGGCCCGCGAGGCGTTGTGGTTGGATCACCAAGCGGAACAGTTGTATTCGAGGGGAAGTGGTGGAGTGAACAATTCGACCTTATTGATGAACGGAAGCTATGGTGGTGGCAGTATACATACGCCATTGGACGGAAATCCGGCGTTGGCTAATAATTTCACGGGCACTACGTTCATGGCCAATGTTGGTGGAAAGGCGGATGAGAAGCGATACACGGAGTTGAACCAAATGAACATAATGACCAACGGAGGTGGCCAGTATTATCAGCCGCCATCGACTCCTATCTATCATCAAGTGTCGCCTCCTTCGCCGACGCCCTACGCTACGACCACGCTGGTCATGAATGCGCACAGGCAACGTTTGTTGGAACAGCAGCAGCGAGCCGATGCGAGAATGTACCCCAGTTCGACGTTGCATCACCGCACTGGACAGCATCACCCGGCCATGTTCGACGACTACCCGTCGCCTGGTCAACAACATCTGTTTCAACAACTGCAGCACGAGCAAGATGTGAATGGGCTGAAACGGGCCACGAGTTTGCGATCGGATCAGCAATCGGCCAATAATCAGCTGCTGAATGGAATTAGTCCGCCGCACACCGACGTGTCGTACGTGTCGTCGAGTGGGGGCAGTGGAAGCGGCAAGTTGGGGCAAAGAAATAAGCAACCGGTGCTATTCGATTTCCTTCCACCGCCACCAGCCCAACCGCCTCCCATTGGTCCGCCAGCTGGCTACGAACCAGCGCCTGCTTTAGGTATTAACGTTGGCGATGAGGATGATGGTGTTGGAAGTCGAGGAAATCGAAAACCAGCTAATATGTTCGGAGGAGAAAAGGCCTCTAGCTCATATTATTCAGCTTCGCCGAATTCGGGACGACGGGAGCAAGAACGAGGTTCGAATAAATATCAGCAGCAAATACCTGCTAAAGGGCAGTCAGTGCCTACGCCGAGAATGAGACTGAAGGGGCGGCAACAACAAAAGGTTCAAGAAATGAAGCAAAGACATGCCAATGACGGCTCAGACGGGCATGGATACGATGGTGATTTTCCCAATTCCCCGCCGACTTACGAACAAGTAAGTGGGGCTGTGAACGAATGGGTATAGGACTTATGCCGTAATCTTGAGGATAGTGGAGAGAGAGAGAGAGGGACAGACATGGAACGAAGAGGCTGCATTCTTCACTGCTGTGCAAATTCATTTTTTAGTTGGATAATATGTATATTTGTTTTTAGGCGCTGGGATACTTTGACGGAAATGGTGCGTGCAGCCCGACGCAGTCAGACTGTACTTCGCGTCAAGTTCAAGTAGACGATAGTCCACGCACTTCTTGTTACCATGTGGGCGTGGATGCGATGGAAAGCAAACGGAGCTCTATGCTGGCCAGTTTAGCAACGAGCGACGACGGAGACAACATGCTGCATGGTATGAATGGCTGCGGATACGGGCCTGGCACAAGTTCGTGCAACAGCGATGCGGACGATGACCAGAGCGGCTTAGATGATCGACGTCGACGCTTCGTCCGAGCACCTGTTGGTCACGCGGCAGCCTGCAACCGGAGGTTCTTTGGTGGTGGTGATGAATTTTCGGGAAGAGAGGACGCCGTTGAGGATGACGACGACGATGATGATGAGGATGAGTACGAGACAAATTTCATGCGACCGGAGGAGTTCACACAAGAGTTGGCCAGTCGAAGTTTGCTCAATCATGGATCAGGTGCAACTGCGTCCGGAACCAGTGCTGCGTCGAATAGTGGTGGAACGAGCATGGCAGGCGCCATTTCGCCTCAGTACAGAACGCAGCCTCCAATGGGTATCTCGGCATCCACGTTACTGAGTAAGTTTGCAGACTTTGATGCTTTGTTGCAATACTTATGTTGGCCATGTGCATTTTAGGCAATCACCACGGCAATAAACCTTCGCCGACAGTGAACAGTTTCTCTGGCAGTCGCTTGAACTCGCTACCGCGACATACGACGGCGGCAGTTCGAAGTGGTGGTCACCGCGGCAAAGGACCGACTGATGTTGTTTAATCGCTCGAAGCGATTTCGCTCGCCTGCGTCGAAGAGCTTTCTTGTGTGTCATACACACGGTTCATATCGGTGGGCATGCAGTTTTTGTTGTGTTGATCAGATAGAGGGGAATTGGGTGATACGAGGGGCGACAAGACGCGTTTCTCTCCGATTTGGTTCCCGTTTTTTGTTTTTTTGAGAGCGAGTCTTTTGCGAAAATATGGCGCTATGACATGACTGTGAGCATTAGTTTTCGATTCTTTCATGTATGTAAGATTCACCAAAGAATGGTCTTGTTGGTGGCGCATGTAATGTCATTGTGTAGATTTTCGATGAGTCTGCCTATGAAGTTGTTGATGCAGTCATCTGGACTCTGTCGACCAATGTTTGTTTAGGAGGAGCTGCATGACGTGAGCAGAGTTTATGGCTTTAGGCAAAAAGCATTGGAGACGTGGTGGTCACATGAGTTTCATTATTCGTTTCCTGTTATTTGCTACCTTTTTTTCGCTGTCTGTTGATTTTGACTCTTATGTCTGCCTTGTAAAGGCTATTTTATTGTTCTCATGCATTTCTGTGCGATTCTTGATGTGGTAGTAAGTGACGAATGGGAGAGTTGTACTGGGGTGAGATCATCTTTGGCGTATACAACTTGCACCAATAGGCCACGAATCTAGTCGATCACTTAAGCAGTGGGCAAGGATGTCAGCTAATCACTGAACGACCAAGACCACGAGACGAAGATTGGACCCAGCGACCGGCTGTCTGTGCTTGCTGAGGACGAGCTCGAAGACTGATCGTCCTTGGGCCTTGCACCCTGTTGGCTTCGAGTACGACTGCGTGACGGCTCGACGATAGTGACCTTTCGTCCAGTCGGTCGTGGTGGGGTACTGAGCGAGCCGGGGCGGGTCTTGGGTGTCTTCCAGTTCGTCCAACCACTAGCTGGCAAACGACTGTGATCTCGGGTGGCATAGTTGGCAGGAGGAATTCCATAGACACTGTTGCCCAAATAAGGACCACCGATCGCGCGAGGCATGCCGTATCCAAATCCGGGGGCGTATCTAGGGCCATGACCGAGACCATGCTGCCCGCTGCCGTAACCATGACCGAAGCCAAGCCCGTAGTCGTAGCCGATGCCTTGATTGTAGCCAGGGGCGTACGGTTGGCCGAAGCTGTACCCGCCATACGGACTGTGGGGCCACATGGACGGGCTGGAGGGTCGAGGGCCCGCCACGATTCGCCAATGAAATGATTGTGAGGTTGTGCAGACATTCGATGCTTACATTACACTGCAAGGGCACCGTGGAAAACACGATTCTCGATCGCTACCTATCTGCTCTAGGCATGCGTGCTCGCTATTGTTTGGTTCTTCGCTACTTTGGCGGTTTTGTTCGTTTCTCCAAACAACGCACAAGTTAGTATACGATCTACAAAATAGAAAACAGCGAGGATTCGAGTTCTAGCATTCACGATCACTCATCGTCATCGGCGAGATTCACGATTGAGGCTGGGGTGGCATCGATTCCAGTTGGGCGGTGGCCTCGGACCCAGCTCGGGGAGTGCTCGACGCCGACTTCTTTCCTCCGCGCGATTTGGATTTGGACTTGCTCGACTTTCCGCGGCCTTTGCGTTTGGATGAGGTGCGTTTCTTTTTGCTCTGGCTCGTTTGCCCTTCTCCGATGCTGCGGGTCGACGAACGGGAGCCGCTTCGCTTCTTCGACCCGCGGCGAGTCTTGCGTTTCTTCACCGGCTCCGACAGAGATCCGCTTCGACTGCGCACCGACCTACCGCCCTTCTTCGGGGAGGCACGAACCGATCCGCGACGTCCCTTCGACGGCGTGCGACGACGTCCACTTTTCGATTTGGATCCAGCGCGCCTACTTCGAGTTTTCGAGACGCGGCGACGAGATCCACTTCGGCCCGAGATGCTGGCGGTTCGGGCGCGGCTTTTTCCACCGCGGCGTTTCGACGATTTGCGCGAACGGCCGACGCTCTTCCTCCTGCTCGATCCACCACGCTTCGGAGTTCGCGAACGGCGGACGCTTTTCCCCCTGACCGACTTCCCACGCTTCGAGCTCCTGCTTCGCTTCCGGCTTTTCGATGGTGGCGGCGCTTGCGACGACCGGAAGAAGCCGGGACGATCCGAGACGCAGTTGCCCGACACGACGAGACCGTCTACCACCTGAAATCGAGGGCTACACATTTGCATATGACAAATGTTTCTTGAAGGAAATGACTTACCACTCGGACGGAGGCTTTGGTGAACGGCTTTTCGCCTTCGCTTTGCTGGCGTCGCAAGAAGCTGTGCAGTTCAGTGATGCCGACCGCCTTGCCGCCCTTTGCATTGTTCAGTTCCAACACGGCGTCATGCACTCGATTGCCGTCGGGCACCGCCATTCTTGAGCGAACGTTGCTTTTGAACGAAGAATTCAACTGTGACTACTGAGAGAGCGCAGATGCTGGTACGACCAACCTCGAGGAGAGCACTGAGAAGAATGATCGCAACTAGTGCTGACTGCCTCAGCTGTGTTTCGGACTTTACATTTCTTGACTGCACAGTGCTTTAACAAGCTCGAACCTGTCTCAATTTCAACGCCATAAATGCAAAGCACTTTCGACTATTATGGAGTGTTGACCAAGACGTCTTGGTCCCCCAAGACAGCCCATGTGTCTAGACAAATGGGCTGTCACCTTTGTTCCGTCCATTTCTCGTTTTTTAGAGAACAGGCGCCAGTTTCTTGGCATGATGGAGAGCTTGGTGAACCAGGAACACTCTTTCTGAGGCGGACGGATCTTTTCTGGACGGATCAGTTTTTGCCCTCTGCCTGTTTCTGCTGCTGGCTAAATGGTCAGGCCTCTATCCTTCATAGAATGGATCCATAGGGTTAATTGGATTCTATTGGATCCAATTAATTGTCAATTGGATTTAGTTCATTGGATTCGATTGGATTGGAGTCCATTGGATTCTAGGGTTAACGAAAGCTGGACCCCTGGTCAAAACAGCCTTGAGTCCTCCATCAGATAGACTGTTAATGCAGCAGAAATTAAGGTATCTAACGACTGTGTAGCGCGGACTGCGATCTGTCATGAACCAATGGAACAATTTTAGTGCATTTTCTGTAGTCATAAGCTGGCACTTGTCTTTCCTTAATTTCGAACACCAGGAATAGCAAACCTTGAAGCACAGTAGTGCTAATTGATGCCCAAAAACGAGACCGTCTTTTTCTAGTGGAAAATATTCAGGATATATTTGGTTTTGACAAGCCGATTGTAGCCGACCGACAGGTCGCCAAACATGAGGCTGGACAAGCTTGTGCAGAGAGCAAAGCATGGAGTATGGAGCAGGGAGCACAAAGTAGCTTGCACCCTGCACAAAGCTAGCTTATGCGCTCACCTCTTGCCCTAGCTATTACCCTCACTACACTTGGTGAGTGTTATGCGTCCGGCTGCTGGTGATTCTGAAACTAAACCTAGCGGTCATCCCCGATTTCATAAAATCCATAATTTTGACCGAGCCGCCAAACCATGCATGGCTTACTGGCACAGTTTTGTCAGAGATTGACGTCAGACCATCGCCAACGGACTATTGTTAGGGAGCTGGCGCTGATTATAGATGCTTCCTCGTGCGTCCGATTTGGGACGAGCCAACTGGTCAAAGGCAGCTTTCTAGTGGGTGTGACTGCTGGTCTACGTGGTGAGCTATTGCTAGTATATTAAAATAGTTGTCGCACTGCTGCACCTTTTCTTGTAAAGACTAGGAATCAACTCTATGGCAACGAACTACCGGTGCTCCTGATCACTTCCAACGACCACTCGTAGCACTGTGCTCCCCGTCCCCCTTGAAGAAAGGTGAGCACCACTAGCTCTACGAGAATTATCTGATCGACGCAGAAATGGGATGGCTCGACGGTTTTGAAGGGAGTCCTGATCAGCCTAGCACCAGTGGTCTGACGGTAAGCCATTCCACGGTCAAAGAAGACGATGTGGCCCAAACGGAAGCTAAATGTGATGAAAGCGAGGATGAAGCAGAGGCTCATCCATTCGACATATTCGCTGAGCGAGTAACAATTGCTGGCTTGCAAGAGGCTCACAAATCTGAAATCAAATCAGTTAAATTTATGTTTCGATTATCTTTGATGCTGGCCTTTGCAATGATCATCTATGAATCGATCGCTATTGTTAGTCAGTATCAAAATCAAGGCGAAGTGTTCGTCGATATGCCTCTTCCTAACCAAAACGCTCCCTTCCCGAACGTCAGCATATGTTTTCCTCGAACGACGAATGACACTCGTGTTCTTGAGTGGATGGTTTTGCCGAAATCTATGCATTCCGTTATGGAAAAGCATAATTTGACGCCAGCGGACTTGCAAGATTACGCAAAAAGTGTCCTTCTATCATCCGATATTCACGCCAGCGATGTCACTACGGTTAAATATATTCTGACCAAACGAGCAATTGATGCCGCAGCAGTAGACTTGTATAAATCTGGAAAAAACGTATGGGAATCATTCAACCCAGAATGCTACTCTGTCTTGTCGAATTGCTCTCTGGGAATCCGAAACTTTAATTGCTGCGAACACGCCGAGTTCCTGACTTTGTTGACGACTAATTGTTTTGAAATAAGTGTGAGTCATGTGAGTCTCCCCCGCCAATAGATTAGGTCATGTCTCGCAATCAGTGTTTCCTAGCTGCCTGAGACAGGCCCGTGTGTATCTCGTCTCTCTCCGACTAAAGAGTCATGTGTGCGGTCGTGCCACCATGTAGTATACTGTACTTCTGTTCTTAGGTAAGCGAATTGGTGGATCCCATCGACTCAGCCGATCCTCTGCTACTGGCCCAAACTGGGCTGACAGTTGATGTCAGCGCGGATTGGACATTCGGCAGGTTCGACAATGGCATAGCCTCCGATGGATTTCACGTCTTCGTTGGCGGCTTACCAGGTCATTTCAAGATTCCGACACCAGTGCCTGCATTCATGGATGTCAAGATCATGTTAGGCGAACCGTCCATGGTGAAAGAAAAGAGGCGCTGTCACTCTGACAATGTTCCAAAACTGAAATACTATAAGTACTATGACTCGCAAGGCAGTCATTGCGTTTATGAAAACGCGATCGATACGATAAGCAGATCTCTGGGATGCAGAACTGGCTTCTTGTCGTATATTCCTCCAAGTGAGACTTGTTTATTCGCTCAGGCCTTCCTGGCCAGCGTGTTATTAGCAGATTCTGGCGTTGAGACACTTCAGAGCACATTTGGAAGAGGATCTTTGAAAGGACAACAAAGCAACGTTGTAAGCGTGATGATGCGATTCATTACTCTCCCCCCCCCCCCCCCCACCAACCCTTGCATGCGGATTCAAATGATTCACATTTCAAGAGAGAAGCACCGCAAGGAAATAGTTCCTCGAGAAGAGAATAATGTTTGTAGATGTCATATATAGAAGAAAAGCTGGAGAAATACATGAAACACCAAATAACTAAAAATCTGGCTTTCCGCCTTGTCTTAACTCGTCCAAAAACCGGCCCTCTGCTTTGAGAAAGCTGACAGATTGGAATGTCATCAGCAGAGAGCTATTCCAGCCCCAGTTCGGTAGACTTGGTGAAACAAAGGGTTCTGACGGCCACTTGCTCGCACGGTCGAAGGCCCTTGACTCAATGACTGGTAAAGTACTCTAACGAATCTCTCTTGCTCTTTGCAGCACGATTTTATCCGCCAATCGAAGGCCGGAAAGTCCGCGTGTCTGCCATTGTGCTCAAGATGGGCCTACTCTATTTTCTCAGCCAGCTACACAGCCATCAAATACAGTCGTGATTTGGCGGATATTGAACAAAGAAAATCAAATCGATCATGGAGTCGGATCCGTGTAGTCATGCCTCAATCTTCGTTTAGACATGAGGAAGAGATCAAATCTTTGTCCTACCTAGCCATATGTGACATCGGAGGCATGATGGGAGTATATGCAGGCTTCTCAATGATTACTTACGCGCAGGTATTAGCTTTTGGTGTTTATGTTGTGTGGGAAGTGTGGGTCAAGAAGTCACTCAGACGCGATTTGGGTACGCAGGCATAGGTGATTGTCCTCATGTTCTACGAAGCGACTGGGAGTAGAAATAAAATATCCTTATGGGCCTCGTGCACACTAACGTAACTTGGCAGGACAAATGCGGGACAGTGTCCTCGTTCGACCAGGAGAGTACGTAACTCGGAATTGTCTATTTTCGTCGATCGTTGGGTTAAGTACGATGTGCGGGCAATGTAGAAACGATTTCATGAACTTTTATCCGAACCGACCGGACCGGCCGAACTTTTATCCGGCCATCTGCATCAAATCCGACCTCAAAGTCCCCTCGTCAGCACCGAAGGTAACATAGGAATAACAGGAGAATAAGACTAATGAGGTTGGCGGTTTCCCTCAGGACATTAGCACACATGTAATTTTCCTCCCAGCACCGACCGATCCACCCTAGGCCCGGATCCTGATTCGGATCCGACGATCCGTTTAAAATATAGGGGATGGTGTGTTTGGAAACGAGTCCTCATCAGCCTGCTCTGCTCGCTGGCACTTTCTGCCAGACCACTTCAAAGAACAGGACCAGCGCAGGACCTAACCAGCGCCTACAAGTGCGATTGAATGCTGATTAGAGAGATTTTCTCATCATACTAAGCCACACTTTACCATTTTCCAGCAAATAAACCGCAAAAAATTTAGTTGGCGATCCGGCCAATCCAGCAGCCGGATCGGATCGGGAGCCGATCCACCCCTCGGATTGGCGGATCAGTTCGGCCGGATCGGTCGATGCTGGTTTTCCTCACGATCAGGACGTTCGTATTGTGAAATCTGGATGCTCATCGCAGCTCATAGGAAGTCTACAGCTACTGATTAATTTTCTCTTGCGCAATGCGCGCGCGTTTGTTTAAATGGAGAAGCACCTCTCACCACTAATGATCAATCTTGCAGAAGCTCCGCGTGATCAGAGGTTAAAAATATTGCATGTGAAGAGCAAAGAGCTGCCTGAATGAGCACAGTGCACGTTATGTTTCAAATGAGTCCTGTCAACGTCTTCTCTTCCGATATTTCAAAGTTCAAAATTCAAAATTTGTACCTACGCATCACAGCACTTGGGTGTGTGCGTTGTCGACTCGCAAGCAAGTGTAAACGCAGGGTGCGATCGGAGGTGGTCGGTTGCGAGTTTAATGCTAGCTGTTTCGACGATATTTAAATTATTTGCGATCCTTCTACTCGAAAAGGTTTAGTTGGTAAGTTAACAAGTGTTTTGATATGCCATAGAGTATAATTCGTCGTTTTGAAACGTTTCATTTGACTCTTTTGTAGACTTGATCACTTCGTGGCTGAATCACGATAGGCAGTGCAACGATGGCTAGTGAGTACCTACTGCAGTTTCGGGCTGGGTAGACCAGTGCGGGCACTGGACTGTGTGTGGGTCTAACAGTCCTTTCAGTGTATACATTAATACAGAGCTATTTCAGAGCCTCCGGAAATGACTTTGGGGACATCGCAGAGAAGTTTGGCACAATTGAAGGAAGGGGTTACGGTGTCCCCGATGACACTTGCTACGAATGTAGTTGAACAAACAAGGGTAAGGCTGTTGCGTGCCCTTGACTATTTCTAAAATGCGCGTTTCTGTTGTTCAGACTACGCCTTTTTCGGGCGCTGACAGTACGCTCTTTTTCCGCGATGGCTTGAGACGAATCGATTACGTATTAGCGTACATTGAGTCGGGCAGCCAAGAAAAGGCAACGATTCGAAGGGAGTTTGAGAATAGTTTGCGCGAGACTGGAATCGATCTCGAACATGAGCCTGCTGCGGTTAGCCACTGAATCTGCTATCCGTTAAAACTGTCCATGGCCCGGTTTTTTATGTTCCAGAATTCGCCCGATGGGAAAACATCATTCGTCAAGTTGCATGGGACGTGGAATTTTTTAGAGAATCAAGCCGAGGCGTTGAAAGTCCGCATGCCCATCAAGGTTCATGATCAACAGCAGATTTGCGCTCATGCTGACTGAATTAATTTTAGGCCAGTGACGTGAAAATTCGAAGCAAAGTTAAAGATTCCCTTGAAATTCTCTTTAAGTACAGCCCGTTCAAGCTAACTCATAAGGCTCTGGTTGACGAACCGAAGGCATACACGGCTGTCTACGATCGTCGATACGCCGATCAGTAAGCACTAAGAATTGCGTGTGTTTCGAACGCTCGCCTTTTTTCACTTGTTTCTGGCCAGGTTTCTGATGAAGAGCAAGGAGACATTCTTCACAAGCTCCCAACGTAGCCGGATGGTTTGGGACATTCTGGTACGGACTGGATGGGGCAAAGAAGGGTATTTCGGCATCACCTATCTTGTCACCGAGGGCATATACGATGCAGCCTACCCGTTGCACGAGGTGAGTGAGTAGCCGCCATGCAGTCCATACAATCATGGTGTACCTTATTTTCCCTTCTAGGAACTCGATACCACTGGCCGATCGAAAGAGTCGCCTTCGGACAGACAAGTAAGAACAGGTCATGCTGCGCATTTGTGCTCCGCAGGTACCGTTTTATGCTGTAGATCTTGTACGAGACGTGGGCACGACCGAAGCAGTTTTATAAATATCAGCCGCTGAATCTCATCCGGTAAAGAGCATGCCATTCAATGCGTATCGTCGCGAGATGACCTCTTATCCTTTTAGAAAGTATTTTGGCGAAAAGGCGGCGCTTTACTTTGGTAACCTGTCTGATATTTCATCCATATTAATGCCAAAGATCCTTTGTTTTAATAGCCTGGCTCGGATTCTACACCAGCTCACTGATTCCAGCTGCCTTTGCAGGCATCATTTGCATTTTTTACGGGCTGTCGACCTTACACGACGATGCTCCGAGGTAGAAACTTATGTCTTATTCCAGGAGTGGAATTAGATGTTGTTTCAGTGAGGACATTTGCGACGCCGAAGGAATGGGAAGTACAGTCATGTGCCCGAGTGGTCCTGTCACAAAAGGCGTTACCTGGCCTCTCCGAGACAGCTGCAGTTTTTCGAGGGTAAGAAATCAATGCGACAAACATATATTGTGCTTAGAACAAACTCGTGTTGATTTTCAGTTCACTTACGTGTTCGACAACACGGCCACTGTCGTTTTCGCCATTTTTATGTCAATTTGGGCCACCATGTTCCTGGAAGGGTGGAAGCGGCAGCAGGCAGAGCTGGCCTGGGACTGGGACTTGCACGACGCCGAAGTGGAAGAAGTAAGGACCGGCAACTTATTGCCTTATTTTGATAGATTCCGTTATTTTTGTATAGCAAGCTGTTCGCCCCGAATACTCTAGCGGTGTCAAAACAGTCGAAAGGAACCCGATAACGAATGTAAGCTTTGATTTTTAATCAAGCGCAGAAGCATAACGATTTTGGCTCCAGGAAATCGAACCTCATTTGCCTCTTTCGAGTAGGGTGCTGCGCATTTTGGCATCGTGCGTCGCAGTGCTGTTCTTTGTAAGGACTATTTCACTCATCATGTTGTCTATGTTGCAACAGAACATTCTTCTTTCAGCTCTCTCTGGTGATCGGTTGCGTGTTCGGCGTTATTGTGTACCGTATGACCATGGTCGGCAGCTTTGAGGCAATCAAGGTTCCTGGAGTCAAAGCCGTAGTCATCACGTCGTCTACGGCGGCTATGATACATCTGGCCGCCATCATGCTGTTGGATTTTGTGAGTTTGAGCGAATTGTACAGCTGCACAGTCTTTTGCAAGCTCTTAGTTCAGGTGTACCAGAAACTAGCGTGGTATCTGACCAATTGGGAATTCCCGCGCACGGAACAGCAGTTCGAGGACAGCTACACTTCCAAGGTTTTCCTGTTCCAGTTCATCAATTACTATTCTGCTTTGTTTTACATCGCGTTTTTTAAAGGAAGGTGAGATCGCACCATCTTTCTTTGATGGGCCGTTGACATATGCTTCTTTGATTTCAGGTTCAGTTCAGTAGCCGAGTCAGGAAAGAAGACGGGCCTCTTTAGGAATTATCCTGGTGAGGCGGTAAGCAGAGCTCCGGTTGTTCTGGTCAGGGCAAAAAATTTCTGATAAGCTGTTTTCAGTGCCATCCGGCGGGTTGTATGGTGGAGCTGCTTATCCAGCTGAGCACGGTCATGGTCGGAAAACAGTTCATCTACAATATCTTGGAAATAGCTGGGCCGTAAGTTTTAAAAAGGCGTTTTACATGGGGCAGAATCATCAGTTTCGTGATCGGCACTCTTTAGGATTATAAAAGCTCGATTGATGAAGTATATTTCAAAGCCTGGGAATCCAAAATTGGGCAATACTCGATGGCAGCAGGACTTTGAAATGAAGGAAGTACCGACCAATGCCATGCTGTCGGAGTATCTCGAAATGGGTATGGCCTGATGTGTAGTAGGTGGAGGACATTGAGTGCCGTTTGCTTTCAGTCCTCCAGTACGGTTTCTTGACCCTGTTCGTCGCCGCCTTCCCGTTGGCCCCATTTTTCGCGTTGATCAACAATATCACGGAGATTCGTTTGGACGCGTTCAAGTTCCTGCGAACTTATCGACGGCCAATGCCGGCTCGAGCTCGTAATCTGGGAGTCTGGTACCAGATCTTGGACTTCATATCGCATCTGGCCGTATTGACTAACGTATGTAAGCCAGTGGGGTCTTACAGCCGAGTGGTTGGTCTCACTTACTTGAAAGGGGAGGGGCTACTAAAGATCAGTGTCATCAGGCGCCAGATCTTTATCAGCACCTTTGAAACTTAAGCAACTTGTAACCTGGGGCACCTGAATTTGGTCATTTCAGGCTTTTGTGATTGCTTTCACAAGCGACTTTGTGCCTCGGCTGGTCTATAGGCACGCACTCGAAAAGGGCAACAGCGATCTGGGAGGGTATATCGACTTTTCCATGTCCTATTACGACACTCGTGAGGCGTGCAAGAGTGTGCCCATAAATGAGACATCGCACAGTGCGTGCAACGTGACCATGTGCCGGTAAGTGCAGCTGACCCTTCTTTGCCTTTTTGCAAATGTCGTTTTGCTTTTTAGTTTCCGCGACTTCCGCCTGCCGCCGTGCTCTTTGGGAAATTTGACTGGAATTGGCGAGTGTCAATGCGAGTGTGACAGGGAGAACAACTACAGGTACTCGCTTGTGTGGTGGCAGATTATGGTCGGCCGATTGGCATTCGTGCTCGTCTTTGTCGTAAGCACAAGTCGTGTCTGCCCTGCACCTTGCTCATGCATTTGTTCTTTTTAGCTGGTGGTGTTCGTGTTTAAAGGCTTCATAGCCTACGTCATTCCGGACACGCCTCGATTTGTCGCGGTTCAGTTACAACGCGAACAGTTCCTGGCCAAGCAGGCCCTTCAGAATCGAGCCTACGGCTACGGGGACCTTACCCGTATGGTTGGAAAGACGGATATCGAGCCTCCGACTGTTACCGCCACCGCCATCCAGAAACTAACCGAGGTCAAAAAGAAAGGTGCCATGACGAACAAGAAGAAATGATAAATTGAGTTGTCATGTTGCCTGCTGCATGTCTTTGTCAGTCTAAAAGAAAATTAGGAATGCGAAAATAATCTTTTTATTCTCTGTATTTGTCTTCGTGATCTCGGTGCTGAAAGGTGAACTTAAGATGATAGAGGCTTGAAATGTAATTTAGGGTCAGGTAATGTCAGCGCACTCGACCAAGCTACATCAGGACTTGGTGTCACGTGATTTGGACAAGAACAAATCCAAGGTCCCGAGAACCAAGCCGCGAGATTGGTTCTTAGGGACTGATAGTGCGACTACGAACATCGGGGATCAAAACTAGTGAAGGGAAGCTGTGTTGTGCATCGAGAACACCAACAAAGTTTATCTATTTCTCGGCTAGTATGGTCGTCTTGTCTTGCGAGAACCAATGCTGACCGCGCTAAAACTAGGGTGGGTGCTTTACTCTAATGCGACCACGGAATTCTTAGAAGAGCAGGCCTTGGGATCGACTCGACGATAGTGCGATCGCAGCTCATATACAGTGTTCGAGGGGAGGCGGATTGGTGGTCTGCGATCACGGGACACTGGGACGGGTAGAAAAATGAAATGGCAAGGATTAAAGCTGGTCTATGTACTTACTGTAAATACCAAAAGCACAAGTTCCCCAGCAGCAGCGAGTGCACACAGTCTCGTTTGACCAAGAAATGTGCGAATACTTCCAATTCGTAAATGTCGAAAACCTGTGACCCCTGTGTGCGCGACAATACGCAATCTGCCCATGCCCGTCCAGTCGCCCTGAGACAACGAAATTATGGCCGATCAACTTTGGTCCGATCCATCCGAGGACGTCGGCGGTGAGTTTAGACTTGTTGCTCGAGTGCCAAAACTACAATGGCCTCCATTTTTAGACTTCATTCCCAACTCGCGCGATCTTGGTCATCAATCCGCTTCGTCGGCTTTGTCGAATTTCCTCGAAGAGCACGATCTGTCCATCATCGTTCGGGCGCACCAGGTGAGTGTCCCTCCCACTACATTGGCTTCGATGAACCGTCGTTTTCCAGGTGTTCAAGGAAGACTTCAGGTTCTTGGGTGGTGATCAATGCGTAACGGCGTTCAGCGCTCCCAATGATGGCAGACATTTAAAAAACTCCGCAGCTGTGGTGTCGATCACGGACAAATCTGGTCTACAGCCGGATCTGAAAGTGCTGACCGCTTTCAACAAGGAGTGATTGGTGCTGATGACTGACAGTGGTGTGTGCGTGCTTCTCTGCTTCTTTCCAGTGTGCCTGATCGATCGACTTCGTACGAGAATCAGAAATGGGTGCACACATTGCCAGCAGCACCGAGTGCTTACAGTCTCGTTGGACCAAGAAATGTGCAAAGAGTTATAGATCGTAAATGTAAAAACTTATCGGCACCAGCCTGTGATCCCTGTGTGCCCGTCTTTGATATCTGCCTGTGTTCGTGTTTCTGTGACCTGGTTGACCTTATGCTGTGTCGCGGCCAGATGCCGCGGAGTGGAGCATGGTTGTTGGCATACTGTTAATATTCCTCAAGCTGGACATTTAAGGCCCGTGCTGTATTTACTCATATGTGTGGTATCGGTAGTGAATTGGGCTCACATGCTAGATTCAGACACAGTCCACAATGACTGCTTCCATTCAAGGGGAAACAACACCTACAGCGATTTTATAAAAAGCACTTCTTCGAAATCCAGTGAGATGCATCACTAATATACCCCTGTCACTTCGATTAATGAGCTAAAAAATATCACGAATCCTAATGTTAGCAGATTGGGATCTGAATGATGCACAGGATTTCTGCAAAACAAGTGCCAGTTGAGAAAAATTTAAAGAGCTCCCTTCAGTGGGAGGGGGCCAGTACTCCAGTATGTTGGCGCAGGGCCTAGTAAAAGTAACCGACCGCCGAGAAGGAACAGCTCCCTATCAGACCCAGCAGACGCCATCGGGACTCTTGGTCGTGGCTCCCTAACAGCCGCTCCAATTCCCCAAACACTCTCGCCTCGATGGCGTTCTGCGGGGACTTTAGCTAAAGACTTGCCTTCCTGACTTGACTTGACTTCCTGACTTCCTTCATTCTTGTTCGAACGCAGCCTTGGTCTGAAACTACGTAATCACTCGTACTTCTTAGGCAGAGACAGCCAACCAACTCACTCGGATCTCGTCCATTTTCCTGTTGTGCACCATCAGAAGATGGCGTCGATGCGCCTGAGCTGAAAGACAAAAGGTCCATCAGCTATGGCATTCGTAATCTGTTGTCACCACTTCCCCTCGACTCGACTGTTCTGCCGTCCCTCTGCGCCGCTGTCCTCGATCAACCCGTCCTGCAACTCGGCCCGCGAGATTTTGCCCAAGCAGTCGTTGAAATGCTGCTGCGACGGGGCAAGTGCAGACTGGCTCCACGATCTCGGCCAACACGACTTTTTTATTGGCTTAACTCGGCCCAACAAAAAATTCAAACTCAACCCCGACCCGGACATCGACTGGGGTTGTCCTATAGCCCCAACCCCGGAAGAAGCTGACCCCCAAGTAGGTGACCCCAGAAGTAGCTACCCTCAGGGACTTTTTCTGCTGTTTGACCATTTGTGCCGGCCATTTGTGCTCGCAAATCATCCCTTCAGAGTGCGCATTATGAATAACGTGTGCCTCTATACGCTCGTGATGCTTACCACGTGCGTGCATACAGTAGTAATATATTACATATAGGTACTGTATGAAAAACCAGAAAATGGACCTTCGCAAACCACACGTGAGGCTGTAGGTAAGTATTCATAAAAGATCATTCAAGTGGCAATCTTCGATTTCCAAGCACAGATATAAGCTGGCTTCAGAGCAAGGTTTATCCGACATGCAAAATCTCTGCTGCTTGACTGTCGCTACTTTACAATTCCCCCCTCAAACCGAAAAGTGCCGCGTGACTTCGCTCATTTTCACTGGTCGAATCTGGTGTGCGGTCGTTTGTCATCGCTCGCTCTCGTTTCGTTTCCTGGAAAGTCGGTTCGTGATCGAAGATGGTGCAAGCTTGGGTGCAGCAATGGAATCGAGCCCGGCGCCCGCCTCGTCGAGTAAGGACGGCCTACGCGTTCTTCATTTCCACGAACTACAAGAACGTGCGCGCCCAAAGCGGAAACAAGTGAGAGCTTTGGTTCTAGATCCGACGTTTTTGCTTTCGAGATTCAGTGTTTTCAGGAAGCCCCAAGTCATCTATCGAACTTGCGCCCAGTTGTGGCGGGGCATGGACAACGAGGATCGGCAGCCGTACTTGCAAAAGGAAGCCGAGGATCGCCAGCGCTACTATCGATCTCGAGACGCCTGGGCTCGTCGATACCCGGGCCGTGTCCCCCGAATGCGCCGCCGTCGAAAGCCGCTCGATGCCCCGGTAAGTCCCTTGGCTGGCAGTGTCTGTGGGAGCCGACCTAAATCTTTTCAGAAATCCCCCCGCTCGCCGTTCATTCTGTTCACGATGGACCAGTTTAAGGACATCTGCCAGACGCATCCGGACTTGGAGCAGACGGAGAAGGTTCGACTCGTGGCCGAACGCTGGCGCCAGTCGGCCGAAGAAGTGAAGAAGAAGTATCGGTGAGTCAGTCCGTCTCGCCCTCCTTCAAATCTCCATAGTCTCATTACTGTTGCAGGGAGCTGTGCGATCAGGAGCGGGAACAGTACGCTGTCAAGATGGCCGAGTTCCGCCGCCAGCAGGCCGAAGCCAACGCCGAGCGGCGCTTCCAGAACTTCGAGACTCGTTTGGTAAGTTCCGCCTGGCTTTAAAATGGCAATGCGTGAACCGGTCCGTTTCAGGAGGGCCTGCGAATCCGCGAAGGGTATCGCAAGAAACGGATGGAAATCGAGGCGAAGTTGAGGTTGGAGGCGGAGGCGGAGGCGAAGGAGAAGGAGAAAAGGAACTCGTGAATGGTGATGAGAGATGAAAGTGGTCTGAGTGCGGTGGTGATTCAATGTGGTGCCATATGTGTTCGCTGGATGCTGGAATCGTGTGCTAGTCTACTAATTAAACTGATGTGAGGGACAAAGTTGTGGTCGCACGAGGTCGACACTGACATGCATGCGCTGACGACTCGTACAATTTGATAGCAAGCACCATCGCTAAAGCATTTGCGTAGCGAGAATTCGATTACAGTCTGGTGAATCGCAGACCAGTCGATCAGCTGTGTTTCCCATCCTGGCCAAGTATTTTTTCATCTATACGTTTTGAGCTAGGGCCCATCCCTGCTGTCTTATCGTGAATGATCCGCTTCACCCTGTTTATATGCAAAGACGTGAAGCAAAAGGCGTAAGAGCACTTCCATGAAGCGACGCATTGCCGCTTTTGTCGTTTTGTTACTCGTACACTTTAGGCTTCAGTGGTTGCGGTTGGACCACTTTCCCAAGAGAAGTTTAAAACAGCTTCGGAAAACCCTCTTATCATTTTAATTGTTTTGTTCGTCAGCACTACATACCGTCAATGGTCACGATGCCGAGATGTCCATCACCTATTAGACCATAAGATTTTCTGTCTCTCGCTGGAAGTAACCCGCTTGAACGTGACCTGAGCCGTGGTTCCGCCATGTAGCGCGAAACCATTTGCGAGCTTTGTCATCTGCCTTTTGATGTTCTGTGTTTTCGACCCCTCATCACCTCGACCCGAGTAAGCATCACATGGAATGCTATCACGAAGAGTACATTTTCGATATAATGAGAGTCCACCTCAACCCAGTCAACCTACATTTTTCTGAGCCGATAGAGTTTTGGAGCCCTGACAATAAGAGTATGGCTACGATGAAGATGTGTGGTCGGAACCTTAGGTCCAATAAGGCCGCGGGTTGATCCATGAAGTCTGGGTACGTTGCCCTTAGAAGTAACTACCATCATTTTCTGACCCTTCGCCCACTTTTGTGTACTATCGACTTTTCCAAAATGCAAAACCACCATTTTTGTGATCCTGGAACCAGGTCACGAAATCGACTCGTCGACTGTCAAACAATTTTATTCCTATTTTTAAAACTGCATATTTTCAATTGCTGTCACATTTAGGCCCCGTGTCTTATTCGTTTCAGGCCGCCTATTCGTGGCACGACCTGACAGATATCTCCTCCTCCAGGACGACCTATGCCGTCTTCCCTCTTATAACACAAGTGTTTCGTGTATTCACTTTCGCATTATACTTTTGCTCATTTTCTTCCACGCACATGGGCTGTCGGTGAGGGTGGGGGGTAGTACAGTCTTGGTCCGGGTACGTCGTGTTCTCACCTCGATCAATAGGTTTCCCATGGGCTTACCTGTCCTTCATATTTGCTTTGCTGTCTCATTACTCCTTCCAACCTCGCCTTCACCGACTGAGGGTGAGTGGCAACTACGTTACGCTATTCACTCGCTAGACTCCCACCTCAGCGAGGGGACGGGTGCGAATGAGGATCGAGGTGTGTTATATGGTGACAATGAGGAGGAGGCGTTTTTCGACAAAAGTAAACAGGTTTCGTAGTTTTCAATTCTCAATCGTGAAAAATCTACGTTTCCTATTTGAATCATAGTTTGGCGTGAGACAGCCTAACATCGTTATGACATTTCCACCATCCATGCCTACCTGCTGCTGACCCATACGCCTCCCAGTCTACCTGTTGATCGAAGGTGACGGCTGCGTGAAAGCCATCACCACGTTCGCTTCCGCTGTCTGACCTTCGGATTCGATTGAAATGCAATTTTTTTAACAGAAGATAAATTTAAAATTGGGAAAAACGGTGTTGGCCCTTATTTCGAAGTGAGTCATGCTTTACTCGTTTCGCAATGGAACCTTGCCAAATGTGGCGTGGACATATGGCGGGCAGGTCACACTACAGGAAATGCTCGGTTGCCCTTTGTATATGACCCTGAATGGGGACGAAGTCAATCGACGGACCTTTTGTTAGTTCCTTTTCGTGGCCCCTGCCCCCCCCCCCCCCCCCCCCCAGGTTGATGCCTTTCCTATTTCTCGGCTCGGCTGATTTTTACGCGTTGCGTTGCCAAGGACGTTGTATGGAGATTGTCGATCAATGCGCGTGACAGTGAGCTTATATTTCAGTGGTTGTGTTATGATGGGCCATGCAGATAGACATATTCAACTGATTCCCTTCGTCATCTGGTTGCCGTGGTGATATTACGAGATGGGCCTTGCTTAGGGAAAAATCGATTTCCCGCAGCAATTTGCTGTATTCTCAGAAATAAATTTCTACCATTGGCTAAAATTTCCATAAAGTTGCATAAAAATTTCTCGTGTAGGAATTTCCATAGTGATCAAGGTACCAGGTCCGATTTTAAAATCAGCGCGTGATTTGCAGGCAGTGTGTAGGAAGATTGCTGTCTGCTGTTAGCGGTAACGTGATTCACAGCTGACGCAGACGACCAGCTGTCTCCTTGGTAGCTAGCGTTTCTTCAAATTGTTGCTGCTGGCCTGGTTCGACTTTGATAAGCCATCTAGCTCATTTTTTTAAGCGAAGTCAACGTTTTCTTTTTCGTCTTGCCTACTGTAACTTGGTCGCTCTTCGTGATCGACCCGCGTGCAGGTGAGGACGGCAGCCGAAAAAGTCAAAGCCCCGTGCATTTTTCTTGGTTCGCTATTCATCTTCTTTTTCGCGCGGCAAGAATTGTGACCGCGGTGCCTGCATCGTTGTAGGCCTTTCGTGTTTGGAATTAGTAACTAGAGTGCACGATGAATATGCTCGGCTCGCCGCGAGAGAGCGGGCGTAGTGTCTTGTCTCCGACCGATGCTTCCGGCGTTGCGGAAGGAACATGCCTTGATCTGGGCAAAGATTTTTTTATGATATTGGCCGACGTCAATCATCCAAAGTTTCTTGTGCAGTCAAAATTCAAAATATGGCCGCGCGTATAAGTCGAGTCTAGGCCCACCGACGTGTAATTGGTCGTCCATAGCGACCACGGGATCGACGCCATTCTTGTTCCTATAGTAGAGTTGAAAAATGTACTCTCGTGTGTGGCATACCTCCCGTGCTATGGACAACGGGGTAGGTGTATAACTGGCGCCGATGAGGTCTACCTGTTCTAGAAATATAAAACGAGCAAAAAGTTGACGAACAGGAAAAGTGTGTACCTGGAGCCGCCTAGGTGTACGCTCCGCGTTTTGTGTGCATCAGTGAAATTTCGTTCATTCGCATGTTCCCGTTTCGCATTGGTTTGTTATTTAACCAAGTTCGCCATTGAAAAAGCCTGTTGTGATCGGTGGTTGCTTGGTTTTGTCGTATTGTATCTGCGTATGGAGAGAGGAACCCCTGAAGGCCCATTACGTCAGTTGGGATATACGTGCTAGGCCGTTATATTTTTCTTCTTTCCGGACCTACTCTTTCAAAAGATCCGAAATATACCATGGTGGGTGTGATGTAGATTGAGATAAGAATATGAGCTATACCAATTTCCAATACGTTACATAGATGCTAGCCTCGAGAGAGCACTTTATATAAACAAACTGACGGGTTTTCTTGTTTTAGAATTGTTTATCGAATCACTGGTTCTCATCCATCGCCGTTCCTATTTCATCCCCTTTTCCGTCGCCGTCGTTTGTTCTTATATGGAAAACGGCGACGGTTTGTCGACATCATTGAATAAGAACGACGACAAGGAAGAGCCAGACGTCGATCCTTCATTTTCTTCTTCAACTAACTCGGATAATATTTTGAGTAGTAATAGACTTAGTGCAAGAATCGTTGGCCAAAGTAGTCCCGACTCGACATCGGGGCCAGTGGTTGTAGATAACCTGATCGATTTGGACGACGACGACGGCGACAACCTTACGCCGTCTTACCTCTCACCGACCACCAGCGTGAAAATGTTTAATAAGTAAGAAGTACTCGAATAATACTTCTTTTTATACGATATAAGCCATTCGATTTTGTCCATGTTTTTCATCTGCTATTCAAAATATCGTTGAGGAAAAGTTGTCCGAACTTTTCAGACCTACTCTAGTCTTCTAGGCCTTAGTGAATTATGGATTTTCGATCTTTTAGAACCCAACTTCAGTGAATTATGGATTTTTTATGAGAATGTTTTGATTTTTAAAACAATTTTACAAATGATTCTATTCTAAACATTTGACGTGAACATGAATGTGAGGCTGATGGTGAGAAGTGGGGTCCTGGATGCGCCAGTGCAGCTGTGCCTATTGAATTCACCCTTGCTCAGTCTTATTTCTGGATTCGTCTATAACAGTCGCTTCATTTGATCAGTCTCAGTTTTATATTTGAGAATTATTTTAATTTTGTCAGAATCCTTCAAACATTCTTTATCTTCTGTTGTGCTACAAAGAAATTATCTTTTATTGTCTTTCTTAACAATTGTTCATAAGAAAAATATCCTGCCCTGGCGTCACCAGTAAATCTCCAATGAATGGATTATAGAAAAATGTTAGAGAAAAATTTTTCAAAAACCCCAGGAATTTTAAAACTTTTGTATTTTAGGTCGACCGGAAGTAGTACACTAGGAGACGAATCTGGTCAAGAAGACTATTTTGAAGGTGTTGGTAACGGTTCGCTCAACGGCTCTCATCGTTTGACTCATAACCAACATAGCCTTTTGGACGCTCCTATTACACCGGTTCGAGGATCGCCTTTCAACAGGTAATTTAGGGTTGGATTGACTATGACAAGGATAGGAGTAAAAGTCCGAGGTTCGATTCCTGGTCATCGAAGTGGGTATGGGAAACCATACCCTGGGATCCGTGGGAACAGCCTGTCAGCTCAGTAAGATGGTGCCGGCTCGTTGGAACGGAAGCACTCCTGCCTGAGAACATCATGAACTCCACTGCCTGTGGGAGGGCTTCCCCCCCCCCCCCCCCCCCCCCCCCCCCCCCAAACGGCCTCTCTTTGAAGTTTCTGCAGAGGTCGACAACTTGCCTGATGTACTATCTTGTCTTTATAGTTCTACAGTATCAGCTGGCAGCGGCAAACGTTTGACGACGAACGCTCTAGCCAAGTGAGTATGAGGTTTTTTGACGTTTTCTACTCTTATCAGCTGTGGTGTTTTTTAGTCATTTGTATTACGGAAGGCCTGGCGGTTCGTCTACTCGTAGTGGAAGTCGTCGTAGTAGTTTTAATTCGGACGTCGAATCGATGTCCGCCTCGGATCCGGGTTTAGGCGGCGTTGTTGGAGGTGTGGGCAATGGCGGCGTGGTTTCGCATTCGGAATTGACCGAATTAAGTTCTCAAATGGCAAAAATTCAGCAACAGTTGGAACATCAAATGCATAGCGAAGATAAACATATTCGATTGAAACAAGAAAATGCTGTTCTTCAAGAACGAGTCAATACGTTAGAAGAGCAGATATTGGTGAGTGGGGGTCATTCATTTTTTGAAGTCTGTTTATTAGATGACAGTTTGAGTAAATATTATTTCTCTACGCGTCATCATTCAGAATGGTGATGCCACGGGGATGAGTTAGCTTTCGGTCCGTTGACTGGTACGGGATAGTCCAGTTGGCATTGGCGCCATCACGGTATAGTCATAATATTTGAACGAATCGAGGTTATTCTGGATTAGCTGCTTGTTGCCTCGCCTTTTCGATAAAATCAACTGGATTATTCGGTACTGGGATGTTCTGAGCGGGGCTATTCTCGAATAAGCGTAGGTAGATGGTCGGTTGATGACAGCCGCGCAGAGGCAGAGCAGCGGCTCGGCGCATATTATCGTTGAGATTTGCTGATGATAAATGAGCGGCAATGGTCCTAGGAAAGTTTAACTGTTGAGCAGGGACTGGTATGTTTTAAAATGTGCACAAGTATAGGAGCGAATATAGTTGTCATTCTCCGACTATAGTATACCTGTCCATGATTGAAAACATATTCGTAGCCTGGAGCGAAACTAATGGGTCCTATGAACAACTTTTCGGGGAGGGGTTTAACTAGGATGTGGGTGCGTTTCAAAATCAAAAAAATTATGAGCTGAATAACTCAGTCAGGGACCAGTTGCCGAATTCATTAGAACATGTGGAAGATGGATGAGCGTAATTTTACCTATGGTTTACATATCTATATTTGGTATGCACCCTAAAACACAAGGGTGTGAATAGCCGTGGGGTGTGTATCAGTGCGTGCAAGGGTTTTCGTTTTCTGAGCCTACAACTAAATGAGTTTGGTTTTTTTTAGCTAAATGAACAACGATGGCGTCAAAAGTTGAACGACGAAGAAAGAAAATATCGTGATTTACTTTCGAGATCGGAACGTGAGAAAGTGTTGGAATTGGACGCTACGGCTTTAAGGCATCAATTATTGGAACGGGAACATGGACAATGTGCGATCGAGAGACAAAAATTATTGACCGAATTGGATCAGTTGAAACGTAAATGCGATCGACTCGAAGAAACGGTGGCGGATATGCAAGAGGAATTGGAAGCGGCTAAAGATGCGCATAAGTTGGGCGAGCAACGTCTATGGAAACAGAAGGAAGAGACGGAGAAACGATTACGCATGGCATTAGAGACCTGCGAGGAGCTAAGGTGAGATTTACTGTCTAAAATGCTAGTGCGTGCACTGCCGTAGATACGATCTGTAAAAGGTAGCGTTCAGTCGGAGCACGGGGTGACCGAGGAAAAGACGGGCGCGTCCCGGGGTCGGCTCGGCTGGAAAGCGATAATTTTTAGCTGTTTATTGCGAGAACATCAAATGGCCTTTTTGGTCGGTCACGGCAATCAGATGATCAGGTTCTGTTGGCCGAGCTATGAACTGGTTTCATGTTTGTGCTGCTGGCAATGTTTATGCTGGGTTATTGGAAGCTTATTGGCACTGAGAGTACTCGTGTCGTTGGTATTTATTGCCGAAGTGGTGCACTAGGCGTGGTTGTAACCTACACCTGTTCACCGTCCGATATGGCTTGCTTCATAGGAGTCGTTTTATGGGATATGTGTGAGTAATGGGAGGCCGCGCATGAGGACTGACTGCCGTGTTGGTCATTCGAGTAGGTTTGTTTACCCTGCAATGAAGCCATCGAGTAGGTACCTAGCGTATACACTATACATACATAGAATCCGGTCGGGTTGTTCTGCTGTTGAGGTCTATGTTATTTAAAGATAGCGAGGCATTGAGTCGACTATACACGTTTCAGCTACTTGTGTGCTGAGGCGTGTATCGACTGCTGTCGGGCCGTGTCCATGACGACTGGTCGTCAACACTTGGAGTACCTGTCTGCTCCTGTCGACTGGAATAAAATATCTTAGCAGGGGGTCCGGTCCGTCTTCTAGGCGTGAACGCGTAGGGGCACGAAAAAGTTTTTAGAAATACAGTCGTAAATAAAAATTGGCATTTTGAAACGTTATAGTAGAGGATAACAATGAATGTAGGTTGATTGTGAGTGAAAGGGGAATAAGGTGTTTTTTATCATGTATAATCTTAGGTGTACAGGACAGCCGAATCGAGCATAGAATACCTGAAATGAGCAATAGTTCGAGCTAGGAATTCCAAATAGGGCAATCGGGAAACTCCAGCATGTTTTGGTCGATGCTGAATGCAGAATTTCAGGCTTATTCATAAATAATGCATTTTATGTGCGCTAAATTCAAGTGTCAGAATTTTATTGGAAAGAAAAATGATTAATACTAAAGAGCAAAAGTGAGAAAATTCAGGAGGAGCAGCTATATTTAAATAGATCTTGTTGACATACTCTTTACGCAATATCCATGTTTTTTTGTAGACGAGAAGCGGATCGGTTACGCAAAGAACGGGGTTGTGTGGACGGTACTGCCAGCGAGCTTGAGGAAGAATTGCTTTTATTAAAAGAAGAACAAAAGCGATTACGTGAAACGAACGATGAGTTGCACGCCGAGCTTCTGCAAGCATCTGTGGAACAAGGCAGAAGACTATTGTCTGATGGGCCATCTCTGGCCGAGGAAATGGATCGCATGTCGAAAGACCAAGTAAGGGTGTGGAAGTGGTTGCTGCGGAACGACTTTGATTATCTGTGCTATTGTAGGTGATGGAAGCGTTGCGGGATCAGGAAATAGTCAATCAGAAATTACGGGCGTATGTGGATGGCATATTGCTACGTATAATCGAAATGCATCCCGCAATTTTGGAAATAAAACCAGGCGAAAAGGGACTGGATCCTTTTTGAGACTGGGCGTAAGGTGGATTATGTTAGAGTAAGTATTCTTATCGTGCTTTTATGAAACTCGTATTTTTGCATGTGGCTGGTCGCTGGTGTTGTTACAAAAATACTGGTTGAGGCCTTTTTTTACAGTACTCTTGCTTGTGAACGTAGCATTGATACTCGAGTTCTGTTTAGGAGGGGTTAATTTGACAATGCGTTTTTTAACTTAAAAAGTTTGGCATCAATGCTTGGACCAAAGCATGTTGAGTGCGGAATTGACTGTTTCGAAAAGTATGAATAAGGTTTGTTTGATGCAGTGTGGACGGAAGATTGTGATATGTACATAAGCATAATGTATGATAAGGTATATGGTATTGTGAGGAGATGGTGGATTCGTCAGCGGGGATTTTCTTTTTTATGTTCTTATGTAGATGTCGTATGCGCTTGTGATGATATGATGGATTTGTTTTGCGTACTCATAGGTGTATGTATGGTCAGGGTTCGCATTTTCGCTTGATGCTTTCATGCTTCTGAACTGCTTGAAAAGGAAACTTTGGATTGGATATTGCGAGCATATAGGTCGATTTGGAAAAAGAAACAAGAAAGTGTACCTGGGCCACGGACATTGTAAGAAACAGCGTGAACAGAGAATCTGTGGCTTGATTCTGGAAGGTACGAGACACGAGGCTAAAAACTTTTTTCAAAAATTTGCTGGCTGTCTGCTATGACAACCATTGATGAAGTCAGGTTCGATTTTTGACTCGCGGCAAGACTTGGTAGACTTTCAACGAAAGATATCGTCAGTGACGCATTTCGGAGTCTTCCAATGCCATGGCGAAACATGAATAATTTGGATCCCTCTCGCTCGGCCCAGCAAAAACCACACGGCATGCTGCACGCCTCGGTCATTTCCAAAGACAGACACGTGCTATTGTTGTACTCTAACGAACAAGCAAATGTAAGGCCCTTTCGTCAGTGCGATTCTGGTCGTCTGCAGGAGAAGGTCATGAATCCATGTGCGGCGCCACTGACTGTTGTGATATACTTGTTGAGTTGGACGCAGAATGCTAATTCACAGTTTCTACCCCCACTTCCAACTGCGCCTCCAGTAATTCCGATCATCTGTAAGTTTCAGCCAGCCAGCACTTCGGCCAGCGATAATCGAGTGGGATGTCATTTTAGGTCCAACATCACCAGAGAGCGCCTTTCAAGCGTCATGCTATTCTGGAACACCGTACGGTCCAGTTGTGTATTATAACCTTGAGTGCTATCGCATAATCTGGTTCATACCCGTCAACACGTGGAGTGCAGGCTATGACAACTGTGTCAGTTCGAAGGGAGTAGGCTACTTTGGGACAGGCACTGCTATGGACTTCGGACGGATCGTTACATTCCAAAATAACACGATTTATAAATATGTGGTTGATACTTTTGCTGGACAGAACGGCAGTTCTGCTGGTTATTTGTGGCTGGGGGCAGTGTCCAACACAGTTCCAACGCCATTATCAGAATACTTTTGGATGGCTGACAAGGTCACTGCGGGCTCGCATGTCTCCACCAAACAGCTCGCCGTCAAGCCAGCCTCGCTTGCGGCTAGCCCAACACCGCCATATTGCTTGGCTGTGAATCTGGCTGATCCGCTAACGCTTGTGAGCATGAGCTGCAATGATGTTAATGATAAGGCTTTCGCACTTTGTGAATACGGTAAGTCGGTGAAGAAGGCATGGCGGTTCCTGGTAGTCTATGCAGCAGGGAATATGGGATCTAGGTTGAGATCTGTTTATAGGATGTGGCACACCGCCGTCAGTCGTTTGCCCTGGTGGATCTTGCGATTTCGATCCAAGTGCTGTGTACACCAGCACACCGCCAATAACTACCACAGCCCAAGCTCTGACCAGCAGCACAACCTCGACTTCGACATCCTCCGCTTCTACCTCATCGACTCCTCTTACTACAGCAGGGCTAACCAGCACAGCTTCATCGACGATAATTCCCACAACGACGGCCGCGACCACTTCGATGTCGACGACGACCACGTCCACGTCCATGACCACGACCACGACTCCAACTAAAGCCACGTCCACGACGACTACATCTACGACAACGGTCCCAACGACAACGACAAGCACGTCTTCTACGACGACCCCTACAACAACCACGTCGACTACATCTACGACAACAGTCCCAACGACAACGACAAGCACGTCTTCGACGACAACGACCCCGGCAACAACCACGTCGACTACATCTACGACGACCGTCCCAACGACAACGACGTCCTCGACGACGACCACATCGACCACAACTATTCCAACCACAACCACGTCTTTGACTACCACATCTACGACGACAACGTCAACGACGACGACCTCAACAGCAACCACATCCACGACGACCAAACCTACGACAACTACGCCCACAACAACGACAATCCCTACGACACCCACGACCACGTCCACGACGACGATTCCAATTACGACGACCACATCTACAACGACGACGATCCCTACGACGACCACACCTACAATGACGACGTCAACGACCACGGTTCCTACGACAACCACGACCACGACGACGATCCCTACGACGACCACACCAACAACGACCACGACGACAACCACGACCACGACGACGATCGCTACGACGACCACACCTACAACGACCACGTCAACGACCTCAGTTCCTACGACCACCACATCCACAACCACCACCCCTACGACTACGTCAACAACGACATCCCCTTCAACAACTACGACTCCGACAACTACGTCCACAACAACGTCCACCTCTACAACACCTACAACCACGACTACCGCCAGAACGACAACCTCGACTACTAAGCTATCAACTACAACCACACCCTCCCCTTTAGCGTTCCTGCAAGTACAGTTCAAGCTGATCCTCAACAGTGCTCCTCTAATTTCGTTCTCTTGCAGGATATCAGCGACCGCCTGGCCCTAACGACCACCATCAAAGACGCTCTACCCTACATCACACGCCAGCTGGACACGCATATTCAGAGGCAGCTGAGCTACGACGACCCAAATCAGATCATCAAAAGCGCACTCCTGCACCATCATGAGGTCAACGTAAAGAAGTAAGCGCGTTGACAGGGCTCGCATGAACCTACTGCCAATCTATGCGCCCTAGGCTCGGGCAAGTCGTGGTCACTATGCGCAGATCATATATGTACCACATTGCTCATTGACTTCTAGCAACAATAACCTCCAGATCCGCTGCAATCAAGAACTTACATAGGTAGCTGGCTTTTATTATCTCTGTTCAGGTCCTTCCACCCCGTACTTGATGCTACCTTTGGAACCTGCTTTACCTTCAATAACGGAACACCGAGGGAACGAATATGGTCATCCAGGGCTGGAGTGGAAGATGGTACGCCAATCATCTCACTCTTTCTCCCACTTTATGCTGTCATGCTTTCAGGATTGGATCTACATCTGCTATCGGGCCAGGACAAGTTTGTCTGCAGTTCAGACAGTGCTGGCTTTCGTATCATCTTGCATGATCAGAACGAGTGGCCCTTTCCTGACGTCGAAGGAGACTACATCACACCCGGGTCCCTTACGAGAATAGCCATGACAAAGGTAAACTTAATACGTCATCTTACAGTGTTCCGACTGACCATGAGTCGTTTCTGTGCCAGTTCGAGGTCGTGAGGCTGGGCGCACCATTCAGTCAGTGCAGGTCTCTGAACGTCGATCCGATGGACTATTTCTACTACGGGCAATACACAGTAGAAGTAAGTGCAAGCCATGTCCATCATTCAAAACATTTGGGCAATTCTCATATTCAGGGATGCCAACGAACTTGCACCCAGAAGTACATTATGGACATATGTGGGTGTGGTGATCCAAGATTAGAGATACGAGGAGCAGGAGCGAAATTCTGCGGCCTTGCGGAAAGTACGCTCTAAACCTTACGCTTTCATCGACCAATCTGATGGTCTACTTTTGCAGAGCCATGTGTTGACTATATTTACAATTGCGTGATACAAGGTGACCTCAAGACTATTGGCTGCGAGTGCGAGGAGCCATGCGTGTAAGCCAACCCATAAAGCTTCAGTGCACTCGCTTGAGCAGTCCTTATTTCTTTAGCACGTTTATCTTCCAAAGATCGATCAGCCGAGCCCGATTTTACAATCGATACTGCATTGACCCTTCAGGCTTGGTGTGTTGCCGCTGGTTATTATACAGTATCGATCTTTGATTAGCATTTGTCATTCAGGTTCCTGCCTTAGCATGTCCCGAAAATAATACTCAGACAATGATAGCTCAAGTGGAGATATTCTATTCAAAACTCTCTGAACTAAAACTGATCGAAGAGCCTCTATACGATGTGAGTAAAAAGGGGAAAAGGGATCGCTTTTGCATGCTCATAAGATATCGGACATGCTAACTCACAGACACTAAATCATTGATTACAGACAGCAGACTACCCGCGCCTGATTGTGTGATCTTGAGGAATATTGCACGCCACGATCCAGGCAGGCATGACTCGGGAGGTCAGGGGAGGTCGCTGACCACATGACCCATAATCGGCATTCTCTTTCAGGAATTGGACCTATGGAACGACGTAACTAGCATTGTAGGATGGTGGCTGGGCATGGGAGTAATTGCAATGATTGAACTCTTCTTAATGCTCGCCCTAGTTCTGTATCTGCTTTTGTCTTGTTGCCGCACCGATGTGTAAAGTGAACTGATGCATAGCTACAGCATGCACATACAGTATTGTTGCATACCACAAGGAGTCTGTCTCTTTCATTGTAAGACAATCCAATCTGTTCCCTTTTTAACGTATATGTGCGCGCAGTGCTTGAATAATAAAAGCTATTCATAGGACTAGCGACGGGCCTTTGGTATCTTTCGGCTATCAACAGACAGGTCTGGTGCCATCTTACAAGGGATCATCGCCAACCGTTAAGTCAAACTTTGGAAAACGAAAAATAGTAATATCTTCCTAGGTCCGAAAGAAAGCTCTGTGCAAAACATTAGAGGCGTCTGGCTAACTGGTCAGTTGTGCTCAGCGTATAAATTCCTGAATTTTTGTGTGGTAAGGAACCCGAGCGTTGAGACAAAACCGCAGAGTTCTTTCCAAACTAGGTTTCGAGTTTAAGCTTCCAACACACGGGATTGGGTTTTTTCCTTAACATACCCGAAAAATGCAGAAGAATTAAAAGAATTTTAAAATTTCACTGTACTCTACGGGCTTACCGCTATTGACCAGTTGGACAGCCGCCTCTAATATTTTGCAGAGAGCTTACTTTCGGGCCTAGGAACATATTACAATGGTTCGTTTTCCAAAGTTCGACCTAACGGCTGGTGATGTTCCCTTGTTAGTAGTACATACTGTAGTACATACTCAACAGTTCACGCGTAATTCAGAGCAAAGATGCTAGTTTGAACTTCACACACATGCTATGTCTGCTGTTCTGTACAGGGTGTGTGAGACATTCAGTACGCATGTATGCTATGGACCTCCAAGACCACGGATCTTTACAAGATAATATAAAGCTGCGGGAATAAGGGCTGATCAAAGGATCGATGACGAGTGTTTGACGCATTATTTGGTGTCCGACTGAAGCTACTGCAAGAACTAAACCGAAAACGTCTACATATCTATGTATATGAATTGATTGTGTGTGTGCCTTTTTCTCCTGCACTGATCGAATGTGGATCTAAAGTTTTAGATGTGGATGCGCAGCCACGACATGAAATATGCGTTGCTTTTAGAGTGGTCACCCCAGCCTTCGGTGCGGGCCTCATCAGTGGCACCGAAAACGGGTTCAGCGGTGGGTATGCCACTCATGAGCTCAGGTTCGACGGCGCATTCTCTTGTTTCAGGCGTCGATGCTATCGATCTATCTCTTAGCCACGGATGCGTCCAGCGGAGCACTCACGTCCACCCTGAAGGGTGCGAGGCCGCTGGCCGCAGTCTCGCAAGATCCCGCACCACCCGTGAGTGCAGGCTCAGTGCCCTAGTTGCTCCTAGCTTCCTGAGTTTACTCGGGACCTTTTAGAATGATCCGACGAACACCAGAGCAACGTGATCAGCGAAAAGTTTCGGTCGACAGACGACAGTGACAAATCGATTTGCTGTCGGCGTGTTGAGTGCAAAGTCCGATGTGTGATGTGTTTCCCAGGCAAATGTGGTCCCAAATACTGTACAGTCGTTGTGCCTGAGCAGTTGGCCGTACAAGTTGCGTGTCCCCAACTGGCTCACCAAGTGACAGTCCGGCTTAAATTTGCAAACAACAAAAAAAACTCGCTTCTTTGCCCACCCAGTCTTCTGAGATGCTCGAGACTGTCTCCCTGGAGAGAGAGTGATATTTTTGGTGTTTGGCCTGCTCTCGAATACGGTAGAGACGAATGAGAGGGAAAGGTGTTTGGCCAGTTTGAATTGAGATCTACTCACAAATTCATTGGAGTGGCTGCTTTGTTGCCCGCTCACACACCATTCCTTCAATACAGTATATCCTATGCCGTTGAAAAAGTCCATTCTATTTAAATTTATTTTTTGCAAGATTTCAAGAATCCAGTGAGCATCTCGAACACGTTTGACTGTTCCGCGTGGTGTCTTCTGAACAAGAACCGTCGATGCCATTCGCCATCGAATGTTGCACATCAGCAGTGCCAATTTTCAACTGCACCCTCCCGTGACAGCGGGCTCGCGCCACAGAAACCAGTTTTGTCCCAGTTATTGCCTCCAGTCCCGCCGCTTTTCCTGACTGTACCTTCCTAGAGAGTATGGCATTTTACGTTCGCCGTGCGTGATGTGACTATATTCAGTGCAAGCACTTTTCCGGCAGATGTGCTGCTGATAGTCGTCGCCTGCTCGCCATTTTCCCCAATGCCTTTTAAATTTCCTGAACTTACTTGGCCGACTGAGCTGCCACGATCCCTGTGCTATACTGTGGGGGCCATAACTGGCACTGTCCTCGTCACATCATTATGGATGAACCTGAGCACAAGAAGGCATCGCATTGAAAAGTCCTTAAAAGGAAAAGTTGTGGTCATAACCGGAGGAACTGCGGGTGCGGAATTTTTCCGTTCAACTCTCTGCGCCGACTCCTTGAACCACTGGACTTGGCTTCAGTAAAATTCCCTTTTTAGGCATCGGAAAAGAATGCGTGAGGGCATTGGCCAAGCACGGTGCTATTATCCATATTCTGGCGCGTGATTTGAAAAAAGGGGAATCAGCGGTGAACGAAATCAAACGAGAGACCGGAAATGAGAATATTTTTGTCCACTTTGCCAACCTGAGTGATTTCACGACTGTGCGCATGTTTGCCAAGAAATTTTTGGCTTTGGATACAAAAATCCATATTCTAATTAATAATGCTGCTTTGAGTAAGTGTCTCCTCTTTCGCCTTCATTAGATTGATGGAACCGCTGGAGAGGGCACCCTCGCCCTGAGTGCTGATTGAACACCATATTCAGGCGCGCAGCCAGCGGGGGGGGGGGGGGGCCGGGGGCCAAGGCCCGGGGTTAAAAGTCCTGGCATAATAAAAAATGGCGCATAATTGTAGAGCACTTATTGTGAGTATTAGAGGCTTAATTTAAAAAACGCTAAAAAATACTACCCATCCTCCCAAAGGGGCGCGGGTGATTCCCGCTCAGGATTTAAGTTTTTATAATGTGTGATGATGTGAGGCACAATGTGAGATTTCTTAGGTGTCAAGAACCTCCAGTTGTCTCAGAGTACTCACAGTCAACCGTTCCTCTGGTCCCACAGGTGCCATTCCAAGCGAGTCTGGTTGAGTCAGACGAGGGGGACTCAATTCACTCAGTTGTTAAAGACACACGCCTGACTAGTCCCTGGGTCCCTGGGTCTGGACACACTTGTTTAGTGCTGCTCCTTAATTCCCCTTTTTTAGTCAACATGAAAAGGAAGCAGACAGTGGACGGCTTGGAGGAAACGCTGCAAGCCAATTACTTGAGTCACTTCCTTCTGACCAATCTGTTGCTGGAGCGCATTGTGAGCAGCAGTCCCAGCCGCATAGTCAACGTGTCCTCAATCGCCTACGACTGGGCCAGTAACTTTGACACGAGGGACATGAATGGGTCAAAGCGAGCCTACCACTGGTTGGAAGCTTACTCGTGGACCAGGTTCGAGACGGTCGTGTGGACGAGGGAGCTGGCGAGAAGGCTGTACGGGAAGGGTAAGCCCGCTTCTCCGCTGGTCCGACTGTGCTGAAAGAACTTCTAGTTTCAGGTGTGTCAGTGAACAGCGTGCACCCTGGTCGAGTTCGAACTTCGATAATGAGGAATGTGCCCTTGACTTCGGTTTGGACACCTCTTATATTTATTTGTCGGCCCTTCACTGTCGTAAGCATTCCTTCCCCGTTTCTGTCATTTATTCGCATCGTTTTTTAGAGCTCCTATCTGGGAGCCCAGTCTGTGCTGTACCTAGCAGCGTCAGATGAAGTGCAAAATGTCAGTGGTCACTATTTTTCGAACTGCAGGCCAGACGCGCTGAGCGTGAAAGTCCTCGATGAGCAGCTAGCCAGCGAACTTTGGTGGGAAAGTGACCAGCTGACCAGTCGATGGAAATGACATTTAAAATTTTAACTCCGCCTACATAAGCGTAACTGGTTTTCCTATACCGTATAATTATTGAATTGTGTCAGTTTACTTTTGGCTCAGCGATACTGCACGAATTTTCGAGCTGCGTACAAAAGATGCTAGAAAACGTTGATAGTCATGAGTCACCACGAGATCACTCCTTCTCGCTTGTTTCACCTGCGGGTCCTGGTCACGTCAGTGCGCATGGTTGACGGGGCCATGGAGGGCGCGGGCCGGCGAGTCGACGGACCAAGTTGCGTGGTGTATTGCGATTGTCCCGGCGGCGGGCCTCGCGATCGGAACGACTGCATGAACGATCGCACAGAGCCACTCCAACTCGGCCTCCTCGACGCACTCGTAGCACTTCGAATCGTGTAGGTTTTCGGAGCGGGAAAGCAGGCGTAGTAAATGATCAGGGTGACCACCACGACCACGATGAGCGCGAGCGAGAAAGTGAGAACGAAGATGGCCCAGACAGGCATCGGCAAGGTGAAGACATTTGCGTCGATTTCAGTAGTCGGTGGCGGGCAGGAGACGGTCGGACACGGCTTGACTAGCGGGCTGTTTGGGCAGTGCGGGCTTAAAGTCTCGAGAGACGTGTTTCGAGATTGAGTGCCGGTCGCACAGTCGCAGTCCATCCACACCTTTCCTTTCTCGCAATTCGCATTGCACATGCTCTCCTCGCAGAGAAATTCGTCGTTTCCATTCAAACAGTACTTGAAACCATCAGTGTTGGCGGCGTCTACGAGCTTCGGTTCGTAGGTTACCGTGCGGAGGCAGTTAATAGCGTCGTGGAAGCGGCACATATCCTCTGGCTCGACCTTCTCCTCGTACTTGCACTGGCCCAGCACTCCGTGGAATGCAAGCTGCAACTCGTTGTATGCCTCGTCCGATTGCAGATTTTTGATTTTGGCGGCGTTTCCATCTTTGCTCGAGTACCAAACCGCGATAAATGCCCCGGCGGTTGCGTCAGTATCGAGCCAATCACTGACAAGCACAGCGATATCAGAGTACTTGAACTCGCGGCCGATCTTGATATTCGCTTCTTTGCCCCAGTCGTGTTCTGACTGGCCAGCTTTCTTCAGAAAGACAGCGACATACATAATGATGTTGGGTGCCGCCTGACGGTCTCCTTGATTTCCGAACGCCCCCTTTGAGACAGCTTGTACGATCGCGGTCACGTTATTCGCATCTTCGTTGGTGTCGACAGCATTGGGATCCGAAAGCTGGTTGCACCATCCTTTCACAGTCTCCACATCGGTTCCATCTTTTAGCCCCCCTTTGTACGCGATTTCAGCATTTGCACTAACTTGCACCAGCGACACTCGCATCTTCCGACGATCAATTTTCGGTAGATGGGGCCACATCTTTTGAAGCCATGATGCCATAACTTCCCCCGCTCCTTGAGCATTGTTGCCGCCTTTGTTTTGGTCACGATGCGGCACCAAATCGACGACCACGGTCAAATCGAGAATGTCCTCGTTGACGGTGTCCGACCAAGTCGTTTTGAGAACGCAAGTCACGTCGACAGCGATGAAGATGGCGAACAGCGTGAACAAGTGCATATCGCGGCAATGACGAGAGCAGACTCGGGTTATGAGCAATCGATCACGATGAACTTTGAGTACAGAATGAACCTCACGTTGCCCGAAAAATAACTTGCCCAGTGCATTTTTTCTTTACTGTACACTTTTTTTGGACACTACGGTGAAAGATAGCCGCAATGAACGTGGCTGTGTTGCGGGACTCACTCAACAATGCAGCATAGTCTGGCTCCTCATTTCGTTTTATTTCTCTGATCCATGAGCATGACATTTGCACAGATCACCAGTCTGGGATATGCAAGCTCAAGTCAAAATATCTAGTTTATGCAGCAGCTGTATTTCGACCATGCGCCCGTTTCACCATGAGCTATCTCCACAAACTATGCTCACGTCAGCCGTCATCCCTTCCTGAAACTTGTATTCCATCCCAGATGCTCTGCTTGGATAATGAGCTCCCAACAGTGATGAATAGCTGAATGCCCTTGATAGGCGAACTCATCAGAACGAGTAATGAATGCTAAGGCTAGTTAACGCAAGCCATGATAAGTGTATTCAGCCAGTGATATCATACTCCTACGCAGGACACAGTAACTACACCAGCTTATTGTACAGACCATTGTCGACCAGTATGTCAAAACGAACATTGTATCACTATCACAGCATGTGAGATAATCTTTATCGTTGATCGCAGCACTGCCCACTCGTCCACGTTCTCACTGCGTGATTAGCATTGATATAAACGGTCACTGCTGAACTGTCAAACTCCCGCCCATGCGGCGATAATGTCGAAGCTGTAGGTAACAAAAGGATTGCATTCTTGGACGAGGAACGATGTGAGCAGGGTAAACATCTTTTGAAAATCAGTTTAAATTCTCGTTGAAAATTAGTATTCAAATATCCATATAGAAAGGGATTGACGCAAATGGATAACATCGAAACTAACTTGGCTGCATCATCAAATTGTCTCAATTCGTTGGTGATTCTATGCGCACCCAATTGTATGTAAAGACTGATCACTGTGAAAGGTAGCCACAAAATAGCGTTACTAAAAGCCATTGACAAAAGCAAAGCCGTGGTTCGGCTTCGACGTCGACAGCCCGTATTTACTGCTGGCGTGACTGAAGCAGGTCTAATCAGGGGCATTGGCGACGACTGCGCGATATGCATATGGGCTCGTGCGATCGCTGCTGCCGCCGTCACAATCGCTCCAGCACAGTCATTGGTCGGAGTGGACGGGGCGGCTACGGAGGATGTGATAGCTGGCGAAATGATGACGCGTTGGCGCAGCAAGGATTGTCGGCGTTCGTTATTGGCTAGAAATCGAGTTAGCAAGAAGCTAAAGATTACTATTGTGGGCATAGGGACGAAGTAGACGAAGACGGATGTGACACCGCTGATTGCAGTCTCATAGAACTTATAGCACGTAGCCGCTTCTGTCGTATTGCCCGCGTCTTCTAAATCCAAACAGGCTTGTGGCTGCAAGTCGCAACATTGAAATAGCAGAATATGTTGAAGGTCCGAATCGGATGAATCTTGCGTCAGGTGAGGGGGGACATACTCGGCTGGCAGTACATAGTCCTTGATATTGAAATGCATTAGGTATAAAATGGACAGGGCGAAGGATAAAATCCAAATGGCAATAGCAATCAGAATAGCTTGAAGCGTATTGAGCACACCGGGTCCGATACGTGTACTTACGACGGCATAGTACCGATCGATAGCAATCACACTTACGGTCAAGGTGGAACAAATGATATTCGTACTTGGAAAGGCATGCGCCACTTTACACATGAAAGCGCCGTAGGGGAACTCGATTCTTGATGAAGGTAACCATAAGAAAGGGACTACAATTAGAGCCAGGAGGAAATTAGAAAGAGCTAGGTTTACAATAAAGACATTTCTTGTAGTCCTCATTTCCGAACGTCGAATGACAACGAATATGACCAGTCCATTGCCCAGCATGCCTAGCACAGAAATGCAGGCGTAGATGAATGTGAAGATCTCCGCCTGAGTCGTAGACATGTATCGAATTTGGGTCAATGCTTGCTCTCTAACGCATGTTTGAAAGGAGTACAGAGAAGTATGCCTCCGAGTTAGACATACGTTCTCTCCTCCCGACGAGTGCACCATGTCGAGCGTAGTATCATTCGAAATGTCGTCTGACTCCATCTAGAACTATCGGTGGCTATCGACAAGGGACAACTGCGCTGATCGGTTAATGCTATTAATTAAAGCTGAGTGACTGATGAACACGTAACCCGACGGCAGCTCCTGAAATGTAATCCTCCTGATGACCTTTCGACAAGCGCGTCGCTTACATTGATCTCACAGCATTAGAAAATCACCGCCAGCCTATTGGTCTATATTAGGTAACAGCGTGCGATTCATAGCAATGAGCGCGCCAAACTAGGCTCTCACAAACGCTTGAATTGATGACTAGGGTAGTGCCAAAGCCTACAAACAAGCGAAAGCCCTGTCTGGACGGTTTTTTAATTTTATTCATTTGCTTGCTTAAAACAATGCTATCAAAAGAAACCAGACCCGAATACACAATCCAGGTAGACACAAGCTTTGACTAGCTTGCCATCGATTACCCACAGAACAAGACTCAATTAGAAATTCAACAAGGAAGGCTCAAGGCGACAAGATTATTAGACCTTGCGAGTGGGCTCCAGTCCATGAAACGGAACCAATCTTTCTCCAACCTCTTTTGACTTCTGAGCAAGATGTGGGTGTTCGTGAGAGTTAGAAACTTACGTCACACTCCAGTCGCCCACGTTTTATTAGGACTAATTATGTACCAGAGGCTTGACTCTTTTATTTATCGAACTTATTTTCTGTTGAGTGCAAGATCAAAGCACAATAACACGGCCAATTATGAAGACACTCGTTGTTAGCTAGGAAAATGTGAGGCGACAGCACGGAGACCGGTATGAGAAATGAGCATGATAAAGGCAGAAGTAAGCTCACACCATCTTACACTGCTTTTGCGTTTTCCAAGTTTTCAAAAATGTACACCTAATTTGGTAAAACCTATGATTCGTTTGCTTTTTCAAAAACGCGGTCCTCATTCCAAGCCTTAAAAAGTCAATTATACGAGTAAAACAATAGAACCTTGTAAGCTGAGCTGACGTCGTGAGAAAAATCCGTAATTGGATTTGGGCATGTAATAAAACCCGGAAGGCAAAGACAAAATAATGAAGACTGTGAGAATGTTCTAATCAACTCGTGTGAAAAAGTTGGCACTTGTCTTTTTTTAAAGGTTAGAAGCATTTGAGAAAAGTGAATAAGAATGGAAGACAGAAAATTGCATTCGCTCGCGCAGTGGACACGGAGGACCTTCAAGAAATAGGATAGCATACACCAATAGGATAGCATACAGGGGTACATACAGTATACATTTGCTGCTAATACACCCCAATGTAGGTGTTGCATGTTTCCTGCTGTCGCTCGCAGTCATTATTGATGCATCTGGTCTTCACAGAGACTGGCACAAGGACAGCTTGTTGTGCCGACTAAAGAATTCGATCCTTCCTACCTCCAGCTATCCCTTGGCACCTGGCTGAAAAATAAGCGGTTCGATTGAAGAACTAAGCAACAAGAGCAGCAATTTGGAGGCTGTATTGTCGCATTTGACCAAAACACTTCATTAGCTGGTGGATGTAACATGTTGTGTATGGACAGGCGAGACGTGTGTCTGAACAGGGACCAAAAGAGCCAAGTATTAGAAACAATGAACTTAAAACTCAGGAAAACACGCCATAAAAAGCCAACATAGAAGAATTAATTATGAAGAAGAAAGACCATGCTCAGGTTTTACCTAATACCGGGCTTTGCTCTACGACATTCCGCGGCATAGCTGATTCGGGAAATTACTGTAAGCTATTCCAGGCGGAAGAGGGTATTTGCAAAAATGGGTTTTCACGAGTAGCAAACATATTTAGGTCGTTCGCATGTAAGATGTGGGAATTTCGACAAGCATAGATAAGCTTAGGACTTGCTGGTAGGCACTAGCGCGTTCATCCCCTGCGCCTAAGACTATCCCACAACACTAGTTTAGGACTAGTTGATATGCCCTCTAGTGCACTTATGCATGAAGCCTAAGGTGAAATACGACAGATACAAACGATGGGGTAAGGGCGGCTGATGGCGGACAGCTACCGTTTGCATCTTTTGCAGCAAGTACACTCGCTTGTGCGAGCAGAATGCCTGCACTAGCATGCCGATTCCACCTCACTACGCTCCTGTACCGGTCCTGTATCTACCCCTAGTAGAAAATAGGCAAGATGCGAACACACCACTCACCTTATCGGACTCGATGCTACTCCGCCGCACACAGCCAACTCTTCTCGGACATTACTAGCCGTTGTTGTCGGCAAATTAGAGAGAAAAACACTCGTCTTGAGTATTCCCACGCGGATGAGACAATATTACGCGCTTGAACAAAAAGCGATTGAGACAAATCCCTTTGAAAGAGATTAGAGAACAAGCAGCTAGATTCGGACGTGTATTGGGCGAGAAAACAAGCCGCTAATTGAACAGAAACTAATAATCTGGGCAGCCCGGCTGGTGCCACGACATCTCGAGACAGCTTGTTTCCGCGACGCCCATTGGGAAAGGCATAGCTGCCGGTTAGGAATACACCTGACCAATAATCTAACCCCAGCAGGAATTCAAACTAGTCAGCTTTATAGCCAATGGAAAATACAGTAAGCACTCTGAACATCGTCTAATACCTCAGCGTATTAATCAAATTTCATCCTCTACTCCCCGCCGCTGCTCAGCATCCAACTTTTTCTTGCATTGTTCCTTTTAGTGCAATAGGCTTCGTTCGAAGACAGGTAGTTTAGAGATAGAATGAAGACAGAATTCGCAAGTGCAATAGCAGCTTACGATTAGTGATCTCATAAAAAATAATCTACGAGTTTAAATTGATAATTTTTGATAGGAAAAGGCCCTTAATGCCCACCAAAATTTCAAAGGAAGTAGCTTACTCAATTTCCTGAGTCCGATTTCTTCCGCCATCATTCGAAGGTCCGTTGAGAGTAGTATCGTTAAGCTGAGCACGGAGCACATTTTTTTTCAAACTTTCAAACTCACGTGCACGGATGTCTTTTGACGAAAGGTTTGTTCCATCAGCCCATCAAGCAGGTTGGGTGCATGCGTGCAGATGAATAATCTCTCTGGTCTCATAATCAAGTTGTGCCTCGGGGTGAATCGACCTAGGTGCAGATGGATTTAGATTATACCTGGTTCGACTTGGTCAGGTGAAAGAGCAATGTCAAGGATCACAGAGGTAGAAATTAGATTGTGAACGCCTTAGTCGTAATAGCGACTTATCGATGGGGGTTTTTGGCCAAGTATAAAGAACAACTTAAAGCTCACATGAATCTAATCCGCATCAAAGGTCTCGCCTATTCGTTCAGCCATACTGAAATATGTAGTCTACTGGAAGAGTATCATTTACTTGGCATGCCCTGTCAATAAATCAAAACCTCCAAATCACCACCTGTGTAAGGCTATACGAATTCACGAAATGTATGAGGCTGCCGAATCAAAATGACCGCTCAATCAGTCAATGCAAGATTGAACTGAGACTACGCCTCTAGCGTGCCTTGGTCTCCAAGCGCAAATGACGCAGTACAAGAGAAAGAAGCTTACTAGCAAATTATTAAACACCAATCGATACAAGTTTCTGCTGTCTTCCCGAAGGCATAATTTCCTGCCGTCAGAGCTCTGATAATAATTATTATTTCATGCCCGGTTTTTTTACATTCTTTCTTTACAAAACATCTCAGAAATCGATATTACTAGAAGCTGAAAAACTGAATAGAGTATAATAGTTTTTACGGCTTCACGCTTTCATCAAAAACCCCCTTCATTCATCCCGAAAGACCTTGACTGATAAGTTTGATGAGCACTTTGAATGGGAATAACAGTGCTTGAACAAAATGGACTATCGCATCCTCCTTGCAAATGTTAGCTAAGGTAAAAAGGAGCAACGAGGCGGATGAGAACGGGCAGATTGCTTGTGCTTATGTGAAAGCACTTATGGGAACGTCGCGTGTGTCAATAAACACGCTTGATTGGGAAGACGAGCAGATCTTCATCCTCCATTCGATGATCCAGCCCGAGGTTTGGGAATACTCGCAAAAGCTCTTCCACGTCAATTCCCAAATTTAGACCCTTCTACGTGCGTTCTAGAGCAACTCTGATTTGGAGCTGGTTGCTGAAAGGAATGAAGAGCTGCTGGGGCCGTGCTATTCTCACTAGTTTTTATACATACTCTATGTACCTCGTTCATTTTCTGCGTTTGCGCAAGGCTTAATTGGCATTCCATTTAGAATCCATGAGGATCTGCTTGAGTCAACTCGTCGCCAGTGCGAATGCATTGCGTCAGCAGAAGAAATCCCCGAGGACCCACTACTGAACTCCTACTCCCTACATGACCTTCCCAGTAGCGAAGGCAATTAGAATAAGAGAGTTGCTAATCAGTGGTACTCGTACGACTAGCGAGGAGGGAAAATCCAGCTCACAACTGATCACAGTTTCTTATTCGATTTTGAAACAGGCATGTATGTATGTAAATCCTTCATGAGAAAAATGAGGTAATCTGTGATTCAGCGCTTGCGACATCATGTTTTGTCTTGTCATGCTTATCCTTGCGCCAAACTTCTTCTGGAGGGCGTGGAAACAGAATACTGGGAAGCCTTTTGTGGAAATGAAATCCTCCCCCGTAAAGCACCTTTAGCACTGTATAATTTCATATGGCTCCGTGATCAAGTCCCAAAAAAAGCCTCCAAATAGACATAGAAAAGGTTTGTGTTCAGCTTTATTCTGAAGTGATATTTCTTAGCAAGCTGACTTCTAAGTGAAACTTCCGACACAACCCTGATCACCAACTAGCATGCACCGTGAAAAAGGACTGCTTATGTGAAACAATGAATCCTCAAGTAAGCCCCCTCTAAATGCGGTTGAAATATAGCATTGCCATAGCCTCTGTGCCTCTAAGCATGCTAAAATGAGATCGAAGGTTTTGATTTGCGGTGTGTGGACACTTGCATTTTTATGGACTAAACAAATAGGCGAGACTCCATTATCGACCAACTGGGCCACGACCCTGGCTGGTGACATGCATACAAGCAGTAACACCAACTAATTGAGCGGTACGTGACGCGTGTGTGTCAACAAGGCAAGCTTACAAGCAGACATACCAATCCCTGAACCCACAAGCAATTAGAGATTGACGCTTTGACTGCCCCACGCTCTTCATCGGCACGACCGGAAGCTGGAAACAGGAGTCAAAAAACAGCAATATATAAAGCGGCAGCTAGACTCACGTGTGCCACGATCAACGAGAAGTTAAAATCTTATGCTGCACTAACAGTCGGACGCGCCTCAGGGACAGTGATAAGCCATCAGACACTTTTGAGCCCGCCTTCGATTCTGTTCACATTTGCCATTCTCTGTGAAGCATCCAAGGGCAACGGACATAGAAGTTTGGACTTGGAACGGTAGAATAAGCAGTAACTGTGGCAAGCTATTGCAGCCATTGCATGTACGGTTGTGTCAGTCCCTCGTCATTGGGCTTGGCTGACTCGAGCCAGACACTTTTGTCTGGTCCCGCCATCAAAACAACGCACAAGGAATTTATTAAATTGACAGCTAATTTTGTAAGCGTATCTTGTAATTATTTTAATGCAATGAGCGGGATGTTCCTGCAGGCAGTCGATATTTTCTTTTAGTCCCGATCAATAAGCTATCACATTTGCATGCGCCGCAAATGGTGTTTTGGTGCTTGCAAGACTAGGTAGTACGCCTTATACACTTGACATACAGCTGATAGGTTGTCTCACGAGGTTCACTGCGCAGGTGCGAGCAACCTTCTGCAGGTTTGACCTTTCTCATAATAAAAGCAACTAATGGTTGTGATTTAGAGCCATTACAAGTCTTTGACGAGGTTTTGCACCATGTTTTGCTTGTTTCAGTAGACTTAGGTTATGGGCGAGATTTTAGTGACTATCCCAGATCATCTTGCCATAATCGTACACGAGGATCTGTGGACCTTTAACAAGGAATAAAAAACTTCATGATAAATTAAAGATTTTAGAGAACTGAAATCAACCACGCTGATACCTTTTTCTCAAATGTGTTTATTCACTCCGAATAATGTCTTTTCGATGATAGATTTGGAGTCGCCTTCTGCGCATTGACGGTACGCATTTCTAAAACTGGTGTAACAAGAAAAAGCAGGTCGACGGAGAAACCTGATTGACGCAACGACCTGATTTAACCATGGCCACAACGGATGTTGCAAGGTGATTGCAGAGCCAGGAATAGCGGTCCATAAAAAGAATACTTCGACCAGGAGGTGGGTCAGCTTTACTTATTTAAATCTGGAGCACGGCCAACAGTCTCGTGTCCCCAATCGATTCCTCTCCTATCCTCCAAACCATGTATGGCATCCGTTTGCAGGCAAGGGTATAAGCTTTCGCATATTTGCAGCAATTTCGCTGGATACTGGGTAGAAAGTGATAATTTTACATGATTTTCAGGCGTAAAATATTTGCCAATAAAGTCAAAGACAAAGCCTTTGCTCTCTTTTTCAAGCATTCCTTGATGATTTCCAAGTGTAACTCTATCCACACAAGTCAGTTTTGTTTCGAGTCAGAAGGGATTTCGAATATGATCCAAAACCCAGTCAATCTTAGTCTATTTCTGCACAGAATTGTTCCCATCATATGCTGGCCGTAACTTGATCTGGCAATAATATTCTGAAACGTGAATCTAATCGAACTTCGTGCCTCTTATTATCTCTTTTATTTCATTTGCTTTGCGTAATATCTTAGCTACCTAGTTGTACATACCTATCAGTTATAATTTGATAGTCACGTCACAAATCATGGCTCTCCGTCCGCTCATTAAGGTATGTGCTATAGATGTGCGAGTAAAAGCAGTCCGTAGGAAGAGAGCGTAGGCCTGTCTGTCTGATCATCAGTCTCTGAGCCATCCCTCAAAGTCTTTCGAAAATCATTAAGACACCCGGTATGAATCGAAAATGTCTTTTATTTAAGGTTTCACAATTTCACCTTTTAGTACGTGTCATATTTTTATGCTCAAGTTTTTCCATGTTTGATCTCTAAAGCCCACCTGCGCATTGCGTAGGTAGTAGGAGCCATTCCTGTAAGAGCCCTTTAAAACCCTAGTCGAAAAAGAGCTTTTTGCAAATCACATTGTTGAGGATCAAGCCTAATGCGGGCCTGGGATACGCCCTACATCGTCCTCTTTAAGCATTGCTCTTTTTTGTACATTTATTGGAAAGGGTTCTTTCTTTCTTTCTGGCATTTATAATACATCATGAAAATGAGAAACTGCTCAGTGCCTACGTTTATGCACAGTCAAATTGCGTTTCGGGAATTCCCAATATCATTTCATTTTTCGCCCGTTTCAAGCTAGTGAAGTGATCATAATTAAAAAGTTCTAATTTATTTTTCTCTTCGACAGAGCTCGATGCCAATTGTCGCGGCCTGTGCGGCTTCTGCTCCTTATTGGAGCAGTGCCCATCCCGTTAGCCCATCGCTGCTGTATGCTTCACGGCCAGAGTGGAATCATAAAAATTCCATAGTATGAGGTAAACTAATTAGCTAATCCCGTATCGTGAGCGAAACATTGAGAGGCTAGTTTTTTGCTCGTATACACCTCGACCAGATTTCTCTTTGTGAGTCGTATTCCCTGGAAAATTTCCGTGCTAACTAGCACCGTACGTTGGGAATGGACTTCTTGCTACTACTTTCTGAAAGCTTTCTTGCTTCTTGAAGAGCATTTATGAGACCGATTGTAGAATGGTCGTAGGTAGCCAACGGCCTTGCCGCATCACTTATATGGTTTTTCTCCTGGGATAAAATGTCGTCTAAAATCGGACAGATATAATGAACTGGTTCCTATGGCCGTAAAAATGAGCTGGCCATTATATTCTGACGTCTGGATTAGCCTACGGTTTGTCATCTCATTCTATGAGCCAAGAATAACATAGAGCCGTCTGTTAGCTGCCAGCTGATTCATTGATTTGCGAGACATTTCCGCGATTGACAGAGCACAAATGGCCTATCGCTGTCATACGAATCGTTTTCTTCTGACTTTATCATTCCTTATGAGCCAACGTGCACATCTTTTAGAAGGAGAATAAGAAGTGAACGAATCGAGATGTCCCATGGTCCGTTTCGACTTGTGCATGGTAATCAACCTTTAGCAATGACGTCAGTGTTTCAACTAATCTTACAGTTCTGATTTCGCATCCTCTTATTTCCGCGCATTGTCCATTTTATTTGAAACTGTCAGAGACAGTGCCAAGGATGCAGACTTTTTGTTTTTCCATTTTAAACAGTATGTGATTAGTTGAGCAATCTAGCGGGGGAGGGTGAACCCGGAACCCTTGCCACCGTGCCTACGGTTCCTGTGTATCCCCTGTTATTAGATTTTTCAGCTATCTATGAAGTCGTACGCATGTGTATGACTGTCCATAAATGGCCACGCAAAATCTATGCTTGACTCGAAGCGACTGGGAAATGTTTTGTTCAACTTGATCATGTTATATTTTTAGCGTTTATTGGAGTGCCGTTGGCCACTACATAAGGCTGGCGTAAGAGTGCCGCTTTTTGTCAGTTTTTGACAAACATGATCGTGTGATATGCTGCTCGTTTATAAATTCGCCCCAGGGGCCAATATTCTTTATCGTTTTGTGCAGGTGAGCATAATTCGAGTTGTCATGGGAGAGTGTCTCTTGCGTTCCCGTACATTATTCAGATGTCCACGTGCGTCATTGTGAGGATTGGCCGTATAAGTGAACTCGAAACGGTCAAGGCGGCTTAAGTTTGTGTGTGAAAAGCTCTAATAGATATTGCTCCTAATAAGATGCGCTGGGCATAGGACGAAGATCGGACTAGAGCCAAACGAAAGCTTTCTTTGTCCCCGTGCTGCCAGATAGGCCAGTGTCCATAGATTCATCCTAACAAGCACCCTCTAGCTCCTCTTTTGTATGCCGAGTATGTAGAGTGAAGAGGAAGCGGATAAAATGCGTCCTAGCGAGGACGACATAGCAACGAAAAGAGAAATCTCTCTTTTCTGTTTGCATTCACGACGACGAGTCGCGGAAATGTTAGACGAAAGATACGTTCCAAATCTCGTTCGCCACGGGTCATTTGATTCGCTCTGCCCCGTTCCAAGGATCGACCTATAGGCTCATAGAACTGCGCTTATAATTGCCATAGATGGGCACTAATGACGAAGGTGGAAAATGAGCTGCTTCGACTGGAACAACTGCTACTGATTGAGTAACCAACCTAAGGAGCATAGTCTTGCACCAACTATATCCCTACCTCGTGCTCCAATCGACTTCATGCCAACTTTAGAGCTCAAATTCCAGTCTCTTGCTACTCGGTAAATGTCACTTCCTCCCAGTTGGCTACTACTCGACTTGCGTGATCCAAGTGTAAGTCCTGTTCTCATAAAGTCTTTACTTGACATTTTGACAAACGATTGCTGCTGTCGTTATGACACTGCGGGCAAGTTCCATGCACTTGTTGCATGATATTCTCGACTGGACACGGAGGTGAGCCATACGAATCGTTTCTCATTCTCTAACCCTCGTGCAGCTATTATAAAGTACCAACTCGACTCGTGGCCGCCAGTTTTGTCCTCAAAAACGTGAGAAATTAAAAATGAGACTTAGTTATAAGCGCTCGATTTACTTGAGAAGCACGCAGAGAGAGGCCTGTCTTGCATGGACAGGTCTCTTTGGACCTCCTTCTCAGCAACATTGCTTTACTTACCGATTTGTTCCATGATGCTCTATATTAAACTAGGATTTTTTGTCCTTTCGTTCTTTATTTGTGGCTGGTGGATCGAGCGTAATTCCCTTTTAGGCCATGGAGCTCTGTTTTATTGGTCACCCACCTCCTCCTTGGTGGTGCATGACATACCCGTACTAGGACTTGCGCAGTCTTGCATGCCCCCATTCTTTCACAGGATTGAAGCTTTTTTTAAGAACAGGCTTACGTCGAACCTGAAAAACTTCTGGCATAGCATATAAAGTTCACGGAAACCTTCTTTTAGCGAAGGCATTTTTACGGATATTAGCTACATTTGAAATAAGTGCCCCGTGAAATATATGTTGCGACATTTACATTCATTCTTCAAATTCAAAGTCCGTGTCAGGATGATCCATATTTGGCCCTTTTGTCCATTGCTTGTATGGCTTCTAAGCAACCATACCAGCAAATGTACGGACGTCAGAGGTCTCCCCGCGGTCTGATGTAGGAATAGCTATTTGAATGGAGAGCACCTCGACGCCGTCTATCAACCTAACTAGCTAATATGATTTGAACATTTTTACATTTCAGATTACATAGTTGGTCTTTTGAATCAGTCTCCGAGGGTGGCTATCATTTTTATTGTCGTCCTATAAGTCTTGACTCGACTCGTACCCAGCTATCGTCTTATCACCATGGCGAATGATGGTGGTTGTTTCGACAGGAATCATACAAGCATCTATGAGTTCACTGAGTGTATTCGTGAACAAGCTTTAGCTCAGATGCGATATATGACGCCAACACAAGCGGCCGTTTTCACCTTTATTTACGCCTTCATATCTTTATTAGGCGCCTTGGGGAATGGATTGGTCATACTCGTAGTGGCCAGGAGACAAGAGATGCGCACAACTCGAAATGTGTTCATTGTCAATCTGGCTTTGTCTAATTTTTTATTGGCTTTGATTCTCGTCCCGTTTCTGTGGTTACCAACATATAGAATAGAATTTCCTTACGGATCGTTTATGTGCAAAGTGGCACAAGCTTTTCCAAGCACGAATATCTTCTGTTCAACACTGACAGTTAGCGTGATAGCCGTCGATCGCTACTACGTGGTTGTTAGGGCTAGATTAGGCCCTGGAAAGGTAAAAACAACTCAAGCCATATTGATCGCAGCGGCCATTTGGATAATTTCATTCGCTCTTTCTATTTTATACTTACTCCATTTTCATACCAAAGACTATCCCCTGCCCCCGGGGTTACTCCCACCCGACCTACAAAAAGACTCTCCAACTAGTCACATCGTGCTATTTCAACGTTGCGAATTAAAACCACAGTCTTGCGTGCTGATAGAAGAATCGAGAGGTTTTGGCCCTGACGATGAAAAGAAAACGATGGAGGAGGCGACTGCATGTTACAACTTTTATGAAACCGCGTTGAGCGCATTGACTGCCTTATTCATTTATTTTGTGCCCATGCCCGTGCTGATTATATTCAGCTGCTTATTATCACGTTTTCTGGCCCACAATCAACGTCAACACTCCTCGTTGCGACATCGTGTTTGTATACCGATGGCTACGGCAGCGGCTGGCTCGACTAGCAGCTCTGTGAGGAATAACAGTTTGGGTGCAGCCCTCATGACCGCGGCTAATAGTGTTATTGGTCGGCAAAGTGCGAACCCAAATAGACACAATACAGACACGTCGAGCGCGGCATTTCGTCGACGGAGTAGGACGACATCTCTTTTGTTCGCAATGTCCTTCAGCAACGCCCTTCTGTGGTTGCCCTTTATCGTTGTCAGCATGATCATTCAATTAGCCCCCAAGGACCTAATCGCTGCTTATCAATACGAGCTACGTCAATTAGATGATGCAGCTAAATTGATATCCATGTTATCGATTTGTGTCAATCCGTTCCTTTACGGTTATCTGAATACGAATTTCAATCGCGAATTCAAATTTATATTCGAAAATTGTTGCCCTTGGTTCCTAAATTCCGAGTTTTATGGATCGGCTGGTCGGAGTAGTAGTATGATGCTTTCCATACGTTCTACACACGCTCGTTCGTGCGGTGTCCCTGCTACGAGAGCTATCGAAATAGAGAGTAACTCGGCTTCAGCTTTTGCTGATCAAACTGTCAATCCGAATTGTACTTCACCCAAGCCTAGCTCCGTCAAAGATAAACCTGACAATGCAGTTTCAAGGCCATTATTACCAAGACCTCCTCACACGACTTCTGTCGATTTGTGAACTCTGCCTGCGAACTGCTTTGCCTCTAATAGAGTTCTTGATGTACTTGACGCGCACTGCACCACTTGCACAGTGCTTATTACTCTGATGACATTATCTTATAACAAATGATATTTGCCTGCTCACTCTACTGTAGGTACATTCCTTCAGGGGACACCCTCGAGTTTCCCTAAACTAATCCTAACTTTCATACCTTGATGAATCCCGATGACGTTGGCGAGCAAATGATGTTAGAAGCTAATGAGATCATTGTTCAGCTAGAATAGGTATGCTCTATCAATCGCGCATACCCACGCCCTTGACGCACGAAATAAAGCAAGATCAGTTTGTTATTACACAATGCGCCATCGAAACGATGATGTGCCCATTCTCGTTCACTCTTGCACACTGACTAACGATAAGTTCATAGAAAAAACTGTTGCACTGATTTTCCCACGCCATCACTCGAACTTTCATTAAAAGCTGTTTTCAGGCTTTCTAATAGGATCAGTCTGAACTCGACGATTTACGAGCTTTATCAGTTCCGTACGCAGGGATATTTCAGTCTGACGTAAGTCACCGCAATGAAAATAGGCTAAAACTCACTCATAAGAATTTTAAGCCCCCTGCAAAATATAATTGATAAGGACTTCAGACGGTTTTACGAGACCAGTGCAAACAATAATCACTCTGCAGATAGCAAATGAGTCGAGGTTTTCGTGGATTTTATGTTTAACCTGGCTTCACCAATACAATGTCTTGTCAGGTTTCCGATACTATCAACGGCTTTCTTCAAAACATTCTGTTAGCTGCTTCTGCTTTCTTCGCTAGTCGGAACCTTCCTCAGTTGTGATTGCAAGTGACGTCTCCTCATATTTTGTGCCAAATTGTTTTCTTATCAGGACAAACACGACTCTTAATTGGGGACGAAATGTGGGGGGGGGGGGGGGGGGTAATAATCAAGGCGGAACGGGCATGGATAGATTTATTCTCTCGTTGTCGTCCTCGAAATTTGAAGTATGCAAAGATTTGAACACAGAGGCAGTGTAGTGTGTGATCAGAATGCATAACGTGAGACAAGCGTTATTGTTGAGTCGGACGAGGTGTTGCGAAGTGCGTGCTGTCGGTCCTTCGGAATGCCTCCAGTGCAAGGTTGGCGATTGGGTGGTGGGCACGGCGAGTCGCCCCATTGCCCGACACACTGCCCGGAAGAGGAAGGCGAAGAGGAGCACGAGGAGGAGGAAGAGGGAGAAGAGGGGACACTGAAGGCGGTGCCAAGAAGAAAACACAGAAAGGCAAGGACCGTTTTCTTGAATGACTATAGGGCCAGGGACCAGTTGCCTCACCCTAGCAGGAATGCCAATAGCGTTTTTCAGGCAAGAGGAAAAAAAAGGCAGCTTGAGAAGAGGAAGAGGTAAGCGGTAGCCAGCTCCTGAAAAGTGCAACAGCCGGCCCATTAAAGGCCATGAAAACCACACTGGATCCTCTGAAGACGCATGCACCGAGTGTTGCGGTAAGCACGTGGAATGTCCCAGGTTGTAGCTGGGATGCGGGGCTGTCCTTACAGACCGAGAAGTCAGAGTTACAGTCCGCAAAGGACCTGTCGAAGAAACCGCTCCCCCAAGGGGAAGAAAAAGGTAGATAAGCAAGACCAGACCATAGCAGCGGCGGACTCGAACGTCTTCGACAAAGACAAGGCGGTCAGCCTGGAACAACCCAAGTTGACTTTCCGAACTTGACATCACTTTTTCGTGTTAAGGCATCGGAAAAAGAGGAACTAGAAGGCGCCTATCTGTCCATGGTACCAGAATCGAAAAAGGAAGGAGTAAGTGCGGTCTGCTCATCGCTGTGTACTCGGTCTAAGGGTCAGTTCGTTTCAGGGGAGGGGGAGACGGCTGCCTCGGCACGAGTTGCATCCGAAGCCCCGCAAGCAACGTTGGCCGCGGCCGCTTAGAACGTTTTGGACGAGAAAGGTGAGTCGACCAAGAAGAAAGGCAAGAAATAAATGATGCTGCTGTGGTTCTGTCGAGCTTATGGTTGCTGAGAGTGCTGTCAGTGCGAGGAGTGTGAGCTCTGTGTGCTCTATGTCGTATACTGTGTTCGTAGCACAATCGGCGGGAAAAGGAAGAGCCAGTCTGTTGGCAAAAGGAGCTGGGGCGCACGATGCAACAAGGGTCTCGTGTGTCCCATGCCGATTATCTTTGAGGTCACTATTAGCTGAGAAGTGCACGGATGAAGCCAATTCTGGGCCAAAGCAAGCGCGCTAGGGCACTTTGACTGGCCATATTAAGTGGGTGCAAGGGGCTCACTGGGCACGAGGCGTACAGACTGGTCATCTCGTGCATGGAGATCGACTTTCACGCAGATCAGCCATGTTTAGTCGAGTGACCTGCCGTTGCGCGCAACAAAAACGTACAGCATGTACTGTATATCACTTACAGAAAGCTATGAGTTAGGTATAGTTTGTTAAGAGTACAGTAGCTGGGCTGACCTTTTCGTCGTCTGACAACAGACTTTTTTGGAAATCAACTAATAGCGGACGATGCCGCCGCGACAATGTCTTGCAGTCTGTGCAGGAGATGGCCTCACTAGCTTCGCAAGGCATCTGCAACAACTTGCATTACGAGTCCGTTAAAGTGGCCGAACATACTGTTAGAGGCAGCCTCTCATAACCTAACGTTTATACTGTACATCCCCACTAACAGTTCTGTAATCTTAGCTCGCGTTGTTGAATGATCTAATTGTAAGCCAGCGTCTCGCCCGATTTTTGATTAGGTCACAATTTTTGTGAGCAACCCGACCAAATCTCAATTTCCCAATGGAAACCATAAACGGCCCAACTCTACCAGACCCAGCAACTTTTACCAAGCGATCTGATCTAACTTTAAAACAAATGCAGACCAAACCCATTGTAGTTTGGCCTGCTTCTTGGGTTCAATCAGTACGTATGTACGTATGAGCACTGACTATAGATTGGTTGTTTCTATGCCTAACAAAATCCTCAGCCTCTATTCTCTCATCTTCTTTCTTCACGATCTTCAACATTGCGCTCACGACAGCCTCTCTTCGATCGTTTTAGAGTGATCTTCCTGTGCATCGATGAGACGACAATGCAGGCTTTTTTCGACCCGTCCTGATCGTTCCAGGGGTGTGTCGATTTTTGGCCCTTTTTCCGCGGGCTAGGAGGCTTATTAGTTGACCGTATCTTGTCGTCGATTAGGGTCACTATGGGGTGCATACTGGGTAAGAACGCGTGTTGGTCGTGTTACTTCCAAAGTTTGAGCAAAGGTTTTCGTAACATCTCTTAGAAACAAAGGCTTTGGAATATCGCAACGGGTCAAAGTTTTTAGCCGAAAGAACCAGGTTTGACCGAACTAGTCTTTGGAGCCGAATCAGGACTCGAACCGGGCCTGGTGTTTTTTAAATGAGTCAGGACCAAACCGGCTCTGCCGAGACCAATCTATAATATGCCACCAACTTCTGACCTATCCAAATCCACGCAGAATCACTCTCACAGTCTAAGCAAAGGAGCATTCTGTATTAGAGATGTGAAGTGAATCAAGTACGAAGTTTGCGTTGAAATCACCACTACAATCAAAAAAAATTACGACCAAACGCTCTGACCAAAATAAGGCTATCATTTAGACAACGATCCACAAATATTCTAGAAGATCCGAAAGAACAAAGAAGCCCCAGTGATATCCCTGTGACATGCACGTCAAATCAGTTAGGGTGGCATATACACCCCAACTGATTTGACCTTTTCTGTCAGAGGAACCTTTTCTGGCCTTTTCTGTCATAGGTGCGATTATTCCGCCGAGTACGGTGAGTAAAGACACGTTTACTCCAGTGCCTTTTGCGATTGGCTGCTAATAATAATGACACTCAAACTATGGCTCTGCAATGAAAGGAGCCATGGTTTAAAGAGTCCTGCATCTGTACCTGCAGTACAGTACATTTCACGTTGACTCAGGATCAGGTGCTTAGCAGGCCGCAATTTCAATGTTTGCACCACAGCCCCGCATCTGTGTGGGAATGTGCCAGCAGGGGCCGCGCATTGTTTAACGAAACAAGGTTAGTCGAATAAGGATCGCTGTCAAGAGGGCCCGCGGCCTCTATGCACAGCGCATACACACGCAGCTGTACATGTACAGTGCGCGCTCCTTTGAGCTTTACAATGGCTTTGGAAAATATGATTGCAGAGAAACTTTTCAATATACATAAGTGATACGAAAAATGCACGCGGCAGGCTTACAAGCAAAGTATCTTCAAACGTCAGAAGGGCGAGCTATTTGCCAACCAAGAAGATCTTTAACCGACGAATCCAGTCTACGCTCACTTGCATGATCTGATCACCAATGAAAAGGTGTCTCTTTTATTCGCCACTATCTTCGAGTACAACGTAGGCGACGGCGATGCTAATTCGGTTCATTAGGAAGATCGTTATGGAAAAGTTTATGAGTAATTTAAACGTGAAGTTTTGAGACTATGAGTTTCATGACATTTTTCGGTTTTAGTTTCAGTTTCTGTTTCAGGTTGCTTGCTTCGTGCTTTCCTAATGACAAACTCCCATATATGGCGTCATCGTAAGCATTGAATAGCACTGTAAACAGCTAAAAAAAACAAAAATAGGTCACACAATAAACGAAACCCGAAACAAGAAAATTGGTCACACAATTATCTGTGACCAATTTTCTAGTTTCAGAAGGGGCCATTGCTTGTACTACTCCTCCCCCTTGGGTGCCACTGATGAGCTTTATTGCTGCCCATTTGGAGGCGGAATTTTTGTAATTTTGCACAAACGTATTAAGTGGACATGCAACCACATGCAACCATATTAGGCTTGCACACAATTTTGCAGAGATTGCGGTCTTCTAAGAGCCTCATCCTATCATATTGGATCACGAATTTTCCGAACTCATAATCCTCCAGTACTCTGTACGGCCATTATCTAGGCTATAGTCAATTAGACCATGACAGGCTTCGTGTATGCACACGCGCAGCAAAATAGGCAAAGCACTCACTCAAATTTGTGCAGACACGTATCTCACGCTCGCGATCATCAGCATCATCAGCAACAGCCGAACACGTGATAATCCTCCTATGACATAAATTGATCTAAAATTTTCAGAAAGTCGCCGAGCCTTGAAACTTCATTCAATAGATAATAAAGCAACATTCCAATTTTAGAATCTGGCTACAACCTGAAGGGTCAAAACATATACTGTAATTCCTGGCGAGCACAGCTTGATAACTTGACATTATTAGGTATCCAATTCAAAGGCATAATCTGGAGAGGAACTCTATTTGAAGCATGTGACCTTTACTAAATGCTCGATAGAGCCTGTAAAACAAGACAGGATAATTTTGGCAAAACATGATCGTAAATATCACACCTCGTGTTGGCACTTTTGAAAGCAAATCATTCTTACTAATCATCTTCCACACATTTTGTTATGGCACAGGGGATCTGACAATCGTTTTCTCAGGTTTTTCAGCTTATTAACAAAACCGTTTTGACGTGGCCCTGAAAACGAAACAGAGACCTTGGCGGTTTGGAATCATGGAAGAGACCCTATGTTAGGACATTGAAAAATACAGATAAGACATAACTGGCCGTGTGCACAATCTGTAATGCCATGATACAATGCTTGAGTGCAAAATTAGTTGTCTCAACCCCATATTTTATTTACCTGCTTTGGAAACAAACAAGTTGACTGAAAGTTAAAAAAAAAGAGAAAGTCATCAGATTAATCAAACCAGCTCATACCTTCTGTATATTCTGAGTCTGTTCGTAAAGTCACAAGAGACAGAGTCACATTGCCTTTGTTATCAACCATGATTGATCTTGTCGAACTCGGCCGCGGTATGCAGAGCAATATGATTACAGTAATTAATAACGACCCGCTTACCATTCGGCTATGCCACGCACATAAGCATTCACAGATCATCCTCTCTTAGGCTACATGAACTACAGCATTAAACGGGGCATAAATAGGGTCATCGAACACTTTGGAAAAGACGTAGGCGTTTCTTTTTCCATCCTGCTAACACCGTTGATTAAAAAACAGGGTCAGTGAAGGTCACGCTTGGGTGCAGAGTATATTAAGCTGGCAATCGAGACAAACGCCCACCTTGCTGGCCAATGATGAAATTCAATTATTGCGGAAGCTGCGCCTCGATGCTCATATGCACGGCAGCGCAGATTCTGTCACGCACCTCCTGCATATGCGTTTGTACTTTGCTATCTTGCCTCTTATCGCCAACGGAATAGAGGAAGTTAAATCAATTAGGTCTGCCTAGGACTGAGTCGGAAATCATTTCCAGAACATGGTCAACTAGAGCTACATTGGAAATCGCACTGCTGTCTCGTTCCCAGACAGATTGGTCCTGTACAAAGCCTGATGACATGACCGCCAACATATTGGAAACAGGATTTGGTCGCATTTTGTCATGTACGCCTGCAAGGTTCTACTTAACAAACGGAAAGGACAATAGAAGCTCAAATGTGAGAGCACCTAAATAATGTGGTGTCACAAATACTGTAAATCATAAAATCGTATTGAAGACTTCTAGCGATTCACGAAGTAATGGATTCTAAAAAATCAGATTTTATTTAGCATACTAAAAAGCTATCTTTTTTATTCTTACGTCTAAACAGGCGTTTATAAATTCATCTTTCGTAACCACACCTTCGCCATTGACGTCCATTGTCTGAAACAGGTGATCAAAAGGACAGTTCAGGCTCGCAATACCATATCTGTTGCACAGTATATGCCTAGAAGGCCAGGAATAAAAAAGCACTCACGTCAAAAATTTCTTTGGCTCTTGCTTTAACGTAAAAGCGATCGGGTGGCGGGTCCGTGTTTCGACCTAATAGATCGTAAATGGAGAACATAACTCGAGAAAATTCGCCCAATGTAATAAACCCATCCCTATCCAAGTCGTACAAGCGAAATGTCCATTCGAGTTTTTCTACTGATGTACCTCGAGATAGAGTGGACAAAACCAGAGCTATTTCCTGAAAAGTCAAACGAAATACGTGGGCTTGCCATATCGCATTTCTTCAATTCACTTCCGCCAATGCAATTCAAAACGAGTTCTAGAATCGATTACGCATAAAATGTCCCGACTCGATGGGCTGTGGTTTCCTCTCACGATCAGTGAAAGTGCATAAATCAGGAATGCATGCCCTGTCACTGAAGGCACATTTGGGACGCTTGTGTTTTCCATCATTGTGGATAGCCTACAGCTTTTATAATATTGACTTACTGCAAATGTCATCTGGCTTTCACTACTATCACCGACCGCATTGAAGACGTAAGTGGCGTAGCGAGAAGAATCTGAAAGCGAAGGCAGCATAAAGGCTTCGTGGCATGCTTGACAACCGGGTGCTCATGTGCACTTTTTCTCACTTTGCAACATGGCAGAGCGTATTTGTGATAATAGGGGTGGTGTGGTAAAGAGATGGCTGGGAAAGATCATCATGATGGGAACAAAAAGGATGCACGGATAACAGTGACCAACTCAAGTCTAAAAGAGACACCTGGCATTCTAGCTGGTGCATCTAGAAAAGATTGCTCGCGCGATTTCAGGTGGGATACGCCATTCAAGATCTTTCCCAGTCTGACAAATATATACCAAGCGATTCCCAAGAAATTGTATTTTCGCTGAGATGTCAGTATTTTATGGGTTTTTTGTCGAAATATAGCCCATTACGAACCTCCTTGAGGAAAAATCTTGGCGAAAATGTCCTTGAAATGATCTATGGTTATAAATCCACTCGGACACGCCTGCAAGCAGAAAATGCAATCAAACTAATATAAGTCGAAGCGAAATAGCAAGTGTGTTTACTTGTTTGAATCCCCTATACATCACTTTCAATTCTCGTCTCGTAAATTTCGTAATACCCATCAGTCGTTCTAAACTTTCCGGTTGGTACACCACCACTTTTGGATCGAGTTCCTCGGACTCATTATCTGGAAAGCAAGTACTCGATAAAATTAGCAGGAGAGAAAAAAGGTCATTTCTGACGGTTAGTCCAGACCAGCTTACCCACAGTTTTCCATTTTCCACTCAAAGTATATCTGAGCTCTTTATGGAAAACCTGTCCCATGACACGTGCAAGGGCTGGCTGGTTCTTATCAGCGGAAAACAAGACCCTAATTACACTGGGTTACGTCATTGGATGATGCGCCGAGGGGCAGGCTCTTTGATTTTTAAGGCTCACTGACACAGGCCCATTGTGGGCATGAAGAGTAAGACAAGACTGCGGACGAGGCGAGAAGACTCTCGTGTATCCTACTTTGTGCCAGAGTCGAATCAGACAACATAATATAATATATTTATCCTTCTTCTGGCTCGTCTCTCGATGCTCAAGTCGATGATTAGAAAGGAAAATTGAACGGCATTTCCCAAGCTTCGCCCTTTCGCAACGCCTCCGTCCACCAACTAGGCACCGGTCTATGTCGGCCGCTCGGATATCTCATCGTGGAAGAGAGTAGAATCAACGCTTTTGCTCAAAGCAGATGCGACCACGCTCAGGAGAATTACTCGTCAGTCTCCTATGGCATAGCCGAGAAAGGAAAGGAAAACGTCATCCCGTTGAGGAGAATAATCAAATAGGCCTTGACACGGCTCGACGTCTTGACGTCGTTGGAAAGGGGAAAATGAAATGGGCTAGTCCCCAACTAAATGCTTTCTCTCAATCACATACCAAATGATCTTCCCTCGGAAAACTAAAACTCATTTTTCACTTCCCGCGCCTTTTATGGAAGAAATGTCATCATTCTTAGTTAACTCAAATCAAGTCCCTTCCTTGTAAAGTCATTTTCGCCTAGGCACAAAAAAGCGTAGCACTTAATGAAAATAAAAACTTTATAGAGAAGACTTACTAAAAAGCGTTTTTCTTCTCCTCATCAGTGCTTCCCTGGAGACACCGACACCCATAATGAAAGAAGAGAAGCCGAAGGGTTATCTAATATTTGATACTGTACAATTGGCCTTTTGGAAATTGGAGAGCCCTAAGAGATGAGAAGCGAATAGACGACATGATACACTCTGCCCGCATCGACCACTCCATCTATGGTCGGAGTCATTCTATCGAAGCTGTGCGCCACGGCGCCTCGGCGCGGCCGAATGGGAGTTTATAAATGATCACGTGTAAATGAAGGCTTCTTTTTTCAGTTTCAATCTCGAAATCTCAACGAGCAACAGCTGTTCCTCGTTCGGACTTGGGACCCGCTACTTGTGTAGGTGTTCCGACGGATGTACTGTGCCTATACATAAAAGGACTGATCAAGGTTTTCCTGCAAGGTCTTTTTTGCATTAGGATTAATGCATTTTTAAAGAACCGAAAGAACTAGAATAAATGCTAGTCCCTCTGACCACTGACCTCCTTTCTCGAGTAGGTGCAAGGAGCAATAAAAAGGAGCTTTGTGCGACGTGAAAAACTTTTTTTCTAGTGCTGTAATAAATCAGACCAACGTACCTAATCTTGGTCGGTCCGCTCAAAGGGACTCCTGAGAGAAACAAAAAGATGATTTCGAAAGCGTCATTGACTCAAAATCAGCGGATATGTCACAGTCATCGGATAACGGCAGACGAGGCTTTTTCACAGGAAAAAGGGCGTAATAAAAAAGGCCTATCCTTAACGAGAATCTAGCAGCTGCCTTGATTGCTTAGCTACGGAACAAAAAATGGTCATACGACTTATAGAATAGCAGAAAAACCAGAAAGGAAACACGACACAGGGTCTCACGGTGAGTAGCAGTATGGCTATGACTATGACAAGGCATGTACGCTTTTTGCCTGCCTTTCGCACATGACCACGGCTGCCCACGCTCCCATTTTTACGACTTTCTCATCAAGTCAAGCAGCACTGTACTGGCAATTTTCCTGTTAGGGTACCGTTTTATCACATCATCTAACGCACTCGAGGATGGGCACAATGCCCAAGAATTGACGCACCCGGCCGCGGATCGAACACTCGCCTGTAAGTTGCACAGGGTGGAAATAACGCCTAAATCCTTTCGGCCACGAACTGGGCCAACAAGTTACATACCATGTGGTGATGTACAACGCAGAGGCTTATAAATTAAGACGTATCACATCTTACTGACTCCACCTACTACAGAAGAGGCTTGCGGGTAGTATATGCACCTGAATAACTGAGTAAAAGGATAGTCCTCGGGCCATCTTCTGATGAGGTCGCAGATCAAGGGAAACACGTCCAACAATAGCAGATTTTAATATAACCGAGGTCAAAACTTCAAACTACATACAGTACTATAGCCCCGTTCACCCTGTACTATATCTTTAAAAAACGAAAAAGATCAACATTGCTTCCGCCTCACTAAAATCCCTCTGCGGTTACCACCCTGCTCCGACTCATCCCACTCTCACCAATCTAGGTTTACGCCGTGCTCCCCAATCAAGTGATCTCGCAACTTCTGCTTCGTTTCGGAGACGATCGAGAAAACGGATAGGCCGCAATAATAATTGCCCCTGGCAGTCATCGCCCCCGAACTGCTTCCCGACCTGCAATGAAGAAATGCCATGGAATCGCCCGTAAACACTGCCGGAACCATTAGCCACTCCCTGACCACCTGCCCGTCTGATAACTTACCCGTCCGCTCCAGTCACGCCCTCGTTGCCACTAGGCCCCACCACGTTCTCGGCGTGAACTGAATCATTCGCCTCCCTCCGAGTTTGACCACGAACCCTTCTTGTGGGGCCCGAGTCTGACAGCCCCAGCAAAGTTTTGATGATACTTACGTCGGTTGCTGCACTGAAGCATCGCCGCCTCCTCCGTTATCCACCTGGCCGTGTTGACCATTTACAATTTCCGCTTCTTCCTGGCCACCTTTTTCGACTGGACGAAACATCTGACCAACCAAGTCGTCCAAGACCAGGTTCACCTCAGGGATCATGCGCTTATATTTCACCTGGAAAAAGAAGACTGGCTCAGAAAACAATGACTGAGAAACCGAGAAACAAACATCCTGAATAGCCCTCGAGAAAAAAAGCTACAATTGCTCTGTGCTGAGAGAAGTGCTATGAGAGATCTTCAAGCTAGATTTGGGAACCCATAACCGGAAGAGGCAATCGCTGCCGCTCTTACTGTAACTTCCGGGCCGCATGTCGGGCTGGTTTCCAAATGATCGTCGGCGTCTTGAATATCGAAATATTTTCGTCCGCACGTCACGCAAGTCAGCGTCGAAAATGTTCCTTCGCCGTGAACGATGGCCGTGTGACGTTCCATCATTGTTTATTCGATAGACAAACGCAGGATGCGCACTCGAAGTCTATGAAACAAGACACTAATTGGTACAGGACAATTTCAAAAACTTCTCACGTTCATACACCTAGAAAAATAATCACTTGACGCCCACGCAGTTTCCCAAGAAATATCATTCCATAAATTAATAGCTGACCAAATAAAGCTCTGCCTATAAGCTTCAAAGTTTAGTCTGGGAACAACAAGATGGTGCGGCTAACAAGTCCTGGCGCTAGCACGGCAAAAAGATTTGTGACTAAAACGTGCATTGGTAAAATCCTGAAAACCGTGATAGAACTTATAAAACTGGCACATTTTCAAACACTTTCTTCTGTTATAAAGTGACGACCATCCAGATCTGACTAAGGCATCCTGATACGATATGCTAAAATCATTCAGATAAAGCCTAAGAGCATAATGTTGCGCTCGTTCTAACTCGGCAATATCTTTCGTCAACACTGGATCCCAGCACACTGAACCATACTCAAGAACACTGCGAATACAAGCTTTGTATACGAATCCAAACACCTTAGCATCACAATTTCTGCCAAGCTTTCTCCTCAAGGCGCCAATCATATTAGTCGCTTTACGAACAGTGTTAGAAGTGTGCTCACTGAACTTCATATCGCTTGAAAACAAGATGCCCAAATATGTTACCTTGTCGCATTTTACCAGCTTTTGTCCGTCGATATACAAATCTGGAACATCAGGTAATCGATTATGACCATACCGGAATAAGATGAGTTTTGATTTTGATGCACTAAATCCCAAACCGTTCGGTTGAATCCAGTCCGAAATAAAATCAATGGCAGGTTGTACCAGCCGATCCAAATCGCTGATATTATTGATTGGTGCAAGCAGAGATGAATCATCGGCGTACGCTTGTAAGAGAAAATCAGATCACCATCACCCATCATCCATCACCGATCGATCGGCAGTTCGAAGCATTGGACGATGAAGAGAAATGCATTCGAGGCACTCGTGCACGGCGGCCATAACGTCAGTTTAATTCGATATCTGTCGATCGATCAATCGATTCGGAAAACTTATCTAGAAAGTATCGATTGTTAGAAAATCAAACCTCAGGCTTCGCAACAATGGCGGGGTAAAATTTAGCTGCGGATCTTATCACAAGAACAATTAGAGAAAAACGGGAAACGCGGAAAGCATGTTCTAGAAAAGGACAATCAGGAGGGTTTGCAAGAAAGTTCTTGCTAGCTAGCCCGGCAGGCCGCACTGTGCAGTGCAGGCGTACCTCAGAGCGCTGATTGGTCAAACACAATCTCACGCTGCGTCTTGCAGCGATCTGCAACTTGTGACGACTCCCGCGTAGCTCGTTCTAATCAATGGAAATCTTCTTTTCGCCAGTTAGCACAAGCCAGCTATTGTACACCAGTTGGAATGCGTCAGATGGAAGTACCTCGCGAAAAGATGAGTTACGGGCCCGTACGCATACGCGAAGGAGATAATGCGACACCTAATTTCGCGACAATACGGATAAATCACTGTGCAGAGGAAAGTGTGTCAAAGTTGCCACTGGAGCGCATAGCAGGCGTTCTTATCAAGATAGTCGTAGGCTACTAAAGTGCTCAGTTCATGTGCCCATCCCTCCACGCGAACGGGCTGATTGCGAGTAAAACGACCTATTTGATCCCCGGATGGACCATGACCTGAAGATAGCTCCATATTCATCCGGATAGCGTCAGTGACGTAGATTCATTAGCTGGTACATCTGTGGACCAAGCAGGGTTCCAGACTCCTCAAAAGAGCCAGGTGGAGTTTGGACCAGTCTGGCAGTTGGAGTTAATGTCTCTTTAGTTCATCACCGAAATTTTGTTGATTAATTGCATGCATGCACTGTCTCGTCCAAGATTCCTAATCGTGTCTTGAATCGTTCCATCTCGGTCGCCTATGTCTTTGGGTTCAGAGCAGACAACGGTTTGACTCATGGAATTCTCAAAAGACTTTCTCGATGGCGACTCACTGACCAGGGCAGTGCGTGGAAGCGTAGACAATGCGGACAATGCGTGGAGAGTTAGTAGAAGACCGGCCTCGTGGCTCGGTGGGTTAGGCGTCTGCCTCTCACGCCGGGTGCGCAGTTACGGGCGAGTGTTGGACTCGCGGGCTGGTAAATCATTTCGTGTAAAATAAGTCCCTTCACCCACAAGCACGCACAGTACACTCAATGCAGATTGCACAATGGCACAAGGCCCTAACGCCACGCAACTCAGTGTGCCAATGATATCCAGTACTTCAGTGACTAATCATGAACAATCACAGCAAAACAGTCACGCGGAAAAATCAACCTCACTAGCAGCTTAACCTAGTCAATTCCTGGGATTCTTCCGGATACTCGGTTCTATTTATTCCAGCAGGGGGACCGCCTGGAAGTTCATAATAGACTTTTTCCAAGACGCGGGCAAAAGTAGAAGCCAGATATTTGGCTGTGTTGAGTCCAGTTCGGGAACACACCTTGACGAGATCGCCTTTTCTGCAGTTTAGACGACAGTCGAAGAATATGTGCAGTCAGGGTAGCCTTGTAAAATAGGAGATCAGAAGTGAGCTGATTGGCTTACTTGCAGCTCGAGTTGAGAAAGTCGGCACGATAAAGCAGGTAGTATGGACGGGTCATCTTCTGCAAAGTATTATTCTAGAGTTCAGCACAGATGCTAATTACATAGTGATCTTACCGTGAAATTCTCTTACCTTTGGATTGCTCGTTCATGCGAGAAAGCATAATTTCTGTAACTTTTGCATCGTTCGTTGCCCTTATTTGAAGCACTTCTCCACAGTTGTATCATACAGTCGTAACCAGCTTTGAACTCTAGAACAAGATACTTGACTGTGCTGTAGAAGCATTGACTGGACTTACCTTGACTGCAAACGTTGCTCCACAAGTTGACTAGACTTTCGGCCAAGTAGGCATGAAATCGATACTGCTGCACTTTGCGAGCGGGTATTGGGCATGCCTCGATGCAAGAACGGATCTGATCACGGGCTCCGATCGAAGAAAATAGATCTCTTGAATTTTTGTTTTGATTCTACCCATTTGAGTGGAGCGGCCAGCAATCAAACCTTCCAAGCAAGGGGACTGGCCAAACACCAGTTTCCCTCTCTATGTCTTCACTTTTTCTAAGTGCCTGGACCACTTGGGAGCATCCTGGACCAGTTACTGGCATGCAAAAGTGACTTCGTAGGTTGGGCGGGCCCTCCCCGGGCTTCTAGCCATTTTGTCCAGCCAGCCAGCAGTCATGGTGTCTCACGGCGGGTTCCATCTGACGGCTCATGAGCACCTCCGCTGGGGGCATCCTGTGCCAAGACCAGCGTCCTTGGGTGAGCGGACAGAAGAAAGGGGCCATCCTGAATTATGCTCCTCACTCGATTCGGTGTTCACAACTTAGAGCAGGACTAGAAACTCGGAGCCTCCTAGAGCCAGCGATGAACAAATCGAATCGTCGCCGGAAAGTGGTGTCCCCCTCCCCCGAGAACGGGCTTACTAAATTGCCATTCCCACCAATGTGCAGGTTGCTGGCCCAAGAAATGCGGGACCAACGCGTTAACGAACTGAGCCACCGCAGCTCTCTGAACAACGACACTGGCTCTAAGCTCTGCTGGCGTTTGACACCCTGGACACGATCCGTTTGGGGCTTCTTCACTTCGAGTGTCTCGATGGTATTAGACGAGATATCCGCGGCCCGGGGTGAAAGGTCAGCGAGGGCTCAAAGGTTTCAAACCCGACACCCGCCGCTAAGAATTGAGCCTGGGACTAGCCCATCCATTTGCCACCAAGTCATACGAATCGACGAAGGCGAACCACTGCACAACTGCGGTCATTCAAAAAAGGCTCCGAATCGGAGCATATCAGGTAGGGTTCCCATACTAACACGACCCTATTGCCCTACCTACAGTATCCTTCCAGCTCCACGGTGGTAACGTTCAGTGCCATCGTCTCGCACGGCTCATCGCTGATAAAGTACCCATCGAAGTTGGCTGCCATCCGCGCTATGTCAATTGCGGACGCTTTGACCTCGGTTCTGGCGAAACATGGTGCGAGACAGCTCTGTGTCATAAATACGCCCCACACATTTTGGGTATTCTATGTTCGGTTTCGCCATTTTTCAATCAAGTAGCTGAAGCAGATATGTGCTACTTGGTGGAGTCAGGCACAAGCTGGTGGTCATACAGTATTTCTTATACCTCTCCTCTTCGCCACTGATGCAATCGAAGCACAAAAACAATGCAATAAGAGCCAGGGCACGCATCTTGTATTTACCTCCTCACTGACTTCCCTCCTGCTGACGCTCACGAACAGCGAGAAAATGAAGCCTGGTTATTCTCACGGACACAGGGCGATAGAGTACGATCGTGGGCGTAAATTGGTGCTCGAAAAGATGGCTAGTTTTCTGTGATAATGAGCGATTGGCACTCATGCTGCTTTCTGTTCCTCTCCTCCTATGGCAGCGCCACCTGGCGAGCGAAAACGATTGTCTGTTAGAGCGCGGGAATGAATCTTACGTCATTTGTCTAGAAACTCGATTTCCTGATCGGGGAGAGCTGTTTGGGATAAAGATCTGATTAACCCAGTATCGAAAAATGGACGACGTGACAGTTTCGGTTATTATCTATATTTTATTTTCTGTTTGCTTAGTATTTCCTCCCACCGAATTCGCATCAGCTGGATTGACATTAGAGCACATGTTCTCTCGATTTTTGGGCGACGAAAGTCTGTATTTCGTGGATTTCCACATTCGTCGAACTTCCATGCATTTATTTGCTCATTCGTGTTTGCCATTAGGTAAAAACTCTTTTCTGCTTTCTTTGAATTATATCTCTTTTTGTTTACGATCAATTAAATCGAACCATCTATCGATCAAACGCAAAATCAGATGCCCTAATATTTTCAGGATTCTTCATCACTTTATATTTCTTCGGCGCGGACGTGATCGATGGAGTTGGGAAATCGATTTTTCACAGGGACACACCTTGGTTTTGGAGATTGGCCTTCGAAGCTTCTATTTTACTCCCAATCGGCATCGGAACATTGATTTATTACTGGTCGAGAAATGATTGGCAGAAACATCCGACCGTTCGAAGTTTATCGCTCTACGATACGAATTGGCGGAATGTGGCATCGGCGATCGGAACTGAGTATCGGAGGTTGGATAAATTTACTGTGACGCTGGGTAAGTATGACCCGATTGGAGTGAAGTGTAGCCGTTGGGAAAGATCCTCAATTGGTTTCCTCAGTGTTTGAGTCGTCCAATCTTCAATCTGAATCTGGATCTCTGGATTGGATAGGTCTCTGTCCTGAATGCTTTCGCCCACGAACACGATAACTGGTTGCCTCCCATTGCCCACCTCATGTTCTTTTCAGACTAGTTTTTCTTGAAGACAGGAAAGCAGAATGCAAGTTGAATGAGCTGAGGAGTGACTTCTGGTCCAAAATCTGCTTCTACAGTAGGAAAAATGATTAGTGGATTTCTAATCTCCCACTAGTCATACCCGGATTTAAAGGACGAGGAACAGAGCGAAGGTGGGACAGAGTACATTAAAAATGTTTTGACCTGTAGTTGTCTGCTGTGTTTTTTTAGACCTGTAGGAGTCTGATGTGCAGCCGACCCTCAAAAGCCATTTCCATCGCAAGTTCTGTCGATTGCGGCTACGGTGGCGGGGGCGGTTCGGCATTTGTCTCTCCGTCGACAGAACGTCGTCTTCGACATTTGTCGCTTGTCCGGCATTTGTCGCTTGGGAGCGAGTAGCTGGACTCGTCCCGGGCTCGATTCCCGGTGATGGAGTTCGGTTTGCGAACCATAAACCCTCGCTGACCCTGCACACCAGGCCTTGGGTGACTCATCCAGTACCGCCGAGGTGCTCCGAATGGAGAGACTGAACCCAAACGAGGAGACAGCCCACCCGCCATCGTCGTAGGAAGTCAGTGTGCGATCTAGAATGCCCGCGTGTGGAGCTCCTACATAGTGGAGGACGCACAGAGGGAACCTGCCGTGAGAGCTGGTCACTTCATGTCCTCGCTTATCCTACATATGACCACTGGCCGGCTATAGGCAAAATGGGTTGGTGGAAAAACTAACAAAATTCTGTCGTTTTGTTGGTTCACAACGACATGACTTCTTTTTAGGCGGCATCAGACGAGTGATCGTTACAGACTCATGGATCATATACGTTGGCTTGTATCGATTCAAAGTAACACAACAGGCCGATGCACGGTTGACTGTCCTCGGCGCCGACGAGCACGAAATATCGCATTTGAGCGAAACTCAGGTCCAATTCGTGAATATACTCGTAGAAAACATTGCCAAACCGATTGGTCCCTTCAAGCTAAGGTAAGTCGTGTGTGGCTGTGCTCAGCCTTGGGTTCTCTCGCTCTGCCCGTCAGCAAGGTGTGTAGACTACGTACTTTAGGTAGGTCTCTGCAGTAGACCTAGAGTCCTATCGGGGCCAGTCAGCTTCCATTGTTCTTATGAAAGCTAAAGCTAAATTTACGCTTAGCCAAGCCCCTATCGAAGCAGTCTGAGGGGTCAGTTGGACAAGGCTGTGCAAGTGCCTAAGGAGGTGTGGCAGACGGCTGTATAGTAGACCAGAATGAAAGCGCAAGGGAAATTAATCAGCGAAACTCCTGATTTGACAATGCGGCTTTAAAATCAATAAATACGTTACTTTTAATGCAGGAATTTGAGGACATAAGCATAATTTACGCAGGAATATCATCCCAGCTTTTCATGGCTTAGCGATTCGACGACGTAGACTACTATATCTTTAGCCTTCATTTTGCAGGTACCATCTGGGGCATTGTCATCTGTGGGAAGGGGCCGATGTGTTACGGAAATAAAAAACACACGTGCGCATGTTATTGGTCAGTGCGCGCAACTATTTATTCTCTGCTTCTGTTTGAGGTTGAATTCGTTAAATTATCGCGAAATGAAAAACAAGCTGCAGTCGCCTGTCGAAATGGCTCGTGACGTTGTTATCCGAATGTCATTAGACGATCGATTTGTGGAAGCGTTTCGTCAGCAAGCTGAAATGAATCCACCATGCCAAATGACCGATGAACAGAAAGAGGTATGTGGTGTAGCAGTTGCCAGTGCTTTATGGCGACGGGTGGATCGCTAGTCCAGGCACGTTGTAGTGAGCGTTTTAAAATAATATAGGTAGTCAGACTGGTATTAGTAGGATTAGTGCGCACCTCTGATTTTTATGACCTCGACTGGCGAATGGGTGAAATACGAGTATATCGGCCCATCCGAGCTGTGAGTTTGTTGGTAAATCTGTCCTATAGGTGATAAAACATGGGGTGTGCTACTCGTATGCATTAGGGCTTGTACCAGACTTAGGACCATTATGGTTTCGCATTAGGTACCAGACAGATGCATTAGGCAGTAGGGCCAGTGTAGTAATGTCTTTGGCCGTGGGTGACTGTTACTACTAGGCAAGGTCGAGAACACACTACTGTACCAAACCTGGCAGACGTAGGAGGGTGGTCGGCGGGACAATAACCCTGAATGGTGCAGGCAAGTCTTTCGATTATACCTACGGCTGAAACATTAACCCAAGGGGTTGACGTCTCCCAGCCAGGGAAGAGCATCGATTACTCTCTCTCCCACTCGCCATGGCCTACCAAGCGGGAACTACCCTACTAATTGTCAGACAGCAGTCTGTGTCTTCTAATAGTCAAAGACTGGTGAAACATCAACCCGGCAGGCCTTTTCTCGAGAGAACATTGATCGCCTGTGTTACACCCGGAAATTGTCACGTTTTTTTCTGAGTCCCAGTTTTTGGCCCCCCCCCCCACCAGTCTTGTTAGCGACTTTTGAGCAAAAGCTACAGTATTGCAGATTTACTTGCTCGCCCGTTACACTGTGAACGCAGTAGTGCCGCTGCTCTCTGTTATACTGGATGGTATTTCGCCAGTGTGTACCAGCCTGGTATTATGAGTAGATTTTTGCACGGAGCCTGATGCGATGCAAAAAGGCCTGGCTTGTGTTTGTGTGACATCATGTGCGAATGACGAACTCTGTTTTAGTTGCTCGAACCGTGCATCGGGTGCATGCAAGAACGGGCGAATGTAAAACTCGAGAAGTATTGCCTGGATGTGGCTGTGCAGGAAGTGGACGATGAAGGCCGACAGATACCAAATTGCCGACAGTGCTATTGCCGACCGATGTGGTAAGTTCGAGTGGTTGTCTTCTAGCCGTGCCTTATTCCGATCTGTTCCAGGTGCCTGTCATGCATGGGACGCTGGTTTGCATCGAGGCAAGATCAACGAAGGCCTGATCGGTGGTTGTCCGGAAAGTCGCCTTGTCCAACGTGTAGAACCACGTTTTGTGTTTTGGATGTTAGTTTGGTACGGTAATGGGCAGAATTCAAGATAAGTCGGGTCTGGATTGTGAAGACTTTGTTGAAGAAACTACTTGTTTCTGCCTTGATACGCCTGTAAAATTGTTTTGGTCTTGATGCTTTGAAGAGGCGTTTTCGTGACTCCTTTCATCCTGAAATTTAAAAAATTGTTTTCGAAGAAAGGTTTAGAAAACGAGAATGACAAGAGACAGATATGGGGGGTCGTGGGTGTGTCCTCATTCGGTGCCGTAGGCTGAGGTGCCCTGGGTGCAGAGATGGATGTCAAACTAGTAGGTTTCGGCTGTCCAACACTGACAGGGAGTCCGAGAAAGTCAGTGTCTGGTGCAGGATGCCCTCAAGCGGAGGTGCTCCTACGGGGAAAGAGGGAATCTGCCGTGTGGCCCCACCTCTGTTTTCCCTAACCATCCCCCCCCGGTTTTGTCCCTCGAGCAATACCGCCAGTTTTTAGCATTCGAAAGCTCCCACTTCACTATAGTTCTGTTCACTTTCAATATCCGACAGTTAATGCCCCACCTAGTCGCGACAAACAGTTCCCCCAGAGCCATCTGCACACATATGCTTCTCTGTGATGGACTCATCTACGCATATTTGCGTTATTTGAGGGTATGAATCAGTTTCACCTCTCTCCCTACTACTGAAAGCTGTCACAAAAAATAACCAGTTACTACACACTTTCTTGATGTCAGGTCTTTTGCTTGCACTCACACGTTTAGCTATATTTTCCATCTTTTCCGTTGGTTAGAGAACTCATTTTTAGACCTCCTCGCTTCTCTATAGTCCCACGTCTCCTGTCATTCTTCCACCTTTTTCAGTGGACTTTTTGCACCAGCAGAAACCCATTTTAAGCCTTAGACATGTGTTACTTACATTCTGCTCAATTAGCACCGCTATAATTCACTTCAGCGGGGTGCTCACCTGGGGGCTATAAATGCAATCGTCAGCCATCCAAATATGCTGGCTCTAGGATTTTACTCTTTCTCATACGACGCTGGGGAGCACACTCCGGCTCCGGCCTCCTCCCTGTCGTTTTTCCGCACTTTGCTATTTTCCCCCCCTCTCTCTCCGTGGGCGGTTCTGACTCCCCGCCCAGGGGGCGCAGTCCAGGCCCTCGCCTCTGACGCGAGACTCTGTTCCCCATGAGCTTAGAAGGTTTGACTGTTGGCTTGCTATAGACAAAAACAGGCTTCGGGTCCCAAAAATTTTTTAAAAAACGTGACTAGTCTCGCATTTCTGGAGGGTGTGCCCGAGCTTTTGAGCATACTGTGCCGCAGCTTATCCACAAGTCTCCTCCTAGTTTTTCGTTCCGCTTGGGGCTCGTCAGGAGGAGCCAGGGCGTATAAACAGCCCCGGGTCGCTCTTCCCTCTTTTTTACGCATTCGTTTCATCTTTTGGGCCACCCCTTTTTTCTCCCACACTCTTGGCACCACCAGGGCTTCGATTAGCATCTATCAAGTTCTCTCGTCGTCGGTTCATTTGGTTATACGGAATCCAGGAGTTCTTCAAGCTCGTTTACCGTTTATCTGTGTAGATCTAGGACTGTTGAGATAGTCGTGCGTTTTTCTTCGTAAGATCCTCGTGTTAACGAGTCTTTATTCGCATCCAGCGACTGTTTTCAGCGGAATCCTTCTCCCCTAGGCAGCTAGGGCTGACCAGAGGATGGCTCAAGCCAGGAACCAACCCAGTCCAGGGACACTTATTGATACGTTTACTGTCCCACACCAATAAGGCCGTGTACATAGACTCACAATTCGGGGAGCAGCCGCACGTGCCGGCCGTCAAAGGGGTTCTGACGGACCTGAGCCCGAAGTGCTCACAGAGCAAGTTCAGATCAGGCAATCAAGACTAGTTCTCAACCGATGTCTGCAATCAGACCAGTGTGACCAGCACGCCTGGCGGTCGGGAGTAATCGATACGCTCCCCTGGCTGGGACGTCAACCTCTTCGGTTGATGTTTCTAGAGCAGGTATAGTCGCGAGACTTGCCTACCTTCAGTCGGTGATTTTTGCTTAGAGACTTCGGTCTCGACTATCTCCCGCCGCCAGGGTGCGCTGGTTACACCAGTCACTGGACCTCGACCTCGCTCTCGCTCTCGCTCGCTCTCGGTCTCGGTCTCGTGCTGGCCCTGACTTAGGAGAGGCGGACCGGTTCCCTGAACCAGTGCACACATAGGCCAGAGGGCATAGCACATGCCTATTCCATGCCTGTTACAAGCGTGGGAATCTTAGGACGAGGTGCATTCGACCAGCAGCCTGGCTAGTGCATCATTGCACAGAGCAGTTGCAGGCACCCTTGGGAAACACGCCTGTGGGAAACACGCAAACACGCTTGAGGGGTTTTTTGAGGAGTCGGGCTCTTAGTGATCGATACTTTGCAGGATTGAGCCTTTCTACCAGGCTTGGGCTATCGAAGACCCAGGACCGCTCGCTTGTAAGATCGGCCCGAACCCGCTGGCACGAGAGCGAAGAAGAGCTATCGCCCTCGAAAATACAAACTACAACGATACATAACAGTAGTCCATGGCTGACCTTTTTTTATTTTTGTGGGCCGAAGCCCGTTTTGCCTGTAGCCGGCCAGCAGTCAAACCTTGTAAGCAAGTCTGTGCAGCACACACAGCGGCGTCCCTCTTCGTGTCTCCACTCGTAGCACCTCGGAGGGCACTGGGTTAGTCACCTACGGCCTGGGCCTTTCCGCGTGTTACAAGCGCCACAAGTGTCTATTTTACAAGTATCCGCGTTTCACCACAAACAAACTTACAAGTTAGAAATGCAAGCTTGAGAGATGCCTGATTACAAGGATGGCCTGTGGGCGTGAGAGATGCCTGATTACTAGCACGTTGGAAGTATAAAGAAGTACGGGCAATAAGTCACAAGCCTGACGAACGAGCGTTTCACCACGACTTTACCAGCTCTTGTAAAAAAGGGGCGATTTGTAGAGAGCGATTTGTGAAAGATCGAGGCAGAACTTGAAAACAAGCCCAAATTTAGAAGGCTGCAGCGCATTGATTTTTTGGAAGGTGAGGAGGCTAGGTGCTGATAAGTTAGGCCATTTTCGCACGGCAGACAAATTCTGGTTTCCTACCATTATCATTCACCTGCAAAAAAGGAAAGGGGTCCATTGAAAAACAAAGGGGAAATGGATGAGAACCAGCAATTCTACGAGTCTCGTTCTCACTCGTAGAAAATTCAGAGTCTAGATGCTGTCAATGGATTATTCACTTTGGTGAACCTCGATTAGCTTGTGGCCTCGTAACTCGAAGGTTACTTGGTGAAACCTCGCCCTGGATTGCAAGGTCAGCGGGGGTTTATGGCTCGAACACCGACCTCGATCACAGGGGATCAAACCCGGAACGAGTCCGGCCACTCGCTCCCAAGCAATACGGAGAGACGAATGCTGAACCGCTGCACCACCGCGGCTGCTCCATGGCTGACCTTGACGAGTGACGCTGCCAGCTGCTATCGATAGCCAGTTTAGGTTTTACAAATCTATTTCAAACTGGTCAGTGTCGAAAGCCATGCTGATACGAGCATATTAACACGATAGATGTTTCATCCCACTTCTGGTCGATATTTTCACCACCACACTTGATAAAAAAATTAAGATTTCCAATGTTATGCTTCCGAAGGATAGCAGTAATATGCTCGAGGCCAGTCCATAAATGGATCCTGTCTGAATAACTCTAATCCCAAAAAACATACAAATTTATAAATTAGTAGCTTTACTGGTCGCCCTCTGCCAAGGCCGTCATAAACGCCAGCTGAACCTACTCTTGAGACGCCAATGGGAGTTTCAGGCCGCACGACACACCACAAACTTTCGATTGGGTGCTTAGTCGGGCATTGGGCTTTCAACATTTGAGCGTTGAACGTCTCCTGCATGGCTTGTCATCCACCCGCAAAAAATAGACGATTCACAACTCGGACTTTCCCACGTGTGATGCCAGAGTAATTATATTACATGACAGCTTTTTATTTATAATTTGCTTTGATATGATGCGTTTTACTTGGTACGGTGCATTCAAAAAAAACAAGATAATCGATTATTTTGTATAAATTTTAGGTGGGATAACCAACATGTCACACCATGTAGCCCAATCGTGGTGTAGCTCACATCAGTAGTAAAAAGTTAATGATACGAAAATGTACTAGGTCGAAAATTAGACACATGACAAAAATTGCTGCTCTAGCTAACACGCAGTTTTCCGAATTCTCATACCACGAATACTTATTATTTTGACGATGTACTATGAGAGACACATGGCTAATTAAAATAATTCACCCTAAGCATATGAATGACGCAGAAATAACCTCAGTAAGATGGACAGTGTCTGACTTATTGATCTGCTCACATTTCAATCACTCAACACTGACAAGATGCATGCAATACAAACGACAGGCACAAGGCAACGGATCTTTTCACCAAGACTATTTGTTGTCGATTCTAAACCACTTGATGAGGGCGGCTTGAAGATACGTTGACATAAAACATACACTGGCATAGGATTTCTGGTCACAATGTGGGGCCTCGGAAAGGTTACCCAGGCGCAGGTGCCCGCCGTGAAGTATGTTACCCCATCACCTATAATCACCCATACAGCATCTCGATCTGTTTCATTGAACAACTGTGGTTTTGTAAAGGTGTCTGTGCTTCCGTCGTCCCAAGTTGCGCTCATAAAATCGTCGTATGTACCATTCTTCAGAGACTGCAAAAGTTCTTACGATGACAAAATATATGTATATTTTCAAGGTTCGACCCATGTGAACATCTATATCTAAATACGAGAAAAGCTGCACCGGTGCAATTGTTCTCATATTTGGATATCATATGTAAAGCTAAAGTATAGACAATGGGGTCACGTTGAAAGCTAGATGTATAGGGCATATTTTAGGCTGGTCAAACCCCGTCTCCCAGTTAGCAATGAACGAAGAGGAGGTCTAATAGTGGTCAACTTGGAGGGGACCTCCAAACTTGGATTCATCGTCCATTTGCAAACACGTTGATGTGTCATTGATCAGAAAAGATCGACAGACCAGTGAGTTATGGCCGATATGGCCCAAGCGCTTTCAAAAAACGTTTTTTTGGGGATAATTTCGTGAAAATCGAGTGTGCAGAAAAAAGCATTGTTGCGTCACCACTCATGGGTGCATCTAATTCACACATAAAAAAGGGGGTCGAAAATTTTCACTTGGCAACCCCTGGGTCGGCCCTTACAAAAACTCTGTCTTAAAGCCCCTTAAAGCTCCCACCCAGTTACAAATACTGTCCGTTACGGTGACAAAAATACTGTCCGGGTTTTTTATAGGATACTGAGTCATAGGGATATGTCATAACGTCGTCTCAACGGACCCTCCGCATTCACCCCATTCATGCACATCCCCAAGTCAGGCCCCATAGTATACGTAGTGTCTCCTCGCTCATACGATCTGATCGTGAGTACTACGAGGACTGCTACAAGAGCAATTACAACTGTGGCTCGCACACCCTCATCCCCAAACGACAGATAGCCAGCCAAATAAAATGCCTGAACAGCATTCCGCTCACACGCAACTCCTCACTTACCCATGATTTCATACCGAGCGGAAAATAACTAGCATTGGTGTTCAGCTCCTCCATGGCTTCGCACACAAATTGGTTCATTTGAAGGCTTTTTATTTGTGGTAAGCCTGCTCCGTATTGGGCACACTGGACCCTAGCAGCAGTCAAGTTATGTTCTATATATTTATTATTACCATCAACAATGTAGGAAAAAACTTCTGGATTTTCCACGATTTTTGCTGGATAAAAGAAAAAGCAATAGTCAATTCCATTTTCAGTATATTGACGGGTGAGATTCACTGGTATTTTAGGTTCTTCACCAGCGCATGGGTTTTTTAGTTCCGAGTTACAAATAATTTGAAGGAAAAACAAAACAAAACAAACGCGCATTTTATAGATTACGGCGCGGACACACTTTAATGGAACTACAGCTCTCACACAGTCAGACCAGTGGTACGGGAGGGCGAACGGGGAAGAGACAGATTAGCACCTAGATGCATGTGGATTTTCACGCCCACATACGAAACGTGTAAATAGACACGGCAAAAAAGTCCAAAGTTCAGCTACTGTATCGTGCTCCATCTAGTTACTTGAAGGAACGACTGATGGAGCTTCTGACGTGAGTCACGTCAAAAAATCTAGGTCTGCGATCAATACTGTGTTCCAGAGAGTCCGCACACCTGAGCCTCCACAAGTGCAAACCATAGGCTTGATACCTATTCGAAATCAGAATCCGAGTGATTGTAGAAATGAGTTGCGAAAGCTGTACTAGACGCTCGTTCGAGCAAACAGAAAGCATAGAAAATCAAGCGTAACCACGCCTGTGGCAAATAGAAGAGAGAGGACTGGGAATAAACTGAAGAAAAAAGGCTCTGCCTCGCCTGGCTGACTGTCTCAGGCGGCCGCCAGTCTCACTTGGCCGTCCAATGCATAAGTGATGTTACAGTATGACGTCACCCCTTTAGCGACCTAATGAGATTGCCGACCGTCTCACTTCACCGTTTAACGATAAGAGCACGAGTCCTGTAGGATACAAGGTTTAAACATAGCTCCTGCCGAGTCGCGCCAGGGACAGTATCTTGAAGTCCAGTGGAATCGTATGTGCCCATAGTGACCCTATACCTGGCAATCGATTGATCTCGTCGCGAATGACTCTGAACATTGTTGCAAACATTTCTCTGGTCTTCTTGGAAGCAATGCGCGGCAGCATGGGACAGCGAAGGTAATGCTGGCTGTTGATAAAGACCAACGACGCATTCATTATGCCGACTTACCCTCCACATTCAAAACCATGAATCGAGTAAATTCAGGCGAATTGTTTTAGCGAGTATTCGAAATTCCCATCACCTACCCAAAATTCTGACTGTCGTAACACTCCGACATTGTTGGATAATGCGAAAATTTCTATTCCTTGCAATATGGCGTTGTAACAATTCCAAAGTTCGATTGCAAACGGTGGGTTTCGACGACCATTCGACGGCCAATCCATGTGGCCTCGAAATAATCCACCAGCTGATCCAACTCTCCTGAAAAGAACAAAATGTCCTCAGCAAAATGTCCTGAGCAAAATATCCTGTAGCAAAATGTCCTAGGATAAAATGTCCTCATAATTAATGTCCTGGACATAATATCCTCAACAAAATGACCTGGCATGAGATGGATGTCCTGCACAATGGGCATTGTTCTCGTCACTCAAAGGAGGTCGGTTTTACATTCCATGGTCAATCGCAGTCTTGGAAAGACTTTGATTTTTAGCGAATTTCTTGGCGCATAGTGCAGGAACGAGCGACTTATCGGCTTACATCTCGAAAAAAATGCCTCTCGAATTTTTAAAAAGCAACAAAGCGAAGAGCCAACTCAAGGTTGAAGGCCATTTATTTGGGTTCCATTTGAGATTATCAAACGGCAACCACTCCTGGTGTTATGGTTGTTGTTTGTGAGAGTGCGACAGCTCTTCTTCGCGCTCGTACCGGTGGTTGCGGGCTGATCTTACAAGCGAGCGAGCCAAGGTCTTCACTAGCCCAAGCCTGGTAGAAAGGCTTATTCCTGCAGAGTATCGATCACTAAGATCCCGATTTTCAACAAACCCCTCAGGCGTCTTTGCTGCTGGTGCGTGCAACTGCTCTGTGCAATGATACACTAGCCTGGATGCTGGTCGAATGCACCCGGTCCTATGATGCCTACGCTTACGAGCAGTTCCACAGTCGGCGGCGCAGTAAAGTCTTCTGTCAACACCAGAGGATCCTTTACGAAGCACGACAATGCACGACGACGTCTTCACAGTCCTAGATCTTACCCACAGACAAATCCGCAGACAAACCAAGTACCTGCCCTGGAGTCAACTCCTGGACTCTTCCAGTATGAACCGAAGGGAGCGGCGACCGCAGAGGCCCTTTGAGAGTATGCTAATCGAATTCCCTGGCTGGCGCCTGGCCTGCCCCACAGTTCCGCCAGTAAGGTGGACCACATGGAGGGGTGGCTTCCCCCGAAGGGAGAGCTCCGATCTCTCCAGGCGGCCTGCTCTTATTCCGCCCTGGCTCCTCCTCACCGAGCCAACTGCCCAAGGCACACCCCCAAGAACTCCAGGCGCCCCCAAGCGGCAATTGTCACAACACTGGAAATGCGTTTTTACACAAAAACGGGATGCTTAGCAAAAAGTGCATACGGATCCAATCGACGAAAATATTATCAGCGTTTCGGAGGGTGGTCACAACCATACGGCAAGTGCGGCAAAGCTGCAAGCAAAACTGGTGGTCAATAATCTTCGAGAACGTGCCCGAGAATCTCAAGAAGCCCCTTCGCAAGTTATCGCTGCTGTCACAGCTGGTATGCAGCATTATATACTGCAGGGTTACAAGAGTTATCTACATGAACTCGATTTCCTTAGGTCCAAGTCAAGCCACTGCTGCTCAAATGCCGTCCATGAGCAGCATGAAGAGAACAACACGACGTGTGCCTTAGCGAGAAAATGCTCCAACTCCTTTTCTTTATCGCTACGATTTGGAGATCTCTGCGCAATATGCGACAACGTTGGCAGGGGAATTATTTTTGCTATTTGACAGCGGACTAGCTCAGGATCGAATTATCGTCTTTGGAACGGCCAACAATCTGGAGATGATCTCCTAGAGCCAACACTGGTTTTGCGATGGTACGTTCAAAACGGCGCCTCCACTGCTCCACCAGCTGTATGCGGTACATGGCTTGAAGTATGTATCCAGACAATATTTTGATCCCAACTTTTCTAAACTCAAAACAGTGCTTTTGCTCCTGTGTTTTCGAAATGGATACGAGCTTGAGATGCGTTTCGCCATTTCCGTTACCACGATGCCTTGGTCAACCATGGAGCCTTCCACAAGCAGCAAGAAAACAAACGGCCCCTGTTGGAGAAGGAAGGACAACAACCAAAGCGTCCAAAGAGCTTGGATCCAGTTCAGTCACGCTTACCGGCCTCGTGGCCTGGTGGTTTAGGCGTGTGCCTTTCAAGCCAGGTGCGCAGTTACGGGCGAGTGTTCGACTCGCGGGCCGGTAAATCGTTTCGTATGTAAAGTGTCCCTTCACCCTCGAGTGCGCATAAGCGTTTGGAGATGTGGTAAAACATGAACATGAGCATCAGACTTTCCGAATGGATCAGCCTCAGCTAAGGCATTGCTAGACATCAAAAGTCTATCTTGGCAAGGTGAAGTTTCGAATAAGGTTAAAGAATCAAAAGTCAATTCTCAAAGCGAACGCCAGCGGAAAATCAAATAAGTGTCAATAAACAAAAAGATCCGAAGCCAGTGCATAATCGACAAGACGACGAAGTCAACACGAGTGTCAGCATTCACGCTCCATTGCCATTCGCTTTGACGGCCAATCGGATGAAAGTATTTTTGTCACCGTTATCACTGTGGCTATGTCCAATGTGTATCGCCGCCTCGACTAACGATAAGAAGGATGCCTGGATATTCAAGAATTCGGTTGGTGAATTTCATTTGGTGTAATTGCTGTTATGCGCTAATTCGCCCTTCGAAGTATATAATAAAGCGTGTACATAAGCTGTATCTCAGTCTTGCAAAAATGGAGTTTGAAGCTAGGTGGCGTCATCCTTTTTTCGCTGTCATCGCTGGTCCTAGTCAGTCAGGTATTGTGGTAGTGCTTTGACTGGATGCAAATCAGAAAACAAGTACTTGCAGGCAAAAGTACGTTCGTCAAACGCTTCATCGAAAATCGAGGTCACATGATGCATCCAAAACCTGATGGTGTGGTGTAATGCTACTCACAAGAGCAGCCACTGTACGCATCCTTGTGTTACGATTTCGAAATCAGGATCACTCGACGCATACCCGACCTGGCTGCCCTGAAGAATAAGCTGGTTATTTTTGACGATACGATGCAGGAGCTAAAAAGCGATAAAGACATAATTATGCTAACAGCTCGTGGTTGCCATCATTTGCATATTAGCTGCATGCATATTGTGCAGAATGCTTTCTTCGGGGACAGGACGGCCAGAATCAACAGCCAATACACTGTGCTCCTGAAGAATCCAGCCGACCAAATACAAGTTAGCATTTTAGCTCGTCAAATGTTTCCGGAAAATGTGAAATACTTTCATGAGGCTTTCGAAAACGCGTGTGCCAAACCACATGGTTACCTGCTGATCGACAGTCATCAGGCTACACCGGATGCCTTGCGTCTGAGAACTCACATATTTCCCGGCGAGTCGTCAACTGTATACATCCCTATAAATAAGGGGAGCTGGAAATGTACCAGCCAGTTTTGATTATTGCTATGGTGCACGATGGTTGCTGCTAGTCGACTGCGGCGTACTTTTAACATTTCAAAAGGATTTGAAAACGGCAAAATCAGTGAAACGACGCAAATCACTGAAGTCGGCTTATAAGGACCTAATACTGTGCTTGTGCGACTGTGCGAACAATATTTTGAAAGGCAATGTTCACTTGAAGCCAAAAGAGAAAAAGAGACTCCGTCGACATGAAACGATTTTGCGGACATTAGCTGCTGGTGCTGAGAAAGGGAATCTGCAAAAGAAGCGAAAGGTACTTATACATAAAGGTGGTTTCCTGCTTATGATATTGGCACCTGTGCTGAGTGGCTTGCCTGGCGGATTTCTTGGCAATATGTTCGGTCGGAAATCGGAAGGATGCATGCAAAGAAAATGTAGCTGGTACTTGCTACATCCGATGCCTTTGCCCAACATATGGTGCCGCCCTCAGTCCCTCAAATGATCAACTTGGATGGCGAGATTAGACAGATTTTGGACACTCCTAACTTGCCGGCTGATTTGAAACTCACAAATTATAATCAAGTGCTGCGTCGATATATGAAAATGCACCAGGAATATATGAATTCTCAATATCCACAAGAAGGCAGGACAAGTGCCCTTGAATCGCCGCCCCGCCGCCAGGAACTCATCAGCAGAGAAGACCAGAAACAGTCGAAAAAGACAGCGAAATTCCTGCATTACCATTCTCAGACAAGTCCATCTTGAGCGGTGTGCCTGCAAAGGCGCGAAACACAGCTTCGTTGCTAGTTAATTCCCTGAAGCGGACTATGGAGAGTATCGGATGGACTTTGAAAGGCGAGATGATCGTTAATGGTAAAACCATACCCAATAGCAACTTGGTGGATTTGGTGCATGACTTTGATGACTTTGCTCGACTAAGGAGGCGTGCTCCAGCCGAGGGATCTGAGGAGCTAGCAAAAAATCGTGCTGCCGAAAATTTACTGGATAATTCTGCTGCATTTTCCAATGTTGGGGCTTTGTATAACGAAGCTAGACGGCAATTGCCCGATCTGCGAAGACGTGATATCGAAGAGTGGTTGAGTAAACAAGAAGCCTACAGTACACTTTGCATAAGCCGGCTCTGAAAAGATTTATCCGTAATCCCACTGTTGTGGGTGGCATCGACGATCAATGGCAGCTGGACCTGGCAGATTTATCCATGCTAAAGAAACACAACGACGGCTATCCGTACCTTTTGCAGTGCATAGACGTATTCTCTCGCTTCGCCTGGTCAGTTCCCATGAAGCGGAAGACGTGTGCTGAGACTGCAGACGCATTCGAACAGATTTTGCTAACAAGCAATGGTCGGAAGCCTGTTGTTGTCTCGAGTGATGCTGGAGAAGAATTTTTGGGAAAGGAATTCCAGGATCTACTTAAACGCAACGGGATTTATAATTTCACGTCCACCAGTGACAACAAGTGTCCCTATGTGAAGCGTTATAACCGTACTCTCAAGTCCAGAATGTGGAGGTACTTTACGCATAACAACACCTTCGCTATGTTGGAGAACCCCTCACCAAATTAGTTGAAGCCTACAACCATTCTTTTCACCGAATCATAAAATGTAGTCCGGTTAATATCACAGAAGAAACTGAGCACTCATTCAAATGGGTTTGCGGCAGTGGCAAGCCAGAAAGTTTGCTCCATTTAAGATTAACATTGGTGACAAAATCCGTTTAAGTAAATCTAAAGGCACTCGTTTTTGAGAAGGGTTACTTGTCAAATTATACCCGTAAAATTCTCGAAATTTTTTATCGAGCTGCAAGACCTACCTGTCTGCCCGTCTACAAAGTCAAAGATGCGGCGGGGGAAGTAAAAGGTATAAGAGCAACTCGCTTCTTGTTCTAGTTTCTCGAGAACTTTTTGTTTAGGTGTGTTTTATGAACACCATAAGCAAGCTTATGTTTCCCACGCTTCGATTTGACGAAACTGTACGCCATGGGGACGCAACAGGGTATTTCTGTTGGTTCGACAATCCGACAATATCGGCTGAATTGATATCACTATCAGTTCAAGCCTCCAGCGGACAAAATAGATCCCATTGCAAGACCGCACAAGCAGGTATTAGAATGAGACTGACAAAAATAGACACAGAAGAAAAACGGCAATCATTTTTGAACAAATGGATGTAAAGAGAAGGAATTGCACTGAGACCATAAAGGATGATGAAAAATTCAGGGTTAAGAGCGTTAGCCTGGCTTCTCCTGAACAGGCTCCCGATACTTCCTGATTACCTTTTAGTATGCAATCTAAACTAACTTCTAATTTTAGCTTCTGCGGAAAATTCGGGCAACGAAGCAAGCTGCCTAAATCTAAGTACTTCACGCAAGCAGCAGCCTTTTTCAATTGGTATTCGATCCTTCTATATGCACCAAGACAGTGCGCATTGTCAATGACAAAATGGTCAATGTTCAGTACGATATTCAAGACGAATTTGTGGAAGTTCTAGCCAACACAAACACGGTCATCGCGGCATATCTACGTAGTTATACGACGGCCCAAGCTCGGTTAAAAATGGGCAGTTACATTGAAAACCTGCTCGGTTCGTGCTCTACTTTGACACGGACTCAATCATTTATCTTGATCGCCCCAGTGACATTTATAGCCCAGCGGTTGGAAATTTCCAGGGTAACTTGTGCTTTTCCTATATATATCCTACTTGGCTGCTTTTTTATGCGACCAATAATCCAGGTGAGATGACTGATGACCTTGAAAAAGATTATGGCGTAGGTAGTTGGTTAACCGAGTTTGTTAGCGGCGGGCCGAAGCATTACGCCTATAAAGTTTGGAGCCCAAGAGAAAAGAAAATAAAGATCAGTATCAAGGTGAAAGGATTCAAAATCACGAACGATGTTGCTGCCGACATCAATTTCGAAAATTTGCGGAACAAGGTTCAGGTGTTCGTCAACGAAAAAGACAGGCAAGAAAGAGTGATTCGCATACAACGCATCGAACGGAATCAGCAACGCCAAGTCGTGGGTCAGACTGGTGTCTTTATTAATCCAATTTAAACGGAGTGTGTTAACGCGATGTTTTGTTATTTGTTTGATCTCATACAGCACATAAATCTAATCGATAGTAAACAAGTACAGTCGACTCCACTTAATTGCATATCGGATAATCGCATAAATCGCTTTATTGCATAACATTTTTAAGTCCTAATTCTTTTCCTATACCCGCTATGTGAAAAATCTTCGCATAATTGAATATCGGATAAACGCATAGCCTTTAACAGAACGACGCATATGCTACATATGCATCTGCCATCGAATAATTGCATAGCGCATCGGATATTCGAATAACGAGCTTCTCAGTTTTCCCACGGTTCCAGTCTCAGATTAGATTAGATTAGAAAATCGACGCCGTCATTTAGTAGTAACATTCATTGTCAATTCCAGTGCTTTTCTGGAAGGTCGATCTTTGCGTTTGCCATGGCGGCATCGACCAGTCAAATTCATAGTTCAAAAAAACGCAAGGATTTAAGTTTGAAAAAAAATATGAGGTTATTGATAAGTCTGAACAACGATTGAGTCAAGCTGAAATCGCGAAACAGTTTGGAATATCCCAATCCCTCGTCAGTCGGATCATTGGCAATAAGCAAACCTTGCTGGAACAATGGCAGCAAAATTCCAATTTGAATCGAAAAAGGCAAGGAACTGGAAAGCATGATCAAGTTGATGATGCAGTATTTGATTGGTTTACCAGAGAACGGTCACGAAACACTCCAATTAATGGACCGCTTCTCAAAGAGAAAGCGCGGGAAATTGCTGATCATTTGAGAATTACACTCATAAGTCAGTGAATTATTGGAGGGATGGCTCATTCGATGGAAGCAACGATACAATATTAGCTGGAAAAAAATCATTCGATGAAAAAACGATGCTGACTCGTATGCAGCGCGTCATTGGATTGATGAAGTTTTCCCAAATTTGATTCAAGATTATTAGTAGTGGTCATTGAGAGTTTTTGCGAAAATACTGAATTAAGCATAATGTGCTTGAGCAAGCCGAGCTAGCTTTCATCGCTTAGTCGAATAACTCATCCATATATGCATATTATGCAAATATCCGATGTTTCGGATAAAGGAATAAACCGCTTAATTGCACATAAAATTTTGGTCTGGAGGCTATGCAATTAAGCGGAGTTGACTGTATTTGCAAATTTTAACTGCCTGGACGAATAAACAAGCCTTGGGGATGTTAAATCATGCAGTCCTTCAATACTGTGCATACTGTATGTAAGCGAGCGGCGCCCGTTTGACCATGTTTACGCTATATATTAACTGGTGCTCCACCTTCTCCACACTTTCCTCACAGTACGGCCTTCATAGTCTGCATATCCGTATGATTCTGCGCACTTGCTTTGCATTCGAGCAAGTGGTTGGTAAAATCGATTAGAACTCCGTGTCTTATGACTAAGCCACTGATTTCTCAAATGTGCCAAAGGCATATTTGAAGTAAGATTAGCAAAATTCTGTAAGCCGCTGTGCTCAAGGAAAACGGCTGATGCCGTATGATCGCCTCACCATGTAGTTGATGGCGGCGTTTGCCATCTGCCACGGGGGGGGGGGGGGGTGCTTTCCACGATTCGGATGGCGTTGTTGAATGGGATGCTCTACTAGTCGTAAATTGCATCAAATAAGGGAGCTCATAAGCAGCACAAAAGAACACACATGAGAACCGACATGATAAGGCAAGAGCGAAACAGATAAGATAAGACAAGTTTGAAATCACACCCAGGATGTAAACGACGAATACACGACCTCTATGTGTGTGCGTAAGACAGGCTATCCACGGAGAACTTCCTTTTCAGGAACGACTAGGAAACTTTGGCCTCCAAACTCTGCACGTCCCTTCCAGCATTGGCTACTAACGAGACACCACCATGGCAGCGCGGTGGTACACAGGTGCTCCTAACATAATCAACTGCAAGGTACAGTAGTCCGTGCTATCGGGAGAAGGCATTCAGCCTACCTATACAGGGACATCAGCCATACCCGTGATCGATGTCACTGCGCAATTAAGAGCATTTAATTCGTCAGCAAAGAGCCAGAGATGGTTAAAAATGAACAAAAAAGATAACGTAAATCCTTATTGCATAGATATTTTATGGAAAATGAACACATCCCTATGGAATTTGGCATTTTATTGAACATATTTTCATCATTCCTCAACTGAATTTTTTCGTAATTCTAAATCAATTTCATTATCTACTTCACCTTTTTTTGTCCTTAGTCTTTGTTACTTCCCGCCACTCTGCATCCTCGGGTAAGTGAAAATTGGTTTCAGAAACTAAAAAAATTGAAACCCACGTCTCTTTTGATATTAAGCCGCTGCATTCGCCTTTTTCGTTGACACAAAAATATTCGTTTTTGTGAGGATCCAATTCCCCCTGCGTATCCTTCATTTCAGCTCTATTTTTGGGAATGCAAGCAATCTTAATATTGTTGCTAAGTTTTGAGGCCAGATACCAACGATAATCGGCCAGATTAGGCATCATGTCTAGCTTGAGGACAATCATTTGATGTTTGCCAAGTGCTTCTCCCATTGGGTAACAGGATGTCTTCGGCACGTCATCTCGGATCATAAACCACACACCTTTAAGATCTTGGTGTTTCGCTAAAAAACCATCATACTTGTTTGACTTTGAAGGGAATGGTCTCAGCCCATCGTTTACTATCAGACTTTTCGTTTCCTCCGACTCTGTCACGTGACAAAAGAATACCGAATCAGGAATAGTTAGCAGAGCGAAATCATCTTCAAGTTTTGCCATCGCCATTGTTTGACTCCTTTTTTAGATTTCAACACAACTAAGCGAGCGAATCTGCCGGGCTTATATATACCTGCAGCCTAAGGGGACGCATTGCGCGTACCGTATCGTGTGACTGATCGTGAGTCACGCTCGTCATCGCGCCTGACGAGCATCGAACTAATTTTCTTTCACAATCTTGCTTTCACGCTCGCTTTTCATAAAAAAATTTCAGGCTAGTGTGCAGGGCGGTTTTTGACGGACTGCACTACAAACAATTTATCGCCAACAATTGCTGCGAAGCCTGGGGTTATCTATGCCATTGTTGATAGCAAATTTGATGCGTCATACCCGCCATTTCACGGGATGAGTCAGTCCGACGGGGCATTGGCGCAGTAGTGATGCTCACGGCGTAACTTACGGCTTATATGGTGAGCCCTTTGTCGTATTCGTGCTCCTGAATACAGAATAAAGAACGTCAAATTTAGCAAGGAAAGGTAGCCGAGGCAGAGGGAGGACCGGCATTAGGCCGCAAGACACTGGGCCGCAGACATTAGGACGCGGACAATGGGACGCGGCCGTTATGACGCAAGACAGTAGGACGCAGTTCCTGCGGTCTTGTTACGATTCCCCACTTCATCGTTTTCCCGCACCATAATTTTTTCCCCAATTTTCATGTAACGTTCGACATGGGTCGCAAAAGGCAGCACGTGTGTGATAGGATGTGTGCAAAGATAGGCTTGTTGTATGCGTCGACGCATGGTTCAAGTCCCAAATGCAGAACTGCCTAACACAGGCAAATTAATTAGAAGAGAAAATGTGCATTTAGGTAGTAGGACCTTGGTGAATTTACCAGTATGGCAGCTGCAGATTTTGGCGAAGCAGTTTTCTTCCTTGCGAAACATTTAGGCTCGTCTTCCTTGTCCTTGGATCAGGCGAGTGTCTGGGCCTGCCTGCAGCATCCCACCATCTACAGCCTGGTTGACGCCCTGACAATCGTTGATGAAAGCGAGGTGTCAGGGGCTCATAGCTGCTGAAATCATCTCGGCTTACTCTAAGAAAACGCGCGACCGAGTGAATAAATGGCTGCAGGCTCTGATCGCTGATTATGATTATCGTGGGAGCATGGAATTTGTAAGAGGATGCTAATACAATGTCGAATTGTGATTGTATTTATTTTCGCTTGACCATCGATTTGTCTTACACTCCCAAGTCTGTCTCATTTTTAAGCCTTTCAATTGACAGTATATAAGCCTAAGTTAAAGAGTCTTGGAACATTTGGCAGCGGCCACGATAGGAGCACTGGCAAGTGATGACAGGAGATCACGTAAGCAAATGAACCAGAAATGAAAGAGCGAGTTCTAAGATCATCTATGCACAACCAGCTGGAAGATAAGGTCGAGCCAGGTGCTGGATAGGCGCAACGATGCAGGTACTGCGTCCTATTGTCTTGCGTCCTCTGGCCGCGTCCTAATGATCACGTCCCAATCTCTGCGTCCTATATTCGCCGCGTCCTATTGTCTAGCGTCCTAACGTCCGCGTCCTAATGTCTGCGGCCTAGTGTCTTGCGGCCTAGCGTCATAGCGCCGAGGCAGAGATGTCAGCATATGTTCAGGATGCCCTGCATAAGTTGCTACAGTAGAATTACTACTCATTTTGAGCTTTGTTTATTCCTGATTAGCAAATGCACTCGAGTGTGAAGGGCTATAGAAGGCTAAGCTAACTTGGCCGCGAGTTTTTATTTTGTAATTCACTCCAAGCGGAAACCCAGAAACCCTGAGCGCGTAGGCAGGGGTGCTCGAGCGAAACAGCATTTTTAACCAAGGCAGGACCGGAACTGAACCAGGTGGAGAGTTTCACCAATCCAGGATCGAAATAAACCACAGCTTTGTTACCGCTAGTTATGCAAGACCAGACAAGTTGTAACAAAGGATAACAGCTTTTTCGACTACAGCGAAGATCAAGAGACACCCACGATAATTCCTAGTTTACGAATGTCCTTTGACCAGAAGCCATTTTAACTAATGACTTTTCTATTTTTGCAATGTCAGTCAGTGTGAAATGATAAAGGCGGGTTGGTCCTTGTTTGGCCCTGGTTCGGCCAGTTTGGCCTCGTTCGGCTCCGAAGTGGTTTGTTTCGGTTTGGCAAATCCGGTGGTTTGGTCGAAGCTGACTCGGAGTGCGACAAGATACAGAACATGTTTTGCCACGCACATAGCGCTTTGTGATAATCACTCAATCAAGTTATGTTAAATCCATTTATGGGCTGTCGGGTAAGCAGTGTGATAACCCTTCCGTTTATGGGAGGGACTATCTACACGCATATTAGGTTCGAATCACCACTGCGGGGCCCCAACCAAACGATCTAGACCAAACGAACCAATCGATCTAGACCTTTACTAGCCGACGGGGTGGACACCTCTACAAGGGGTAGAACCGAGCCAAGTTAACGGAGGGAAGGCAGCTGGGGGAAGAAACAACCGCACGGCACTGGCGTTTCCAGATTCAGCTAGAATCCGCTACTTTATTTTTAAAAAAGTTTTTCTGGGCTGGGCCCCGTGCCACCCAGTTCCCCACGGGACTTCCAACTCGCTTCGCCTACAGCCGGCCAGCAGTAATGTTATGATAGCAAGGCGGTGAGGTGACCAGCTCTCGTGGCAGCTTCCCTCTGTGTGTATCCGCTAGGAGCACCTCCACACGAGGGCATCCTGTGCCAGCACCGGCCTCCCAGGATGATACTGGGCGAGAAGGGAGGGGCCTTCCAGAGTGGTGTTCGGGAACCAGTTTCCTGATTCTTTACTCGTTCGGCGTCCACCACTTGACGGTACCCAGCGAATTGCCCAGAGCCAAATTGCGTTGCCGAGTCATAGTCAAAGTTAACCAAGACAGTTAAATGAGTCTACTCTATTAATGAGACTAAATCCACACCCATTGTTACTATTACTTCTCAAATCCAGTAGGTATTCCTTATCGGATATTGGGTCTCCCATACGTCTGTAGTACCCGTGTATTCGAACATCCTTAGGTTTCTTTAAAACAGAAAATACCCCAACCTGTACATTTTTTTATTTTCTAGATACCGTTCTGACTCCAGAACTGGAATTCTCACCCTGCATCTCCAAGACAGGTTCTCCCTGAATTACCCAGACAGGTTTCACTTTGGTTGACTGTGAGTTGAGCTGAATTTCAAATGGAATTGATGTCAGGTTTCAGTCTGGTCTCATTGGTTCAGTTGATTCATGCGATAGGTGTGATCAGGTCTCAGTGTGATCTCATTGTTGTCCTGATCGTGAGACTGTTTACGATTTTGCTGATACCATGTTCGCCATCCGTTTCTGCTGGCGCTCTTGTCATTGAATAAAATGCAGTTGTGAACAGAGTTTGTAAAAACACTTAACAGTTGTGGGTGCACCAGTAGCCCTAAGTAGCATGGGGATGCGAAATATACATGCGCGTAGAATTTTAAAATTAGATGGTGAGACAGTACACATTTATAGAGTATTTCAATAAGACGGGTAATTTTTTAGTTTCCGCTCAAACTCGTCAATTTTTCATTTTTCCCCAGCAGTTAACTAAACACAACAGTTTGGAGTTTCAAAACTCTTTCCTTGGCGGTCCGCCAAAGGCGCACACTCAAAAGTACAGGGTACAGGCCCCTGCTCGAAAAGGTACATGCTACCTGCTACGCGCTACAGGCTACACGCGAAGTATGAACGGCCGCTACAGGCTACCCGACTACAGGCTACAGGTACAGCTCAACGCTACATGAGAAGTATGTTCCGCGCCTAAACCATCAAAACTTGACCCATATGTGACCAGCACGCCTGGCGGTCGGGAGTAATCGATACGCTCCCCTGGCTGGGACGTCAACCTCTTCGGTTGATGTTTCTAGAGCAGGTATAGTCGCGAGACTTGCCTACCTCCAGTCGGAGTTTTTTGCTTAGAGACTTCGGTCTCGACTGTCTCCCGCCGCCTGGGTGCGCTGGTTACACATAGCTAGCGAGGTAGGTTAGCAGTCCAACTGCTCCAGTTACATGTGGTTCTGTATATGCAATCGAAAGGATACTATAACGCCAACGTTCAATGTATATGAGGACTGATTTCTGAACACTGTGGCTGATTGGCGTGGGGCATCTTTGGCTCCACAAGTTTAAAATGCAACAAAATCGGAATTAATTTCGAAAGTGGCCATAAGTGGCATATTGCTGCGACAGTGGCTATGCGCGTAGTACTCTCACAAGGCTTAATCCATTCTTGCATTCAGATGGAGTACGGATGTGTCCTCAGAAACTGATAGTATGGGACTGCCAGACGATGGTGTGGTGGTGAGATACGACCACAATCATGCAGTCTGAGTGCCGAAGTTAATTTATTCTCTCAAAGCCACTACGCCGGCACTACACGATAAGACTCACACAGAGTAGAGTCGGTCACACTCGTCAGTCAGAAGCAACAGAATCACCTCATGGGCCGATGGATTAGGGTTTTTATTGAGGCGATCCTCAGTCCAGGAATTAGTCGTGCCACTCTGAAATAATAGGAAAACCATTGACTAGCCGAAACTCAGCACAATGATAGTTTTGGTTATGCAGATGATCTGCCTATTGATGCAGAGAGAGGCGGTGGCAGTGTCGATTACGATCACTCAGTTTAGACAAGTTTCACATGTAAAAGAGTCCATGCGAATTCACTTGACTATTAGTTTTCTTTGCGTCTAGGCAGTTTTATAACTACCCTCCTACCCGGTAACCTCAGTCAGTTATCCCTAACTATTCAGTTGATAAACTGCCAAGTTAACGAGTCAACTGCTCAGTTAGAGGTAACTGCCAGTTACAGTTAACTGCTACTCGCGAACCGGGCCCAAGTGTGCAAGGCCAGCGACGGACTTATCAAATCGCCGTCCAAGACTGGTTCCCGCTCTGAGAACGAGCTACTTAACTGTCTTCCTCAGTCGGAACAGAACTGCGGCCTCCACGTTAGGGTTGGAATCCGCTACTGTAGATCTGGCGGACTTTTGGTCCTACAGCGGGCTAAACAGTGGATTGAATATTTTAGCGGGTTCTGGCGGATTGGTGTAAATCTGTTCAAGTAGCCTATATGCTACAGTGGATTTGAGTGGTTTAGCGGATTTTGCAGCGAGTTTTGGCTTTTGCAGTGGATTCTGTCGGATTAGCGTGAGTCTGTCCAACTAGCCTATATGCGAGGGTTTTAGACTACAGGCGACCTTTTCCTACTGCTATTATAGCAATTTGCCAGTGCTTTCTGGTCTGGAGGAGTTCTTATCTTGTCCTTTCACTCTCCCCTTTCCCCTCCGCCCTGCTCCTCTCCTCGCCTGGCGTAAAAAAACGGAGTTGGCCTATGCTATGCTATGCTATATTTACTATGCCAAAAAGCTTATCAGCCACTGAAGTGGCACAGCATAAATACGAGGAAAACAGAATAAAGTGGTCAAAAACGAAGCTTGGAAACAAAACTTTTAAATTTATCGAAAGTGCCGAAGGCGATATCCTTTGGCATCACAGAGTTCCATAAGATAAAAGTCGAAAACTCGAAACTCTGAGAACATGAAAGTGAGCGAGGTTTGGTTATTTCGATGTGGTGAGGCTTACGTTAGTTAAACGAGCGCTTACACGACGACCACACATGTCCGTGTGCACAAAACGCCAATTCGGATAAGCCGCGTGACCATGGTAATATCGATATAGTTGAAACAGTTTGTGATGGTTCCTGCGATCAAATAAAAATGGCCAATTCAATGCCTCGAAGGCGGATTCGTATGGTATTGTCCTATTATTCAGAACTGCTCTTGCCGCAAACTTTTGCGCTTTTTCCAGGTCGTCCACTAACTTTTTTTGGATTGGAGACCATGCAACACAACCGTAGTCCAAGCGAGGGATACACTGTCTCCAAAACTTGCGACGCGAATTTACCAAACTTTCTACGAAAAGCACCAATCATTCGTCTTGAAGAAGCTGCTGTCACGTTGCTGTCCGGCCGACGTGACCGCGTGTGGAGAAGAGCAATCTCGAGCCCAACCGCACTAGACGAGAATTATATTACGGTTCTCTCACACGTCACACCGGTCGCCTGCCGTGGCCGAAGCCTTGACGAGCAAGCTTTTCAATAACGCACCCTACCTACCCTATATTATATCTACGCGGGGGATACAAACTCAACTGTGACACTGCAATCTCGTAGCAATGTTAAGAGAACTGCAAATCCATCAAAAGATGCACTCCTAAATACTTCACGATATTTGTAAAATGAATTAAATTGCCATTCATAGTCAAAATAGGCGGCTTTGTCGCTGAACGGTTCAACTGAAAAATACAGGCCTGAGTTTTGTCAGTATTTAGTTCGAGACCAAGTTTTGTAATATAGTTCGCAATAAAGTCGACTGCACGTTGCAGCCAATTCGCACTGGCCGAAGGAGATGACGCAGGAACCGCTAGAACCAAAGCATCAGCGTATGCAAGTAACAGAAAATCCGGATAGGTCGCCTCAAAACGAATCAATAACGAGTTGATAAATGCCGTAAAAAGGATAGGACCCAGCACTGATCCCTGCGGGACTCCAGATATCACAGGAAATAGTCTTGAAGACGACTGAACAATTGAAACAAGCTGCGATCGATCAGATAAGTATGCTGCGATCCACTTGAGTAACGTAGGAGACAGTTTGTGGTCACGTTCCAAAAACTCCAATAGTTGGAAATGAGGCACTCTATCGAACGCCTTTTTTAAATAAAAAAATTCCTAGTAGATATGCAACCCCAGCCCAGCACAGGACGTGGCAGCCGGGCTTGTGGCCTGGTCTGGGTTAGGCGTCTGCCTCTCACGCCAGGTGCGCAGTTACGGGCAAGCGTTCGACTCGCGGCCCGGTAAATAAATTCTTGTATAATGTGTCCCTTCTCCCTCGAGTACGCTGTAGTGCTTGGTGATGTGGGAAAACAGGAACAGGAAAAGGACTGCGATGATTTTGAAAATTTTCCAATCCCGACGAAGCATTGGATACCTTACAGTATATGGTTTATGTCATCTGTCGTATTGAGTTGTAGGCTCTAAACTATCGCTATCTCGCAAAAACTTGGCGGATTTCTAGGTCCCTGGCAGGGGATTACATTTTTGCATGCCACTAAACAGCACGATCCGAAATACGTAGACAGACTGGAGCAGTCTGATTGTGAGTCGGGCCAAAGGGCCGTTCGGGCAACCTACTAGAAGCGGTCAGGATTAGATCCAGACTCGCTCTCCTTCAAGTGAGGCCTAAGCACGGAAGTACTCGGGCGTGTAAGGGCACCCATGTCAGGCGGTATAACCGTACATGGGGAACCCTCATCAAGAGGATGGGGTTATAACAGCAACAAGGAGGCAGAGGTGAATGATAACCTGGGCACCTCCGCAATCACCTAGGGCATGCCGAGATCTTGAGTTTAGAACGGTCATATCAATATGAGGGGACCTCGGATGTCATGTAGAACATACCTTGCTCCTGATGCACCTCCGCCGTGATCCTCATGCAATGCAAGCAACTATCAGCACAACCGACGATTGATTAGATAAAGCGAGATTTCCAGATGAATTGTTTTATCACCAATTACAGTTTAAAAAATTTTAGCCCTGTGTGAGCTAATCTTGGGTTTGGCCCAAAAAACGTTGACTGTTGTCGAAATTTCGTAAAATCTGCCAGGTAATGCGATATAAATTATAAAAAGTCAGGTGAGCTTGTGCAGGTTTTTAAACGTGAGTTTAGTGGAAAAATTAATTTTTCAGGAGGAATTCTTAATTTCGTTGTCTCTTGCCACCCCGCGTCCCATTGCTCGGGCACTAGTCATCATGTCTATCGTCGCAAGCTACTCACTGTCAGCCAAGCTTTTGTGCCCCGATTGTATGTATAATGGTGTGCTGAGTGAAAGATCGAGATCACAAAACAGTTTTATATCGTCGAGTATTGATAGGGTATGTGAGTAGGAGGACTTTGTGACGCTAGCTGTGGTGGGACGACAGGTTTTGTCACATCCTGTGTCAACCAGCCTGGCAGTATTCCTCGTATTTTGTCAGCTTATAAAAAACAAGCCCAAAATTTTTCAAAAATGCGTAACATAGTCTCGTAATTTCGCTTCCGATCGCTCCGCGCCCACTTGTTGCCTGCTGATCTGCCCATACGTACCTGTCGCCAGCATCTGTCACTTCTAACATACATTCAGCCACATGCTTCGGATACACTCTCACTACCCCAAAATGGACCCCGACCAGAACCACTGTCAGGTAAACACTTCTTATCAAAAACACTGAGCACCTGCAACCGAGCCAACAGCATAGCATTAGCGCGTCACTGCACATCAATTACGGGTAATAACACTCGATCATTACAAAAATCCTACACAATGCATTGATAAAAATGAGAACAGGGCCGACCAAATAACGACACCAACAACAGGCCAATCAATCGCCACCACAAAAATACTATCATACAACAAAACACTGGCTCATATCTCAACAGCATATCCATAGGAAAGCATCAACATCTGGACAAAGGCACCATCGTCTATTCGCCATTTACACACAGCTAAACCATTTCACAAAAAGTTTCATAAAAAAAGAATCTTTTAGATCAGATAAAAAAGCATTTCGGTCATTTTTAGAGTATTTCCTGTCCAACAACTTGGTCCTTCTTAATCCATGAAGTCTTTGAGGAAAAATGAAAAAGTGAAGCTATAACTTAAACAAAGCGAAGGGAACAGGCGAGACCGTAAGAACAGTACTGATCCTACCAAAACTTGATGCAAGGGAGCTTGATCAAAGCCATAAAATCAGCTGCCACGTACCAATGTCCGAATAAGAAATGCATGTGTGACCATTCACGGAAAGACGTCTATGTACACTCCTCGCCCTCCGCTACCATCTACTCATCCTATCCGTTGCATATAGCAGCGGCAGCAGCTAGCATACTGTACCTGGTACGAATTGCTTCCATTATCCATGCCAACATACTGTACAATCAGACAATAATCTCTCTCATAACTCGTCGTTGAGTCGGGGTTGAATATCCCGAATTCATACTTCCATCTCCAGCTCCGGATCCGTGTCCGCTTCCGCCACCATTCGGATTCATATCAACGAACCCGACTGCGCCATATGGATCGACGAAAGCCGATGGGCCGGCGCTGCTCATGGCCGACGTGGGTGTATTGGCTTCGTAGAACGATCCATTGGGTCCGTGCCCACTAGGACCACCATTCAAGGCCTCCATCGGAGCTCCATCGTGGAAATCGTGCCCTCGACTGGCCACCGATGCGTGCTGGTGAGGATGATGATGACCGCCATTGCCATTCAAGTAGGCACCTCCTCCATTGCTCGCTAGCCCATATCCGTCCGTCGCGCCCCAATGCTCTTGTCCGTCGTAGCTCGGTGGTCTGTTCAGTAACATCGGCCCGTTCCCGCCGTTGATAGATCCTTGTCCGTGATGGTGATGTCCGTTGGCTCCGCTGTAGGCTTGTCCATTCATCGAAGAGGCAGGATCAGCGATGTACGGATTCCCATTCCTGGCAGTATTCGAGTCATATTGGTAATTGTTGGTGGCCGACGATGTGGTGAATACGCCGCTGTCCTTGCTGCTTCCAGTGTTCTGATCCACACCTAAGCCCAGCATCGGGCCGGGTGTATTCTTCGTCAGGTATGGGCCACTAATTGCTTTCGGACGAGCCCTGAAAATAGCAACATACAGTAATGAGGAACTCGTTTTTCAAATGGTTAGAAAAGTTACAGAACACACTAAAGCTCTGGGGCAATGTTCTTGGCATCCCACACGTCACCACAAATCCTCCAAAATATGACTGACTGCATCACCTGCTCCTTACACCCGATGCTTTGCTTATGTTCGTGCCCCCAAAAATTAGCAACACACACCTCTCAAACTTTCTCCCCTGCAACTATGAAGCTACTCTTCATTGGCGTCTTGCTCCTTCCCTACGTAATTTCCATACCACCCGACCAGTAAGCAACCCATCCACTCCCAAAACCTCATAATCCCATCCACTTCTCTAGGTCCACCGATCTGGTCACCCAATGGCGGACCAGATGGCCAACTCTGCGTCAAGCTTGGAACAATTTCAAGCAAACGTGCTACGCTCACTGTTACAACACTCATGAATTCATCGAGGTCTACTCAAAGGCCTCCCACTTCCTGCAGACAATGCTCAACAACTTCATGAACGATGTGCCACTGCAGGCCGCTACGCCAAGAATATCTCACCAAGGCCTAACTTACCACTGCAGGTCTGCTAACCCCTCACCCCTCGTGAAAACACCTAACAGCCTTTCCATTCAGCCTGGTCGAAGATACTCGCATTTGCATCGCTAATTGCTCCACTCCGGAATCCGATGACGATCTTCTTCATAAAGCGCAAGGCGAAAGTATCATCCTTCTTATCTCAAGATTCTGCACCAGCTGTGAGTTCCTACCCCAGACCCATTTCCCCAATCGACCGCCTCCTTTACAGCCATCAGAACGCACTACCAATGCTTACTATCCGTATGGAATACTCAGTCCCAACACTGCGATCAACACTGCCACTTTTATAAACAGGCAGCTATGCAAGAAGTAACAGAGTACAGGCGAGTCCACGACCTCCTTTACGTAAGATACATTCGCCCAGATTGGTGCCACAACCACCAAGCACCTTCTTCTCAGGAACGACAAGAAAACTATGACGACCAACTTCGCCACGCACTTTTCACCATCGGCAACTACACGTGCAGGTAAGCACACCTTGGCACACACATTCTGAGTTCTGACGCCAGTCCAAACCAAGGATTTCACCCTGGGCCAAAATTCTGAGGAAAGACTGCAGCCGGTGTGTCCTCTGAAATGCCAGCTGAACTGGGTGGTCTTTCAAGACGGAACTGCGCATATGGACTAAACCAGAAACTTTGCCCCTCGGCAAAAATTTACCTGTACCTCGGCACATACTCACGGCACACCCATAAATAATGCATTCCGCACATTCCTTTCTAGATTCCTCAATTGTCGCCTGAACTGCCGAAGACCTCAACTCGTACAACGTTGCGGCCAAACCGGATACGAAGCAGCCAGAGATATGCTCAGAGTGGTCGGAGATATTGTGCAAAAGATTCGAGACGATATTCCCTCCATCACACCACGAGGACGCCAGGCTGTGCCCGACATGCCAGAAGAATGCACGGCCGACCGACTGGTCGAAGAGGAGACATGATATCAAGCGGTGATAAGGCACTGATTGCTTGATACCTACTCTGTCCCCATCGTAAACGTCTTTCCAAAACTGAACTCTAAGTTCAACTCCCCTCTCCATCCATCGCAATGACACAATCAGCAAGTCTTCAATCATGTCTGACCTAGTCGAATCCACTTCCCGCTGCCATAATTCAAACCAACCTGCTGAGCTAACTCGTCATGGCAAGCCTGAAACAAATACCAAGACAACTCACACGATGCCATCTGTTTCTAGTCTTCACGACGAGGTGATAAGCACTGCTCCAACGACAAACCTCACATTTTCACCAGCTGATCCAGACCGTCCTCCCGGTGTGTCCCTAAACCATGCACACACTCGGCACCTTTATCGTCGTCCTATTTTGCCTAATCTCGGTTCGTGGAAACAGCAGGTAAGGCTAGGTCTCCCAAACCACCCTACTTCCTATCCCATCATCCACTTCTAGCACCCTCGCCCAACAATGGCAAGCCAATTGGCCGAATCTGGACGAGGCCTGGCGCAGTTTCGCAAATTCCTGTTACGGCCAATGTTTCCGAAACAACTCTCACTTCCTATATCTATTCATAAAACTGATAGAAAATGTTGACGGTGTACCAAAAGAGTACATATCCCAAGAACCCCTAGTCAGAATTCACGCCGGACCACGTGCACTCCTCGAAATGTACACCCGGTAAGACCACCCGTCCTTTCACCCTCGTAGACTAGCCTTCCCTTTCCTAATCACACCTTTCATCCAGGACTATGGAAGACATCGAAGCATGCCTGAACGCCTCTTGTACCGTTACTTCGAACGAAACAAAACTGCACAACGTTCAAGCCGATTCCATTCAAACCTTACTAAATCGATGGAACGATCCAGGTACTCTCTAACAGTCCAGTGCCAATCCATTTCCTCCAGTCCACACCATTTCAGTCATCGTTGCAAACATCGAATGCCTACACACCGTATGGAGAAGAAGATCACGCGCCTGCGATAATCAATGTCGAAAAGTGAACGATACAAAACTCAAACAAATCATCGCACGTCCTCATGCTCACTTGCAACCACCCGTATGTCCTCTCACCGTGCCACCTCCTATACTATACCCAACTGCCTTGCAGACCACGACGGAAATCGAAGAATTTCGCAACGCCACCACCGACTTCGCAAAACGAATATGCAGGTAAGTATTGGGCAGAGTCCAAAATCCAATCTCACCCACTCGCCTCTTCAGCCACCTTACCTGCCGTCTAAACTGTCGCAAGAACAACATCAAGAGAGCATGCGGTGAAAATGGATTCGAAACAGCAAAACGCATTCTTCGTATCATCTCTGATATCATGCAAGCGATACACCAACAAGTGCCAGAAAATATGCTTATCCCACGATTCGGGCGTTCTATAATCCCCAGTCAATATCCCCAAGAATGCACAGCTGGAACACTGGTTCGTGAATTATAATTCATCAGCAGCAGTCTCAGTTCTGCTAGTGACTATCGATTATTCTAGCGTGTTCTCATATCGTTTTGCTCTACATGGCTACAAATAGCCCTTGATCGCCCTGCCTCCTGAGTCTCTTACCCTGCACTACTTACTGATTAGTTTCCATTTCATAATCTTTCTTCGCCGTTCCATTTCTCGACGACCCATTCGAAGTTGATGGCGTCTTCTTATGTTTTTTCTGAGCTTTCTGTTCTTTGTTCTTCTCTCCCGTATTCGTGCCATTGGCGAAATTCCTTCCAGCCGCTTGTCCTTGCTTCTGTCGTCGCGAACGTAAGCAACAGAAACAAATGACACCAGCTAATGCCAACAATGCCACCGCAGCCACGCATATTGTCACAATGATCGGCGGTGGGAATGCCGTTCCAACACCAGTCATCACTTCCGTCGGTTCGCCACAATTCATCGTATATCGATTGCAGAAGCGTACTTTTAGATTACTCGCCGGCGGTACGCCTTTGACGCTTGAATCAGGATCGACGCAATCCCACGTTTGCCATGCCCCATTCGGTTGACGTAAATAAATCTAAATCGACAGCACAATGAACACAAGCCGCAAACCAAAAAGTAGCAAACCATTACGCACCAACAGACAGTACTTCCCAGTATCCAAAGTTGGCCTCACTTCCAACACGTTCGTATTCGAATCGTAAACTGACTGATCCGGTTTCTTGATATCTACAATTACACAAACAAATGAATACCTTTGAAGCAGATAAGAATTAACCAAGACAGTACCTGCATCCAAAGGAGCATCCGCAGTCATTTCTGATAATTTATCACTCCATTCCGTCTCGCCTAACTTATTCCAGGCTTTGATTCTGAACGAGTATGTGAAAGACGGAGCCAAATCTGAAAATGAGCGATCGTCAATTCCAGCCTTCCCAACCCGATAATCGCACATCCACTTACTGCTGACATTGAATCTCGCCCGCATTGGTTTTTCAATTCCCACGTGTCGTCGCAAGCGCATAGAATGCGCACCAAGAGTTGCTTCAGTCGCCGACACGTTGTAGGTGAGTCCAGTATCGATTTGTTCAATCATAAACGTTTGATCATATCCTCCGTCAAAGCCAGGGATCCAACTTAAAATCAACGAGCGATGAGTCTTGTCCAAAACTTTGAAATCTTCTGGCGGCAATGGCTTATCTAAAATCGAAACAACCACATAGAACTGAGCATTCATTTCAAGATTCCATACACTTACTTTTCCTTTGCAGCTTGAATACCAAAGAGCTTTCTCCCAATTGGTTATTGGCCTTGCACTGATACTCGCCAAAATCCTCTTCGGTCACCGCCTTGATAACCAAAGTGTGTTCGTACAAATCGAGCGATTGATTCAATTTGACTTGACTCATGGCGTACTGTTGTCTCGCCCCACTCGTAGCCGCCGATGAGTCCGACGCCGTTAGATCGCCTTGCTGACCACCTCTCGTCCAACGGAACAGAGGCTCGGGATTAGCATTGGCCTTACATTCAATCACAGCCTGCTGACCCAACTCGGCCGCTACGAATGGACGATTCGGATCATTGACGATGACAGGTTTGTGTTGAATTCGGAGCAAGGTGATTGATTCGGTAGCTCTGCCAGCACCGTTGTAAGCGCGGCATGAAATTTTCCCTTTATCCGTCCATCGAATGCCATCGACCCAAGTCAGAGCACCCACCACTTTATACGAACATTGATCCGAAGTTGGGGAAGACGACGACGGGTCGCTACAATCACCAGTCGATCCGTCCAGTCGACTCGACGCTGTCCAATGGTCATTCGAGCCATCCACGGCGATCGGCTCGTCGTCTTTGAACCATGTGATATTGGGCGCGGGATGACCGCTCGCCGAACACGTCAATTCGTACGGCTCGCCTTCTTTTTTCTGGTCTTGCGGCTTCAAATGCACGTCCATTTGGGCTGGCTGATAGATGATCAACCTAAAATAGTGCTGATTGAATAATCTGCCCCACAAATCTGTCCCGCTCATCTTACCTGAACGAAGTGGGTTGACCCACTCCGACCTCGTTATACGGCAGACACGAATACTCGCCCGCCTTGTCTAATTGCACATTATCGATCGTATACACTGCTCGCGACACCATTTCGTAATCTTGTTGTCCAGGGGCTTTCCATCGATACATGGCCGTTGGTGCGCCTGGATCGTCAGCCGTACACGTCAGATTAGCCGTGCCACCAACCACGGCCGGTTCCGATTCAGTGATCACTGCCCGTCCAGGCGCGTGTTTCACTTTTACTTCCAACATCCCACTTCCTTCTTTCGGCACCGAACCACCGCCATACAAGGTCAACGTATTCTTGGCCGTGCACGTGTAATTGCCAGCTTCCGTCCTCGTTACCGCTCGCAGGCTCAATAGGGCGCTATCGGATACACTCTGCCCATTCGGACCAGTCCAACTCACCGCCGTCGCTGGTGGATTAGCATCCGGCTGGCACGTCACACTGACCGCTTGATTCTCACTGACCAAAACTGACGACGACTGATTGCTCGCTCCAGTTATAAAACTGATCTTAGGCGCGTATTGCACATCCAATTGCAACGAATCTTGTCCCGTACCCAGCTCATTTGCCGCCGTGCACGTATACACGCCCCGATGCTGCCTGGTCACTTGTAGCGTCAAATTTTGTACATTCGATGTCGGCGCATTGGCTGGTGTCGATGATTCGAATGGCGAATACGACCAAACGTACGATCGAGCTGGTGGATTCGCATCAGCCGAACACAAAAGAACTGCTTCTTTCTCATCTTCGACTGCATACGGATTTGCTGGACCGGCAGTCACTTTGGGTGAATCTACAAAAAAAAGCACGCTTATTACTTGCACTGTCGCTTGGACATTCGAAGTAGTTCCTCTCGCATGCCGAGAACCAAACACTGAAATGCTTTGTGATCCTTCCTCAGTTCGTGTCCGTTTTCTACCTTCGGCCAGAGGCCACATCACCACAAACCGGGTAGAGAGCACTGAATGTCTATCAAAAGATGGCATAGTCCACATCCTATCCTTTCCTATTATTGCTTTCATGAAGATTTTTGCAAAAAATTAAATGTTTGCAGTTCTTTAAAAAACCCATAACTTTTCACATCAACTATTCTTGCGTATGTACAGGGTCCAACATAAATTCACTTTACACTGCCATAGCCATGCTGGGCCAGAATATATGCCGCACTTTGCACATTTCGTGTTTCATATCGAAGAAGTGCACTATTTAGATTAGGGAATCCTAATTGAACCACTTGGTCTTTGGCTAATCTTGCCTTCGTGAGATACGACCTCAGAACATTCGCTTCAAACCCTCTCTCGCATGCCCCCTTATTACGAGCGGTCGCTCATTGCCACTACACTACGCCTATCTCCACTACAGCAACATCAACTTACACTGGACGGCGAACCGTGACGACATGGCCTCCATGGGTGCCACAGCATCGCCCATCGCCTCGTTCCACACAAAACAACGCAAGTACTGATTGTTCTCTCGATACGAGACCGGCCACGATAACGAACTGACAGTCGGAGATAACAAATCGCTAGCATTCCGAGTTCGAGCCAACCCCGTCGCATCCGAGTTATTGGCGAACTTCCACGTAATCCTCGGCGGTGGATTCCCTCCAACCGATTGACATTCCAACTGAGCCAACTGACCTTCTCGCAACGGTGCATTGGTTTGACCACTGATTTGAGGCGGACTTGGTTTCACTAAAATAAAAGCACATTATAGAACATATGTCACTTTTTATCATGGGCTATCGACTAGGATGAAGAGAATTACAACCTGTGCTGAAGTGTCTAATCCACTGTTTTTCAACATATAAGACCCCTGAGCAGGAAAAAACGAAATACCAACTCCTTTTCTGTTTCTTTATATTACCCTTTCTACAGTACTGGCACCTCTGTCTTTTTCAATACTGACTTGGCTGCTCATTACTTCCGCAAATCCTACGTCATGTACAGAGCACTAAAAACTGATAGTGAGCAGAGCAGAGTTCCACATCTACATTTGGAAGACCCTATCACACTACGTTCTATCACCCACTCCAAGTTCATATTATCTCGACGTTTCGAAGTAACAGCATGTTCACTGTGCTTTGGCCAAAAGTTTCTGCACATTCGTTGTCTCTACTATGTCCCTAATTTCACCGCATTGACTTCTTTGTCTGCTGTGATTCCATCACATTGACTTTTATACTCCCCCCACGCATACCCACTCCGCTGTAATTACTTGCAATCTCCGAATGCAATCTCTTAAAACCCAAATCGATCAAGAACCTAATCTTATAAACCCACTTTTTGCCAAACAGGAAACTGCCCTCGCGTATCCTGTCCCCCCTCATTACGTATTCGCCTCTCGCGCAAGTGGCAACGTAAAATGACCACTTTGACAAGTGCCCGTCCACTTTACCCATTTCCTTCTACCTATACCCTGGATCGCGTGCTTTCGAGTGCTCGCGTCCGGACAAGGCAAACCCAGAGCATCCATTTTCTTCCGTGTACATTTCACAATAATACATCCCCAAACCTCGGACTATGAATGTTCAGTGCGCGGCACGCGTTATATTAGCTCTATATTTACCACCACCATCCACTCCACCTTTTCAAAACGCTTCCAAAACCAAACACCTGGCTCGCTTTTTACATCGATATGGCTAGCCTATTCAATTAAACCAGGTGCCTATTCGTCATCGTCAGTGCTGGGCTCCGATTAAGCTCGAACCCACGCGGATACGTTGGCTTCAGTCCTCCCCCCCCCCCCCCGAAATCGTCTTATACATTTCCTCATCGATTCATACAAAAATGAGACCCCTTTAATGTCCTTGCTTGAACGTGAAAAACAATCGCTCACCTTACACCGAGCCCACACCATTGTCCTGTGGCCTATTCACAATTCTCAATCGTGCATACGTAAGAGTCCCGATAAAAATTCCACATTTCCTCTATCGTCTACAGACATCCCATTTCCTTATCTGATTGACCGAATGGTCAATGCCTCGTCATGTTGGGGTGTCTCGTCACGGCCGCCATCTCCATCATACTATTGTGCTTAGTCCATTAGAAATTGCACACATGACGCGAAATCTGTCCACTTTCATACTCCCCCCTCCCGTCTGGTCACACTTCCGCCCGATGGTACCTCCCTCGACCCAGAAACTTGTTGTTTTGCAAGACGGGCCATATTTCCTCGATTAGGAGACTCAAGGGTGGCTGGCACCACCTTCTCCAAACCCCCAGTCAACTCCTAGGAGACGAAACGAATCACACATAATATCGCTTCAATTATCTCAAAGTGGATCCGAAGTTCAGATTTCCCCGTCCCCCATAATCTCCATTTGGAAGACGGGCCCTCTAAACAATAGCCCATTACACTACGTCCTCTCCGAGCAATGCAAACAGAAATGTGCCCCATCCCATATTCACCTATCACCCGTATCGACCTAGTGCTATCACAGAATAAACCCCGCTCTTCTACACGCTCAGTAGAACATGAAATCATCTCGTTTCATTACCAAACCCTGTAAAAAACTTATACTCTAGTCCCTCCTCGGAGTCGGTCAGAATGTGGAATTGTGCCATGACTCACAATCTTCGTACGCACGCGAGTTCGTTCATGTGGAACACGCCTCTCAACGCACCATATACGGTAACAGACCACAGGAAAACAGATTATCTTACAATGACATTTTTCCATTTCTACGAAAAAACCACGTTCCGAACAACCCGTCACTATAATTTTCTTTTCCCTTCTAGAAAATTAGTCTCATTTCTCCAAGGGGACGTTAAACCAATTTGTCACGCTCCTAAATTTTCTTCGACTCATAACAAAAAGTAATCCCTGACTACAGGCTCAATCAATATATACAAATTTCCAGACTACCAAAAAGTTCGTTCCTATCCATTTATCTCAGTGCAAGGTCGCCTCTATTATACTGTCCCTCACCTACACCTCAGCTATGCTATGCGGTCAACCCCTTCAGTTTCGTTTCGTTCATAATAGGACCCGACTCGGGGGCGGTGTACTGGCCTTCATCGCGTCCACCTCCGCCTCCCCCCCCCCGCATTGACCCGTTTCCTACTCCCTCACTGTACGCCTAGGCCATAAGCCAACATTGGACCCTACGTTTTGCTAAATCATTTTCCTTCATCCATATACGGTCAGCCAGGCCAAAACGCACCTGTGGCCGACACATAGGCGGCGGCCCAGACTAAACCACGCCGAAGCACAGGTCGGCGTAAACGATCGAAAAACAAGACACCATCCCCAGCCATTCTATTACTATACTCAATACCAACAGACCGATAGCAAATGTTGTCTGGCTTTAACTCAAGTCAAAAACCACACCACACACCTAGTTTAAAAAATTTTTAAACATCCCAGTCTTTTTTATTCAATAAAACCTTTACCAGATTTGTCTAAATAAACAGTTCCATTCTATTCTCACTTCCAAATCAAACAGTCAAAAAATTACCACCCCTGGCACCGAGTCATTCATTGATTAATCGTCTGTCTGCACTCGTCCACCCCACCCAATGAAAAGAGCATATGAGTGACATGTGTACGTGTTACTGTTAGCAACAGACGGTCCCATGGCCCCGAGGATGTCAAGTCCTCCCCCCCAGCCTTACCCAAAACGACCACTTGGGCCACAATCGATTCTTTGACAAATCCATTCGGTCCCAACAGCTGGCAATAGAATCGTCCGTTGTCTTCAGTGAATGTGACATTACGCATTCGCAAATTGTAACACCCATGGCACGATGTTGTTTCCAATTCATATTCAGGTGACAGAAAATTATTCGGTCCTTGACTGATAATTCGAGGCGACCCATTCTGTATCACTTTCACCCAAACTAATTGATATTGCGAATCTTGAGCGTATTTAGCTGTCGCTGCACACGGCAAATTCGGTCCAGGTTCACCAGATCGAACGAAATAAGGCGTCGGTTGCGGCTGCGCTTGAAAATACTCCCCATTATCGCTACCGTCCAACGACGTTGCGAACTGTTGCCCTGATCCTAAAAATAGACAACAATGTAATACGCCGGTCATCTGTCATCCCAGATCACTCCAATCGGAGCGAAGACTACTCCACTCAGATCGGATAAGAGACCACAGAGCATTACTACCGGACAAGGGCCTCCTTCAATCGGACAAATGATCACTGTTTCGATTAGACCAGAGACAGTTTCATCACCTGAACCACACAATACACTGATCCTACCAGACCAAAGAGTACTCCTATCGGACCTGAGACTACTCCGATAACGCACACACTATGATTGACCCACAGAGCACTTGAATCGAACTGAACTAGACCATGCAGTCACGCAACGTCTCATCCACCAACCATCAGACCATCCAAGCGCAAGGGTTACATCACACTCCGCTGCGGATCTTATCAAAACCTAAGCGCGTCTTTCCCCTTCCGCCTTGCTCCGTACTTTCACTTTCCAGTCAGCTTTTCCACATTTCACAACCCCTACTTTCTCACGCGCGCCTTTTCGTCCTACATTCTCATTCCTGCCTTGCCTTTTCTTTCCGAAACGAATGCTTTTTCCAAAACTAAAAGAAATCGAACACGCATCCCTTATATTGGAAATTGGCAAAATGGAACTGCGCTGTTTGCGCCACTAAATTCTCCTAATGTAACCTTGAAGCGATAGTCATCATTCGCACCCATGTACACAATGCCATACCTACTACACCATATACTTCGTTCTCTTTCATTTACTCCACAAAACGCGCCAAAGCGGAAACCTTGTTCGTGCCTGCACTACAACAACAACAACAAAACGATCCTACCAACCAAAAACTACACCAACCACTCCCGAACGATAACTGTTTCCCAAGGGTGCCCCTATTCTACAACAATGCCAACCATCCTACAATACTCTACCAGTCTCCTCTCACCGCAAATAATAGTATTGAAATGGAAAAACAAGGACAGCGTTTATTGCCAAAAAAGTAGTTAGTGCCTTCTACAAAATGGACAAGTCGACCTTGGTTCGTTTTCTCTTTTCTCTGCCCTCCTAATCGTCCGTTTATGCAAAGAAGGCCAACGACACACCACCATTTCGATCCCTCTCTGATCGCCTTACAATAAGAAGTCATTCCACCCTCGGCTCTCTACCCTCAACATGTATTTTATTAGATTCCAACCCATTACTCAAATCCAATAAGATTCCTATAATCAAATTTCTCGGTCATCCCCAATTGCATTCTCAAAAAATTAAATCTACCACTTAACCCCGCCCCCCCGCACCATCCCAATTCACACCCCATGCGTCTTCGCATTTCAGTAATACAATCCAGCCTTTTCAAAATGCCAATTTTCAACGATAACTATTGTATATGGCCGAATAATTACAATACTTCATGCCTGCTCATTTACATATCCAGCTCGTTAGAGGCCCTTTTTTCGTTCCTCCTTCTTCATTACATTACAACCACCACTCATCGAACAAGCTATTGCCGCACGTGCTGCTCGTCTCTATTTGCATATTAAGCTAACAACCCAACATCCGCTGTTTTCTACTAAATCACACCAAACCCCCCTCCCTCGGCTTTACCACCCCAGTACAGTATATTATACCCTACCTAACCTCAATAAAAACCTGCGTCACGCGAACCTGCTGGTCCTTCACAAAACATGCATGAACTATGGAAAAAAATCCCCTCTTCCCAAATCAAACAGGCCTCCCAGTTCGGCTAAGGACCAACGCTAAAAAAGGGCCTAATGGTTTCGGTCCCTTGTTGACATTCGCTCACTTTTGTTTACCAACCAAGGCCTACACCACACCACACCGCTCTCCCATAAATACCGACTCCGTGTCCTACACTAAATCCACATGGGAGGCCCGTGACCCGCCAATGTTTCGTGTTTCTACACTTTTTCTACAAAACACCCTAAAGTGGTAAGCACCTGTTTCAAACCACCCTGACAAAGTGTCCAAATTTACTAAGCGCCTAAAGCATGTGCCATATCCTATTACCTCACACATCTCAGTAGCCCCGCACGACACCCTTGCCACCTGACTGGTTACGAACAACGCCACGACATCATCACCTTCCACTGCCTTGAATCCTGTTTTTCTCAACCGCCAAATACAAAAGACAAAAAACCCTTCAAATTCTATTTGCTTGACACTCCCTTCATAACCAGCTACTCGTCAACACGAATGGCAACAGGTCAACTTAGTTCGATTCATAGCAGCTTCGCTTGATCGCTCGGCCACTTTTCTACCTGGTCACCTAGCACTGGCATCTATTCACCAATCGCCGCTTATTCATTTGCCTATTCACCCTGGCATTGAAAGAGATGGATCGTTTTTCCAACCCAATTCTAATTTTATCTTTGCCAAAGCATTAAAAATCTTGTTTTTCGCAAACCTCACACTAACTGATAGAAAAGATGAATAACCTTTACTTTTTTCCTCCAACCTATTCTGCATATAATAGCGCAGCTGGTTTCATTTGTTTTTGTTTGTATTTTCTTTTCCAACTTTTAGGCGCCAAGTCAAGTAAAGGTCATTTTCTGATTGTTCAAATAAACCGCATTTGAACCATAGCATTGCACCAAGTGTAAGCACCCAACTGTGTTTACGATCGCAGTCCACCTACAGCCGTCGTGTTCTGCGTCATCATCCAAGGCCGTCGCACCCAAGCAATATCCCGCCGACTCGTCCATAACATGTCAAAAGTGATGATGGTCAGAGTCGTTTCCAAAACGGTCCCCATCTTCGCTCATTTCAAATTTTTCTTCAGAACACATTGCTCGTATACTATTGACACCCTCGAGTTCCTGACTAGTGACTGCGCCTTCCTTATACGAGCGCAAGAAGAAATTCGTCTTTACTGCCTACTCGTTCAATATATCACAACCCCTACAGCGCGAGGTACCACGCCACACCGACACCTAACCCCCAGCCGTCATCGACCTTGGACACGCGTCGTATACCTTCCCCAACACTACCAACTTTTCATTGCCCCCTAAACACAATGCATACACAGCCCATATTTGGAACGTAAAGAGCGACGGGCGGTCGCGTCGGTACCAAGAAAACGCCGTCAAATCGTCAACACGACAGACACCGACCCGATCGTCCTACAGGTCGACAACTCGCCCCAATCCCTACAAGAAATTAAGGCCGATTCATTCGCCCACCTTCTCCTCCTTTTCCAATCCAAAGAAGCGTACACAACACAAGGGTCATCTACCATTCTAGAACTAGGCGCCGTCTCCCTCCTCCCAATCGCCATTACGTTATGCCTTCTCGCAGTTTGCATACAACCTTCACTCCAAAATAGGACACCAAAACCAAGCCCCTACTCTGTCCCCCGTGCCAGTGTAAAGTATACAACAATCGTTTATCACCAATCCATCACTGCTATCAACACAAGTAGCCCCTATTTCCTTTCAATTCACCATCACGTACCAAGCGCCAAATGGCCTCTGTTTACGCATTCACACGCCCTCAATCAATTTCTCCGAACCGGATACTTGTGCGCATTAGCTTCACGACACACAACTAGCCCCATTTCTTATTGGCCCTTAATCCAATGATGACTACTGACACATTACACCCACAGCTAATAGCGCATGTCCAACGTCTCGTCTGTTCCCCCCTTCGATCAAACGGTCATTAGGAAAACATTTTTGACGTTTTCTTCGTGCCAGTTACATACTCGCTTGTAAAAACATATCCTCCGGCCAAATTTTCCGTCATAGTACATAAAATTAGACATTCTAAAACTATGACTCGCCTAAATTCCACACCACTATCTCGCCATGTATCTAACTTGGTTCGGATTATCCACTTTCTTCATCAACCCACCCCACCGACTAGTTTAACGCTCTAAATGCCAAAAATATATTCGCATCGTATCTCCAACCAACCTAACATCCCCATCCACTACATCACACCGCACTCCCCCCCCCCCCGTCCAAATTTGGGCAACGGCGAAACAAACTATTCGAATCCGCAGAGTCCAAGAACCCCATAATTTCTAACACATCCCCAAAGACTCGTCAAAACTAAAAAAAACCCTATCCCACAGTTGACCGACCTAAGTAAACAAACACAGCAGCAACCGGTACAGCAGGAAGCCATCCCTCCATCTAGTCATTCCACATTTCTCACACTGATGCGACTACTTTTTTGCAAAATACACAACTTTTGAGCAAAACTCGTTCTACTCTCTTCCCAGATACGTGTGCTCATCTATTTGCAAACTATTCTCTTCCAAATTCTCCAACTCCTCTTCGATAATCGGCTTTTGACGGCTGTGTTTCAGAGCCCAATAAGCGGAACGAGAGAGCGCGAAGAAGCTAAAGCAAATTCGTTTTTGGACGCCGACAATTGGGGTGGGGTCCTAGTGGACTGGACTTATGATGAAGCGCCAAAACGACAACAGCTGTTCTCAAACTGTGTATACAAGCAGCTTTTGCTGCATTTGTTGTTGGTCATCATCAAAAGCGGGGCGACAATTGTATATCGAATAGAAGAAAGACAGGACACACTTTTTGCCTTTTGTCGCCGTCCATGTTGTTCGAGTATTGAATAGAGACCAAGATATTTTTAAACGTGCCAAACACTATACTAAAAGAACGTTTGCTCAACTTTTCTATGTACAGCTCCATCATCAATTGCCCCGCGCGTGTGTTCGAATCATCGACCAAGCCCAGCTAAATGACCAATAAGAAGCCGATTTAGAAACGAGAAATTGCCGACCCGACAATGATGGCTATGCATAGTAACAATGGGTCCTAATTTTGTAAAAATAACTTTTATCTCCGTCCACATTCATAGACGATATCCGATCCGTGTGCCAACTTTAACTTCATCTTTCATGGCAAATCATGTCCACGATTTTCCTAACCCGACCTGACCCAGCAGAAAAAGGGAGTTACTCATTCGATAAGTTGCGAAATTAGGCCAACAATCCCTTTAAGTTTTACCTAAATACCTCAGGCCTCTAGGTCAACCAGTCGACCCTTGGTGTACTCTTGACAAAATGTTGAACTGTGATCGCGTAAATCGTACAAACATCTTAGAAAAAACCATGTCAGATGCCAAGTCTATATGATAGGATTAAACGGTTCACAAAATTCAAGTGATCAAGAGGGTAGGTAAAAGAAAAAACATTTTTGGAATCTTTAACTCTCGACCTGCATATCCCACGCTTTTACGAATATGGTCGATTGCATTGACGAAAAATTATTCGTGCTTGAATAGTTTTTCACTTTTTGCCTTTTCCGTCTGGGAACTCGACTTTTTTTTCTTCAATATCCCAACAAATAGTATGGAATCGGGGATTGATAGGGGAAAGTAGTCTTTGGTAATAATAGAAATGACGAATACCTTGGAATGGTTTCGCTCCATCCCCTCTCTTCATGCGCTTAGATGATTTCGAAACGAACCAACCGTTTCTGGAATCGGACATTTTCCAAACCATTCAACTTCTCAATTCTACGAACGAACATTGAACACCATCTTTCCCAGAAAAGGGAAAAAAACCAGTGCACGTAAATCGACCAAAAATTACGGCCAACCAACTCGCTTCGTCCGTTGGACGAAAACGCGGTCGCACCATGCCTTTTTTTTTCCTCATTTCACTTACGCCTTGCGCATTTTCCATCCAACTCAAACTATGCTCGCGAGGAACTGTACTGTGAAAATTACTGTCAACACTGAACTGCGTCCATCTTCACGAACCTTAACCATAGAACCAATCGAGTGGACTCGAGAAAAAAAGCCTCGTCTTTCCAATCTAACGTTTACTAGATACTGCCTATGTGCCGCGTGATGGATCCTAAAAGTTAGGTTTTCACCTACAGTTTGTAGCTGATGCCACGCAGGTGCCTAAAAAATTTTCACATCAAAGAAAGACATTTACAAATACCATAAAAGGTATTTTCGCTGGCCGATAATCAAGCAGGTGCGAATTCGACGGCCATAGTTCAGAAACCCTAGTCAAGACGCGTGGAGAAAGTTCACGTTTTGCAAAACTACAGTGGAAGTACAGGAGCCAGTTCCGATCCGAGGAGGAAATTCAACAGAAAAAATTCCATCTTACGCCCGTCCTCGCTAAAGTCCAGCGCATTTCCGAGAAGTCCAGAAATATATTTAAAAAAAGTAAACCTACACTCACCTGTATGAAGGAGGCATACGATCAACAATAGGGCTGTTCGAGATAATCCTCCAGAGCCAATTCGATAAATTCCATCCATTTTCATAGCAGTTCTCTCTTCGGAATTCGAAGAAACGTATGAATCGACACTTTTTCGAGCATTGACCGTTTTCCGCCTTGCAATCGGCCTTCCTCCACAGTCATCGTTCGCAATATGGCAACAGTCGAGACAATGAATCATTGCTTTACGCTTGGCTAAATATTTCCGCCTCGTCGATAGTCGTTCGATGACGCGGTCAGCATCAGAAGAGCCAAACAGTTAGCCAATGGTCCAACAAGGTGAGCAATCGGAATCAGATGGTTTCTCGGGCCGATAAAATACTGTATGATTTTCCAAATCGATGCTTAGCTACTATACGATGTACCGTAACAGATTAGAAGAGAGCGAGCGATCGAAAGACGAAGAAAGTAAGCAATAAAATGGTAATCGCAAAGTTTTTCGAATCCGAGACGGATTTTCACGCAGTACTTGCCCAAAACAAACGTCGCCGACCGAACTGTCGGTTGGCAATATCCTTGGTATGCGCCTGCCTACCTGTGCCCGTCGTCTTCGATGCAGGCACACGTAATATGACAACGGCCGTACACTACACAACAAAAACGCCAATACGATCGACACGTCGTTGCGCCCAACCGGCTTCCCGGTCTCGTTACAAAATGCACACTGGATGGAACCTGGCGACGACCTGCCTGGCACTGGCCTTTATCGGTCGCTAGGTGATGTTTTGCGAATCCGCCGTCTCGGCCTCGAACCAACACAACGAATGCACGCCGCCTCTCTCCGACGACCGGCCTCGTAGCGCGTACCGTAGCCTCGCGCTCGTTTTGATGCGCAGGCATCAATTAGCATAGTTTGGAATGGATTGAGAAACGGTGTGCGCGGAAAAATTTGCATAGATGTGCTTCGTTCATGTGGTGATCATCGTCTTGTCAGCGGAATTATTCCACCCCGAGCCAAGAAATCTGTTGGAGCTTTGGAAGGCAGGTAAGTAGTTTCCAAACATTTGATTCTGACCGAAATATGATTGTTGTCCCTGGTGTTGGGAGGTCAGCTCACCCCATCATTGGTTTGTTTGTTGGCGCGGCTGGCTTGTGTATTTCTTGCCCCTAATCCTGCTGCGAATGCTTATCAGCTTGTTTAGTCATGCTGTTAAGCATATACATGTGGATGTGGCGCGTGCTGTTTACTGACAATGAGAGTACAGCATGTGTCACTCTTAGAATACTGTACGCAAGCAAACCGGACTATTTAGGGAAGTGGTACTGTAGGTACAGATCTGTTGGTGTTTCCAGCTCTGTATAATTGATGGGTCAGTTTCTAAGCAATTCGGACGATGACGAGCTGGTCGATTCGGCAGAAGAGGCCGGAGTTGGTGATATCCGAAAACAAGCCTTGGATGTGAAACGTGTGGCTGCTTTAACATGGCCGGAATTCGTTGCTTGTGTCAATTTGCTAAATGAGAGGTAAGTTATGATATGTCATAAAGCACCTGTGAGTTTGAAGTTTAGCGACAGAGAAATTTTAGAATTCTTGGTCTTGCATGAACAGCTCCTGTAACTCGATTGTTTTGTTTCAGATGTAAGCAAATGGTCGACGATCAAGGAAAGCATCTTATATTTGCTGTAAGGAAAGGCAGCACGGAGACATATCTGTGGAAAGCTACTGTCCAAATTTGCTGCATGAAAGTAAAAACTTCTTCTAGTGAATCTTGCTTATCCGAAAAATGTGTCACTTTTCAGTTCAACACCATTACCAACAAGCCTGAAACATTCAAGTGCATGAATCTTCCGAAATTTCTTCGCGTGTATTCTTCATTAATCGGTTTGATTAATGAATTGCCAAATTCTTCACCCGATGGTTCAGGTGGCGAGGTTTCGGAAGAAGCTTCTGGTTCTTCGACTGGCTTGGCTAGTACAAATGTTTGGCATCGACACTACGATATCAATGCATCAATGCTTATGGACAAGTAAACACAAGAAGTTACTATTTTACTAGTTCTGTATGATTTTTCTGTTTCAGGGTCGACACTCTAGAATCCTTGGCTCTCGATCGTCAAGATTCTTCGTCTTCAGAGTGTACCATTTGCATGGAGAGGAAGCCGGATGTAGTACTGCCGTGCAGTCACGCCTATTGCCTCCCTTGCATTGAGCAATGGTAAGTCGGCTTTCTGTTCATGTTCGTCTTTTACCACATCACCAAACGTAGGCAGATGAAGTTTGACAATCTCCATGAATGTATGGTGAATCAGATTTACTGGGCGATTGTTCGACTCGCGGTCCAGTAAATCATTTCTTGCGTAATGTGTGCCTTCACCCTCGAGTGCGCATAAGCTATTGGTGATGTGGTAAAACATGAACACGAGTGTTTCTTGTGGTTCTGATATGCTGTCATGTACACCTTTCCTTTGTTTTTCGAAAAGAATTCATTATCTTTCAGGAACGTCAACAATCACGACTGTCCAATATGCCGTGCAGATATTCGAAGCACTGACGAGGCCTGGGTCATCTCGGACTACCCTGATAAGCGTGAATTTACGGATTATCTTCTCCAGCTGACCGATTGATGAAATTTTTCACCAAATTGGGCGTATACTAACTGCTTTCAGTCATATGTGAATTAACGGGTGTGTTTGAAGATTTATATTTTTCGAACGCGGTCTACGATAAGCTAATTTGTTTTGCTTTTGTACAAAAACCGAATTATTATGATCACGATCTGATTGGGATTTAGTGCCTCCTAAGGAGGGGAAGGGTTGACGGTGAAACAAGGGGTATTCTAGGGCTGTACTGCATGCATCCATGAACTATCCGTACCATTGACATGTGGTCTCAGGTCAGAAAAGTGAGCGGTCGCAGCCTTCCAATCTGCCCTACTGATCACCCATTCACCTGAGCTGTGCCAACTGTGCTTAACAGAAGTGTCTGTGATTCGCAGTCGTTCTCAACCGCACTCGGTTCACACCGATAAGCAATATGCTGCCCGAATGTCTCCCCTGGAGTCCATGATACAATGTCATGTATGGAGTGCAGCAGTGTGTCCGATATGACCCAATGATCAGTGGCTAGTCGCAAGGAGCCCCCTGGCATTCATTGCACCAACAGGCACCCATCGAAACTCCGACTTCCTCTGGGGTCGCCCTACAAGACTTTGCTTGCTTATTCAATGTGTTTCCTTGGCTTTGGAAAGCTAGGTGACGCCGAGGACCAAACACTGCTGCGGGTTGTTGTGGTGTAGTTGGTTTCTTTCTTGGTGGACCGTCCACCTGTCAAGGGGCACGGCAAGTGACCACCACACCATACCAGTTAGTGCTTGCCCAAAGTACAGCGTGAATCGATGGTACGAATTACAGAATGGAAGACGAGCCGTAGAGCGACTTTTACTTCGCATAAACGTCTGACTCACAAATACACGCCATTCCCGCCATATACCGTCAGAAATTTACTACATAACAGAGTTCAAAAATATCAAATTACATACTCGTACTATCGGCCAAGTCCGTCCTATACTACAGTATATCCAAACAAGACAAAAATTTGCACTGGTTCCGTCTCAATACTCTGCTCCAAGCACCCTGCTCATCACCCACACCCGACATCAATGCTATGATAAGAAAGAGTGATCTCGCAGCTTCTGCATCATTTTAGAGACGATCGAGAAAACGCACAGGCCGCAACACTACTGCCCCTGGCCGTCGAGGCTGCCGACCTGAAACACTGCCGGAACCATTAGCCACTCCCTGACCACCTGCCCATCTGACAACTTACCCGTCCGCTCCAGTCACGTCCTCGTTGACACTAGGCCCCACCACGTTCTCGGCGTCGATCACTTCGCCCTTGAAACATCGTTCGAACATAGTCCACAGTTCGTCGACGTGCTGCCCCGTCAAATCTTCGTAGTTGCTGTTCATGGCTGCTCGCTGATTGTGCTTCAATCGTATGTGGACGCCAATATAAGTAAGGTTCTTATTTTTGAATTCGCACAATTTGCATTTGAACAGGGGGAATGGCAAATGGAAATAGACGTGCTTCAAGCACGATCGTTGCATAAATGACTTATTCGCAAGGGCCAACAATTTCGAGCACAAATTGCAAGAAATGTGGTTTTCAGTGCGACGCTGTTTCAACAGCCCTCGGCAACGACTGAACAGATTCTTCCCCGATTGCGGTTGCCTGTAACGACACAGAAAAAGAATAGATGTCAGCATCGACTGATCCGACCCTAAGCCTGGATCCTAACGGGGATGATGTCTTTGGCACCGCGCCCTCACCAACCTTCTCTGTTTGTCACACCCTTCAAAAGGACAGGAGAGCTAAGCAGCGCCTAAAGCGGGATTCAAAATGCTGATTCAAGAGGAAAAACGGGATTTTTCCATTATAGTACGACACCCCATATCATATCCCAGCAAATAAAGCGCGAAACATTTCAGTTACCAATCCAGCAAGTCCCGCAGTCAGATCGGATCGGGAGCCGATTGACCCCCCCCCCCCGCCCCCCGGTTTAGCCGGATCGGTCGATGCTAGAGATGAGCATAGGTGGCGACAGCCCCTGATATCATTAAGCTCCCTCCCAGTTTGACCACTAACCCTTGGGGGGGGGGGGGGGGGGGGCCGGGTCTGACAAACTCCAGCAAAGTTTTGACGATACTTACATCGCGTGTTGCACTGAAGCATCGCCGCCTCCTCCATTATTCACCTGGCCGTGTTGACCATTTACAATCTCCGCTCCTTCCTGGCCACCTTGTTCGACTGGACGAAATATCTGGCCAATCAAGTCGTTTAAGACCAGCTTAACCGCAGGAATCATGCGCTTATATTTCACCTGGAAAAACAAAACCCGCACGGAAAACAATAACAAAAACTGAAAAGATGCATATCCTTCGGAAAAAATGGATCACAAAATTCTATGGATGTTCTTAGAAACCTCTATGCTACATAGAATTGGGGAAATGGTACCAATAGGTCGGAATGACTTCTTTGGGTTTGGGATATTTTTTCAAAGTTCTCTTTTTAATTATCAATCATTATGTATAAATTCAAATTACTCAATGAATACGCTGTCTCGACAGGGACTAAATACGCCCACACATAGGTAAGCCATGCCGAGCTGCCAAGCTAGGGGCCACAAGTGAAGGACGTCCACCCTAGGGGGATGGGTGGGGGTCAGCGTAAAGTGGATGGGGAGGGGGAGGCTGAAGCTAAGTGGACGTCCACTTTACAAAATTGGTGGGAGAAATCTCGGAAAATTACCAAAATTATTATAGTTAAAAGGTACTAGATAAAAAATACTGATATTCGAATCATCAAGCGTCGATCCAAGGACTCTTCGTCGGGTGACTCAGATCGATCATATTCCAGTTTGTACCACGATATTAAGATCGATTACCGCCACCGAACCTGCCGAACTGAACCAGGGCCAAGCCGAACCAAGCCGAACCGAACCAGGACCAGCCCGCGTGTCTTGTATCATTTCGCACTGACTGACATAACAGTGCAAAACTACAAAAGTTGGTAATTCGAATCTCGGACAATCATAAACTAGGAATTATCGTGGGTGTCCCTTGATCTTCACTTAAATCGAACAAGCTGTTGAGCTTTGCGACAACTTGTCCAGTTTATCCTAAGCAGCAGGAAAGCTGCGGTTTGTTTCGATCCTGGTTCAGACCTGGTCTGGTCCTGGTTCAGCTGCAAAAGCTTGTTTGGTTGAACCTGGGAGGAAAGGGATCGATAATTCCCCCACTCGCTATTGTCTACTGGAGCCAGGGTTACATTTATTTGTTCCGTCGTTGGGACGCCAGAGTCGATCTGATCCTGCCTGATCTGATACTGATCCGGCCCCTAGCGTGGATCCCAATCTCGATGGGGCTGATTCGCTTCAAGAAATGAGATATATAAGGGTGTGACGTCTTTGACACTACGCCCTCACCAACCTGCCCTCCTGCGAGCCTGTTTTCTCGCTGTCACTGTTTCTGACCACTTCGAAAACTCAGCAGAATTAACATGCACCTAAAGCGAGATTTCATACCAGTTTGGGAGAAAAATTATGATTTATCAATTGTACGTAGTACGTTAGACATCATTGTTTTCAAGCACTAGGAGGCGAACAATTTTAGTTGTCAGTCCAGTAGATGCAGCACTCGGATCAGACTGAAGACCAATTACCATCATTTCGGCGGATTGGTCGACGCTGAGTGAAATGATATTTTAGAATGAATACATGCTACGGAGGCGGGGTCCGCTAAAGTGGACGTCCATTTTAAGGCGAAATGGATGGAAGGTGGATAGGGGGAGGGAGAATAAAAAACACGCGTTTTTTGGTGCACGTCCTTTTTGGATGGCCTCCACAGAACCACTGAACTGGCCGAACTGAACGAGGACCTGCGTTTTGGAGCTGAACAAGGACCAATTCCTTGTATTATTTCACACTAACTGAGTAGTAAATGGCTTCTAGTGAAAGGACATTCATAAAGGGGGAATTATCGTGAGTCTTTCTTGACCCTCACCGCAATCGAACAAGCTGTTGAGCTTTGCTACAACTGGTCTGGTCTATCCCTAGCATCGGACCGATCCGACCCTAGCCTGGATCTCGATTCCGGCTGATCCGCTTCGAATGTGATGGGGATGACGTATTTGGCACTGCGTCCTTCCCAACCTGCTGTTTTTTTTGCTGTCACAGGTAGACTTCTCCAGAGGAAAAGGAGAGACTAGCGCCTAAAGCGGGAGCTGATAGAAAACGGGATTTCCTCATTATAACGCAGTATGTCACCTTATTTTTTCCAGCAGATAAAGCGCGAAAAATTATTTTTGTAATGCGGCCGATTTACCCATCGGATCGGTCGATGCTGGGTCTATCCTGACTAGCGGCAAGAAAACTGTGGCTTATTTCGATCCTAGTTCGTTTAAAAAATGCCACCTGGTCCAGGTTCGAGTGCTGATTCGGCCAAACCTGGGCTGCTACAGGCTTTGATAAACGGATGGTACCTTCCAGCTTTTGCCTTATTTGTGCAAAATCCCGATGCCTAAACGTCGGGATCGAGAGGGGTCAAATCCCGACCTATGGTTGGGAACCCATAACCGGAAGAGGCAATCGCTGCCGCTCTTACTGTAACTTCCGGGCCGCATGTCGGGCTGGTTTCCAAATGATCGTCGGCGTCTTGAATATCGAAATATTTTCGTCCGCACGTTACGCAAGTCAGCGTCGAAAATGTTCCTCCGCCGTGAACGATGGCCGTGTGACGTTCCATCACCGATCGATCGGCAGTTCGAAGCATTGGACGATGAAGAGAAATGCATTCAAGGCACTCGTGCACGGCGGCCATGATCGCTTGCACGATTCGATATCTTGAGCCGATGTAGCTTATCTAAAAATATTCGATATAATTAAAAGAAATCAAACTTCAGGTTCAAACCCTGCTCGAACGCGCAAGATGGCTAATACAGATTTATCTGCGGAACTTACCGCAGGAAAAATGAGAAAAAAACGGGGAACGCGGAAAGCACATACCGAGAAAAGGCGAAAAGGAGGAGAGTTGGAGGGGAAAATTATGGCCTAGTGTATCGGGCATAGCATACACCCACCGAAAACTCCGACCACTGCTGGTGAAACCTCGCCAAAAAAAGCATACCGCCAGTCGTAGACAAAGGCAATCATCAGAGGCCCCCCAGCGCCTGCAAAGGTTGGGGAACAGGAAGAGGCTGACAGTTTGTCTGGCCACAAAGGTGGCTGTCCGGGGTCGAAAGATTATGCAGGCTAGGTTATCCATGGCAATTGCAGACCATAAACTCGAATAGCCACACCCTTATACGGCCATCTTGCCCACCTTTGTGGACTTCCGCTGTCCACCAGTCGGTAGAAGTCGCGACGACACTGGGCAGGATCTCGCCAACGAGGTCTTCCTCGCCTTCTGACTACTGCAACGAGGGGCCAGCTTCGACCGAACCAGGACCAACCCGCGTGACTTGTGTCATTTCACACTGACTGACAGCGCAGAAATGGAAAAGTTATGAGCTCAAATAGCTTCTGATGAAAGGAAATTCGTCAACTAGGAATTATCGTGGGTGTCACTTGATATTTACTGCAATCAAACATGCTGGTGAGCTTTGCTACAACTTATTTGGTGCAGCCTGGTCCAGCAGAAAAAAACTGTGGGTTACTTCCATCCTGGTTCAGTCGGTCGGTTCAGTGCTGGTTCATTAAAAATAGCCACCCGGTGCGGCTATAAAAGCCGGTTTGATCAAAACCTTGTCCAATTTCGCACCCCTTACTGGATGGCCTATTGGGGCCTCGGGCAAAGCCATGTCGAAACTTGACGTTTCTGACAGAGAATCTGGACCTGTCTTTAGACAAGTCCCTTGAGCTGGAGACCTCATACCCGACTTGGAAGCCCAGAAGCGCATACATCACAGCAAAACGCTAAACTATGGGCACCCGTACTGGGGTCTCTGCTACCTACCAGTGAATACTGTACTTCGCTGAGCTAGGCTCAACGATCGCCCAAGCAATCCATTGTTTCACAATCAGATGGAAACGTCGATGAGTCAAAAGGCGCCGAGTACGTCGCAGCCGGACGACATATCCTAAAGAACTAGTCGAGTTGCGTTTGAAGAACCAGCAGGTGTTTGGCTAGCTGGTCAAAGATGATACGGTCGTGTCGGAGGTGTAGTGATATTGATCAGTCTAACTGGTCCTTCATTTGCATAGGCACTAACCTGTTTTCTACTGACCATTAGGTGCGTATGTTGGGGTCAGTCTGTGTTCTGCCGCCAACAAGAACAGACGGTCGTGCCTGCCTCGCTTTCCATCGTTAGACCTGCACCCTAGTCGAGCCCCACCCCCTACAAAAACAGTGTAGAAACATGCTGTCAACCAGCACAGTGCCTATTCTACATAGGCACTGTTTTTGTCGATCAGAAGAAGATCAATGAGGGAGGCAAAGAAAACAAAAGCCCTTGCATTTGGAAGATAAGGTGGAAGTGTCCAAGGCTTCCGACGGCCAAGTTTCGATATGAAAGAGGAGAGCACGACCAACAGCTCTCTGAAACGACGGTGATGAGCTAGTGCAAGTAATGATTTTCCATGCGTGCAGTAGGTAGTCCCTGATGGAGTCTGTTGATCGTGAGAGTGCGTGCGACGTTGCAATGTACGGTACTGTAGGAGGTCCTAAGGCAAATACGAGTACCCACAGTAAAAGTAGGACATATCAGGCAGTAAAGCTTGTTGGAGACATGGCGGATTCTCGGGCCACTGGAACCTTCCCTCGGTTATGGACCAACAGACAGAGACAGAAGAAGGAGTGCAGAAGTGGCATCGCGTGCAGGTTTCATTTAGGTGCTTAGATAGCAAGTAGCGTGCTTCGATGCGGACATCGATAGTGCTTTGGACAAGGGTCCACCCTCCAGAGATCTACTGAACGCACTTATATGCCTTGTAGGATGAGAGCGAGTCAGTCCTTTTTCAATTTCTTCGTGATGAGAGGAAGGAATTCTGCACTTTCCGCATTCATCACGGTACGTAGTCTGCTTCTGTGTTTCTTCTCTTTCCTCTTTTCTCGCTGTTTTTGGCGGACATTTTTTAGACAGCCGTGGCTCCTTTTTGCCTTTATTTTAAATATGTGAAGCTCTGCCATTGTTTGATAGTTAACACAGAGAACCCAACATCTTTCACCCATGCTAAATCCACAGCTACCTTGCTTTTTGACGAAACAGACAGAAGGAGATGAGGTTGTTGGGTGTTGGTGCCAAATATATATGGAATTCACTGATACGCTGTCTGATGCTTTAAATCGGATGCTATAGGACGATAGGCCGCCCTTTGACCACGTGGCGTTTGATCATTGGGTCCAGTGCGGACTGGCATGGGTTCATAGGGGCGTGAAAATTAATACTTCAAAGTAGATCCGCGTGGGGTCATAATGTAATTAATTGCCTACAGTAAGTAGAACATGGACTCTTTTGACTGAAGTGAGATAAGTTTAGCCTCGCTGTTAAAGACGGCGCCTTGACAGTTTGGACTCCTTGAGCGCAGGGATAATGTCAGTGAATTTTTGCAGTTCGTTTTCCGCAGCAAATCGCATCAATGATTCTTCGCTCAGCATTGAGCAAACCCAAGCAAATCAGGATCTTCAGTCATAAAGCGTGGACAGCAAAAACCAACCTGCGATCACTGATAACAAAATGTAGGTACTGACTTTGTAATATATGATCTGCACAAAATGGTTTTTCTAGATGTCTGCACATATCCTAGGCCAGAAGAACACAAATTTTTTGGAGGTGCGCTTGTATCCCTAGGAATGCCCTTTACAGGTACAGTTTGGTTATTTATAGCGCGTGTTATGTGTGTTGTTGTTTGCGAGTTGGCGCGACAGCTCTTCTTCGCTCTCGTGTCGGCGGGTTCGGGATGACCTTACGAGCGAGCGGTCCAAGGCCTTCAATCGCCCAAGCCTGGTAGAAAGGCTTATTCCCGCAGAGTATCGATCACTGAGACCCCGATTCCTCAGGCGTGTTTGCCGCGCCTCATAAGAGTGCCTGCAACTGCTCTGTGCAATGATACACTAGCCAGGCTGCTGGTCGAATGCACCTGGTCCTAAGATAATTTCAGATTATCACTCATCCCATATGTATTTGCACTTTCAAAGAGTTACGGTTGTCCTGCATCCAAGACATGCAGTTAGGCAGTCATCATCGCTTGCACAAACAGCTCCACAGCTAAAACAACAGCCGATAATGTTGGATTAGTCCTGCGGGGTCCAGTCTCACTAAGACTTACAAGTGTTAAGAGCACCACAAGTGACTATTTTACAGGCATCCGCATGTGCATGAGCGGTGCTGTAACGGGTTGGATACGATTGGAATACGGTAACCGCTGTGTAGCGAGGCGCCAATGATGCTCGGGCCTGATGCTCAGGTACAGTGATGCTCAGGTGCTAAACCCGAAACCATACTTTACCATCGGGGTCCATGCTAATGTACTAAGCCTAGGGTTGGGTCGACCTGAGTGCCATAATGTATGCCTATGGCCTTTGTCCTCGGCTGCCTAAGGTGCGGCCAAGCCACTTCCTGTCTGTCTGGTGTTGTTGTGCCTTCGCGAGTGTCTCGGTTGTGATCGTTGGCGTGTGGCTGCTTTAGTAAACGCACTTGCGGATATTGGTCTCTTGTTTTGGGTCGGGCCCAAGCCCTTACATTGGTGCGTCGGCCGGGAACGAGACCCGCAAGTGTCGAGGCAGCAACGAGCCTTGGATTTTGGTAAGGAATTTTTGAATTTTATAAGGAAATTTGTTTTTATTAGTAGCAAAAGGAAAGCGCCGATATGGCTGACGCCAGTGGCGGTACCGGATCTGGAAATGGACGGGGTGAAGGGACAGGGTCCTCTACGGCACCGAAAGGGCCGACGACGGACGAAGACCTGATGGTCATGGACAGCGAATCACCGACTTGGGGAACGGGCTCGGCCAATGGCCAGCACCAGCGGACAGAATTGGAACGGGCTCGTCTGGAGAACCAGCGGCTCATGATGGAAATGCAGCGAGCATTGGACGAGGAGCGGAGGATGGTGGAGGAACAGAGAAAGATGACGGAGGAAGCGCGTCGGCAGGCGGAGGCCGCCCAGAAGAAAATGGACGAGGAGCGCCAACGGATGGAGGAGCAGCGAAAGGAGATCGAAGAGGAAAAACGGAGGTTGGAGACAGTGCGAACTCAGGCGATCCAGGCGCGGGTACAGGTAATAGCTGAAAAGAACCGTCTCTTTCAGGCTCAGCAGGACCGAGGCCAGTGGCCCTCGCCGGTGGGAAGCCAGCAGACTGCGCTGCCCAGTAGGCCTCGCGATGACGAGTCTGACGCGGGGCTGGAGGACGAACTGGATCGCCCGGTAAAGGTAGCCACGGACAGTGCATGGTATCGATGGGAAGAATTTATGTTGTCGAAAGACGTGGAATTCTGGCAGGCGTTGGTTTCCCTTTTGGCCCCGGGGGTCCACCCTCAGGTGGGCGAGGAATTGACGATCGATGCGCTTCGGCAGACTGCACGGGTGGCGGCGGCAACCAAAGCTCAGCGGGAGGCCTCCGCGGCGTACGGCCCATTATCAGGTAATATGCAGTTCTATTTCACCCGAACAGTGCAGGAGATGAGCGGGGGCTTCCAGACAGTGTCAGTGACACCACCTAGCACGCTGCACGTGCGATACGTGGATCCGGACAAGGGGGAGCCCTTGGCCAGGGACCCAATAACGAAGCGATTTCTGTTGCCCAAGGCCCAACCACCACCGGACGAGTGGTGGCGGGAAGCAGTGGCTGATGGCGCGGCGTCGGGGTCAGCAATTTCGGCCAGAGTGGCGGACCCGCTGTTGATCGATTTGGGAGCAGAGATGGGAACAGGAGGCGGCGCACGAACGGCGGGCGGACGAGGTGGCGGAGGATTGGCGAACGGGCCCACGGCAGGAGGGGGCACGGCACCTCAGCATGGCGAGTCTCCTCTACCCCAGAGTTCAGGGAACCCACAGGGGACGGGTAGCACTCGGAGGGTCACCTTCGGTCAGCAGCAGGAAAGGCAAAACGACGATGACGAGGACGTTCCCGTCGAGTATCGGAACTTGACCAAGCGGCAGTTGTGCGAAGAGATAGCGGCCTATCAGTATCAAGCGGACTTGGCCCAGACGGCGATCCAGAAACAAGCGGCCAGTGCGACAGCGCCAGGGGCGCCTGAGCGGATGAGGGATTCCGCGGAGTTTGCCAACGCGTTGGCCAGTGTCATGGCCCCGGTCGCAGCGCAGTTGGCCCAGCTCGCGCCAGAAATCAAGCAGTTGGCCGCGGAAGTGAAGTCGTTGGCATCACCACTTAGCAGTGAGGATTTGGCCGACTACGAGCGTCGGAAAGTGCTGAATGCAAAGGCGCCACCACCGGGTAAACTAACGGGTGTCTCGCCGCTCAACTGGAAGGGATCGTGTGTGCAGCTGGCTTTGGCCAAGGGCAAGGCGCCCCAGTTGAACATCAAGCCCTACTCAGCCGATGCGGACGCCCCCACGTTAGACGAGTGGTTGAAGAATTTTCATACGAGGATGCGCAAGATGCAAGCGGCGACCGACTTAGAGTTGCTCACGGTGTTGCCCTTCTACCTGGAGGGAACGGCTAGTCAGTGGTTCGATCAATACGAAACCGCGCACCCGGATCCGTCAGCCATGACCTGGACGAAAGTGGTGGATGACATGTGCGCCCACTTTCAAACGCGTAATAAATCGTATCTGTATGCGGCGTTCCGGCAAACGAAGCCGTTGCCAGGTGAGAATTTGAGGAGTTATGCTAACAGGTTGGAGCGCGCTGCCATGAAAGCAATGCCTGACTATAAGCCGCAGGATCGCGAGTGGCAGCTGGTGGACACGTTTCGAACGCATGTGCCAGCCGCCCTGCAGGAGGCGCTGAAGGTTCGGTTTACTGACGATGGGAACCCAGTCTCGTTCGAACAGATCAAGACGTATGCGGCGAATTGGGGGTTGGATGTGTCGTCGAAGGCCATGAGATCTGAGACAACGGCGAAGCCAGTGGCCGTCGCGGCTGCGGTCGCGGTCGAGGAAGATGGGGTATCAGGTATGGAACTTAATGCAGACATTTACGCTGTTTTAGGAAGAGCGCCAACGCACCCGGCTCACTATGGATATCCAGGGACGCCCATGTCGGTTCCGCCAGCCACGCAGAACCCGCCACCGCTGCAGACGGGTGGCACCCAGTTCCAGGGGAACCGTGGGGGAAGACACTCGGGCGGCGATCAAGGTATGGGTCGTGGGCAAGGTCGGCAATATGGTTCGCAAGAAAATTTTCATCAACGGGCGCCATGGCGCGACGAGCGGCAATACAGCGAACAGCGGCGCTCGCAGGACGATGGACAGTATGGGTCGACGAGGCCTAGGAGGCCCCCACCAACGGGCATTGGGATACGGATCTACACGTGCCCAACTACGGGATTCACATTTGATTCTGCGGTGCAACCACGGCCGCATATCGACTCAGCCAATATTACTTGTAACGAATGCCAGCAATTAGGCCATATAGCGGCACTGTGCCCCGACTGGCCACCCTGCGACGTGATGGGGTGCAAGCGGGCCCCTGGCCATGGAAATCTGTGGTGCCCGCTGTTGTACCTGAACGACTTGATCGACGCGGGCAATGGTTGTCATTCGCAGCAGACCTGGACAGCAGACTCAGGAGCCTCAACATCCCACGCCAGCGATGTACTACGCAGATCGACAGCCAGCGAGTGCGATGATTCGGCAAGTGACTGTGGATCGGGTGTCGACACCTCCAGTGGACAAGACAGCACAAAATCGAGTGGAGATGGATCGGATAAAGTTGGTCCCATTGGAACGGCATGCGTCACCAGAAGTAATCATTGGTGTGGATGGTCGGCGGGTGCAAGTGATCTTGGATTCGGGGGCGACAGTGTCGTTGGTATCGAGCAGCTTGCTCAAGCAGCTGCACCCCGATTGGACGGAGGAATCGTGCAAACCATGCCCAGTGAAAGTGCGGACAGTGGACAACCCGAGCCCGAGGATTCTGGGCACAGTGGATTTGGTACTGGCCTTTGGTAAGTACTCAGTACTACACGAGATTATCGTTTTAAAGGACCCAGATGGTTTATTGACCATGCTAGTGGGGCAAGACCTGCTCCATGCGTACGAGGCCACGATATGCGCAAAGGAATAGAAGGTCACATTCCGATTTGGCGAGACGCCCAATGTGGAAATCCCGTACGTGAATTATGGTTCAGGGGACGATGGTAAAGAAGTGATGGGCATCAATATGGACGCATATGCTGTGGAGGAATTTGTTTTCCGGCCAGTGCGACAAACGGGAGTGTCAATGGTGACAGGCGTGATGGCGAGTCTAGGAGTGGCGGTAACCAGGCCCGTGGTTGGAGGTGCTGATGGACAATTGAAAAACTTCGGAACTGAATAAGCGCCTGGCGAGGAGCCTGCAGCAGCGAGGGCAGCTCAAGCTCAGGGAGCGATGGCGAAAATGGTAGGGCCAGGGGCTCTCCCTTCAGGGAAACCCACCCCTCCATGGGGTCGATCCCATTGGCAGAACTGTGGGGCGAGCCAGGCGCCAGGCAGGGACTTCGATTAGCATACTCTCAAAGAGCCTCTGCGGTCTTCGTTTCCTTTGTTCACACTGAAAGAGTCCAGGAGTTGACTTCACGGCAGGTTACTCAGTTTGTCGTGTAAGATCTATGACTGTTGAGACATCATCGTGCTTTGTTGTGCTTCGTAAAGGATCCTCTGGTGTTGACTGACTGTGAGTCTTTACTGCGCCGTCGACAGTGGAACTGTTCGTTAGCGTAGGCATCTTAGGACTGGGTGCATTCGACCAGCAGCCAGGCTGCGCACAGTCCACAGAGCAGGTGCAAGCACCCTTGGCAGGCGCGGCAAACACGCCTGAGGGGTTTGTTGAGGAGTCGGGGTCTTAGTGATCGATACCCTGCAGGATTAAGCCTTTCTACCAGGCTTGGGCTATTGAAGACCTTAGACCGCTCGCTTGTAAGATCAGCCCGAACCCGCCGGCACGAGAACGAAGAAGAGCCGTCGTACACTCGCAAACAACGCCCATAACACCGCTTCTTTACAATTTTCAGACTAAGATCTGTTTCAGCCAAGCTCTCGTCCTTGTCCTCATTGGATAGCCAACAGCGATCGACGGTGACACTTGCTCTCGAGTACGATATGTCAGAGATGACGGGACTTCTCGAATTGTTTGTTGCGGGATCCGTATCGACAATAACCGCCATTCAAATCAGTTTCTGCATCAAAGATATGCGGGAGAACTGGAAAAAGTGGAAAAAACACCAAAACAAATCTAAATTTTATAGAATAATCAGCGGCAAGATGCGAAACGGCTGGCGTATTGCCATGTTTAAATGGGAGGACGAGTATGCCAAGAACAAGTTTTGCAGTTTGTGGCCTTGTTTGGTCTGCTCCGAAGATGGACAGGACTCGCCAGACCCCATTGAACCGACCTTGACTGTGTGCAGTAAGAAACCGATTCCCGATGGCCACGAACTGGTCACTCTTCATCGACGATCATTGCTTCGATCGGAAGGTGCTTCCCTGGTCAAGTTCGTCCATGATCCCAGAAAATGGGAATTACTGGTTTCGATGTTCGTCACGAGGCGCATTATTGCAACCTTGTTCACATCGCTACTCGATGCTCCTTCGTACCGAGTCGTGCTGGTGGACTCGGTGACTCGATTCTCACGCATCGCTCTACTGAATTTCCCCCCAGGAGGGATCGCATCCCTGGTATATTTAGAGAGAGACCATCCGCATCGCTTACACGTCTTATTCGACAGATTGATGTGGAACAGAATAAATATGACACATGTCCGCTACATCTTTGACGCCGTCTACGAAATGTCAACAATTGGAACCAAATCTCTCGATCCGCTCTCCTGGGAATCGATTTCTGTGCCTGCTCGAAACCGTACCGGCATCTGGCGCTTCAATTACGGTGGCTCGCGCGTAATTTTTATTTACGACGAAGCCAATTTGAATGATCATGATCATAACTTGTGCTTGCTATTCGATGGATGTAGGTGGCACATGCAATCAATAGGCCAATGGATAGAATCGCTTTGGCATACGACGTTCGGTGCTCAAATATTGGAGGCCTGTCGAACTTTTAACACTATAATACGGCGAGGACCGTTGGATCCGAAACCACCGGCTGACTATCTCGTCTATTCGTGCCATCTATTCCAAACGAGCGGAGCCCTAGTGACACCAGCCCAAGGTGGGTGGTTCTTTCGGCGATTGATCAAGCCACCTTCACTGAAACGCGTAGCCGCCGAAACCTTATTCAAACTCCAGCCAGACCTAAACTTACCAGACTTGGTTGGATTCAACACATTCGATGAAATTGTGCAGGAAAATAAAGACGTCGATATTTTGTACTTCTGACCATTACTAGTGAGTTGTAGAATTTAGGGATTAGTTTGGTTTTTATGTCTTATGATCGGCTTTGTAATTGACTGCTTTGGAGAACAACACTAAATTTCCATTCAAGGATATGCCAACTAGGAACCCGAGCAGTTCGATTGCATACTTTACTGACGAGCTGCTGCGGCAACTTTTCAAACTCGCTATTGTAGATCAAATTGAGGCTTCTATAAGTTCTGGCAAATGTGTAGTGGTAGTCATGGTAGATTTCGACGTCCAATGGTGCCAGACCCACCAACCACACCTTCAGATCTTTCAAGCTCAGCAACCTTGTGACCAAGTACCCCAACAACCTAACGTTCAGTCGACCCAACTCTAACGAGACCAAGTGACTCATATGATCCGCGACAGCTGGTCAGAACAGAACGTATCTCCCGAGTCTAAACTCCGTGACACGCCCACGATGTCCAAGATGCTTGATCAGGCAAACTAAATTTAAGTCCAGATCAAGACATCGTTGCGGTAACCACCAATTTTCAAAGCTGAAAAGGCCTCAACGTCGCCTGTGGCTCGTAACAGTTTGGTTAGTTCCAGCGGATGCGCTGCTACAAGAAGTCAGCAAGCACGGTATGATCGTGAACTCCAACTGTTTTAGATTTAGAACACAGTTAATCATGGTGATAAATCTCGAATGTATCGACGTTGCATCCTACATCTTCAACCTGGTTAGACCCGACGTTTTTAACAGACCAAACGGGTCAAGCGGGACTTAGGGCCTGGTAGAATATGGACTCTTCGTGCGTCAATGGCTCAGGAGTCGATTCAAGGCTAAATGCAGATCTCTGCAATATAGGCGGGCTTCGTATCGTATGGATGACTTTTCAAACTTTTCAGTCGACCCCAGCTGGCTGATTGGGTCAGGAAATCAGCCATTCTCATGCTGGTCTTTGGCCATTCTTCTGCTCGTCCTTGGCAAACACTGCCGTCCCTTCGACAAAACTGACAATGTTCCAAATGCTTAAATTGCCAGAAAGCATGGATGGATGACGGCTACACCAAAGCGCTGTGTAGAGCTTGGATGGGTTTCTACAACGGGGACTCTACTCGATTGAAAGCAACTTTTTATTGGCTTACCGAACTTCACGAAATGACTTTAAAGACATGAAAAAACGAGCTTATATACAGTATGCCTGCATTGGCGCGCTTCCTTTTTGGAACTTTTAAGACTCTAATTTCATATCAATTAGGTCTAATTAAATCAAAATATTTTAGGTTTATTTCTGCGCGTATTTTTCATCCGGCAGGTCCAAGACGTGTTAGTTTACACACTATCACAGTGCTGAGCGCATAGTCGGATCCCAGCAGGAAAGGTATTGTGTCTGCACACTTTCTGCGGCAGGCTCTCTGCTCTTATCTTCATTCGTTTAGTCCCGAGGCGCGTGCGGTTGCCAGCACAATTCGAAGAATGGGAAGTCCGTCTGCGAGCGATTGGGCGTTGACGACCGGACAAGGGGCCGGCGATCTTGGCGAGTTTTGGACAAGTTGGGTGAGGGTGGATTCGGCCCCGTCTACAGTGTCGAGGACACGAAGTCGAAGGAAGAGTGCGCCATGAAAGTCGAGTCGAAAAAGGATCCAGAATCCATGGTAAGCAAGATGATTTCGGCGCTTGGCCTGAGGTTACTCAGGGAGAACCCATAAGGCGATCATCTTGAAAATACTGGACTCCACAAAACTGTTGGCCCACGCTTGCGGTACTTGCGCAACGGCGAATCGCCTGTGTTTGGCACGTGGTCATGCAACTTCTGAAACGAAGCCTCTGCGATACGCTGCCAATGAGCAATCCAGCGCCAGAACCACGATACGCTTGAGAATCTAGGCGCTGGAAGCCATCGAAACGTTGCATCGAGTCGAGTTTCTCCACCACGACATTAAGGCGGGCGGAGAATAAGAAACGGACCGTCTACATGCTCGATTACGGTCGGTCGGTGTCGGTAAGTCTTATCTCGCTACGCTGATTTTATTGTAGTGGCATGGCATTTTCAGGCAATACATCGCCCGAGACGGACAGTTGCGATTTGAGCAGAAGATGGCGGCCTTTCGAGGGCACTATGCGATCATGACGATCGGACGACATGACGATCTGTGGTAATTGACCAGAGACAAAGCTCGAATTTGCATGGAAAATGTGTTTTTTCATGTTCCTCGAGTTGCGTGCGAACGAACTACCTTGGTGGAAAATGACGGACAAGGACGCCGAAAGTGACCACCAGTCTTGTAGTTGAGGAGTTTTCGAATCTTGGAATTTTAGGTCTCAAAGAAGAAACAAGAAACGGCAGTGGGCGAGTTGCCGAAGTGCATGCCCGAGCCAGAACTGTTCCAAATTCGCGGCATGACTGTTCCAAATTCATGGCATACTGCGGAAGCTTTAGTGCGCCGATCATCCCGACCACCAATGGTTGGATCAGCAAATGAAGTCTATCACGAAACAAGATCGCTACTTGGTCGAGCATCCATCCGTTCGACTGGGAGCCTGGAGGCCAGGCGAACAAGATGCAGGCTGGGCAAAGCAGAAAAGGTACCAGAAGACGAAGCCGCGGCCGAATGAAAACAATCGCAACGGCGATCCCAGGTCTGGAAAATGATGCGTGCTCTGATCCCGATGTGTGCTGTGTCCTACGATCGATACTCCCTAGTGGTGTATGATCGCTGCGTGTTCGATACTCCCATGTTTTCAGTGATGCACTGTTCTTGGCATGTGAAGTAGTAGCGTGAAGTTGGTCCCATCTCGGTGGGTGCGGGCCAGCTTGGAACATGGGTGTGGATTGCGCCTGCAAGTGGAGCGGCATGGAGCAGGTCTGCAGAGCTCTGCGTGTATTTTCTTCTAGATGCCTGCTCGTATTACGAGTCAGAACAGGGGGGGCACCGGACGCCGCGTGGAAATGACAATAAAGCCGCGCGAAGGCTCTCGCACGAAACAATTCTTCATGTACCTTCACCTGTACATTGAGTACTAGCGGATAGGTAGCTGACCTTTGCCTTGCTGATTTCATGTGAGCTCAGCAAAGTGTGGCTTATCGACAGCAGGAGCTGAAATCCACGATTCAGCATACTGTATCTGCATTATGTACGCAAGAAGCGGCACCATGGCTGTGGCCGACAGCACCACTGCCGCTGAAGCGCTCCATGAGAAGGGGCGGAGTTACCACAAAAATACTTGGACAGTCCAAGCCAGGGAGACATGCGAGCGTATGTTCGATCACTCACCTGTGTAACCTTTTTAGGAGTCAATTTCCCAAGGGACCTTCAAATAAGCGAGATACCGCTGCTAAGCTCGTGCCAGCAAGGCTTGGGTTGGGTTGGGTTGGTTGGGTTGCAAGGTTGGGTTAACGATCCTAAAGCTTGATGCACAGTGGTCGCAGAAGGACGGTGTCATTGATTATAAGCAGCCTATTTTCTAGAACATTTTATTTTGGGATCGAAAATCCTCAACCCGCCCTTTATTGCTATTCAATCCGATTAGGCCTATGTTTCTTATCTGCGTCCTTCGTAGCTATTTCTTCGCTATAGCTTGGAAAAAACAAGGCATTCTCGAAAAGCCGAAGAAAGCTGGAGACACTTTAAAATTGACCCCTACGGCATGTTCGTGTTCTCGTGATATTTGGATATTGGATAGGCATTTCCACAAAAGCTATCCAACCTGCTCGTGATTATTGAAAAAGGATATGGAAGTGTAATGTTGGCCAAACACGCAATCTTTGCGCGATAGAGAGGAAAAAAGCTGAGGCGGTGCCAGTCGTCTAAGTGAGTCCATGTATGTTCGAGAAGGCACGCATTTGGGGAAAAAAGAGGACTCCTTTTAGGAGACGCCTCCGCGTGTTCACGAAAAAAGCTTGACGCACTCAAGACCCCCAGTCGATTGCCATATAGAGCCTCATTGAAGCCTTGACACCGCCATTGACTGTTCTCGTGTCCGCCTCATTGACAGGGTGGCGCCAAGAAAAGGTGACTCGATCGAGATTACGAACTGATCAAGTGAGTGTCTCAGTAAAACGTACCTAAGCAGGCATGCACAAATGTGCTAGTGCCAATTGATAGCAACTGTGTTCGGCCTTGGTGCTCGTTATCCCCAGGGTAGAGCCAGTGATGACGACTAGGGGTGCTGGTGAGAGGAAAAGTAATTGAGGCGGGCTACGTGTGATATGAGATGATGGCGGGACTGATGACCAAAAGCTATATTGGGCCCAAACCAGTGGCTACTGTGCGAGTATGTGGAGGCCCGTGGTGAGAAAGCTACGTTGCCCACTCCCTCTCCGGTTGACTATTGGTGCTGGTTCATTAGCCGGACAATGTGGGCCACACCTTCAACTGCTCCAGGGCGGGTTTCACTGCCAGTTAAGGCACGTCAAGAATGAATCCCGCTCGGAGCTTATGATATTATGCCGTTTCTATTTCTTCATTCAAGTCTGAGCCGGCTCTTCTGATCGTAAGACATTCTTTGCTAAATCCTAAGTCATAGTGATAGCTGTGACTAAATGATTTTGAATGTGCCCCCAGGACTTTACGTTGGACCTGCAGGTGCATATCGAGGCTGAACCCGCATGTGGTTACTGCGCACTGAAGGTAATTCCTGCAGCAGTACACACACGTGGAATGAAATCCTCTTTCCTCTTCTGCCACAAAAACGGTAGATCGTACAATCTACAAGTTGCAGCTGCTGCTACCACGCGGATATCTCTGCACAGAATCACGCCTGAGGCATCTTTTAGTTCCAGACCAACCTGGAAGGTTTTGGAAGCAAAATTTGTACTAGTCACTTTCCCCTTTTCATGATCTTCGTATGGACACCCAACGCTTTCGATTTCGGAGCTTTTTTTTGGCGTTACAGATGCCACAAATGACTTAAAAAAAGTGTTAGCCATGAAAAGGGTTACGCTTGTCGTCCCAGTTACAGCAAGGAATACTGCCCACGTATGTTCCGCCCCTGCCCAAGAACAAAAGACCTCACACCTTTGTTACGTATGGTTCGAAAATAGTTTAGTTCCTTGACCCTGTGTACCAGAAATCTCCATGTTCTGTCTTCGAGCACAGATTATCTGGTGATTGAAATCCTCTTTATTCCCTTTACCTCCTGTTTTATCAAAGTCACAGTTGTGCCTTTGCGAGACTCACTTGTGTAACCTGCTGATTTGACAGTTTTGTGGTCTTCTCTTAAAAAGGCAAGACACTTCCTCGGGTACATGCGGGGGTATGCACAGATAGTTTCCCTATCGTCATGGAATCACTGCCTTGAGCCCATCAGTCTACCCCCATACACCTTGAGAAATGCATATATATATCACGCGTGATAAGAACTGTTTTCCCAAGGCGATGGATATTGGCAAGTTTCTTGCATCAGTTTTTTGCACACTTAGCTCTGCCCAGATCGATTGAGTAGCACCATTTGTCATCCGCAGATGTGTGGCACTAATCGTGTTTAGTGGCTGGCTCGTGATGTGGTCAGGTCAGCGAGGCTTCGATGGAGTAGGATGTGGGTTGGGGCCAGCAAAGACTAAGCAGACACAAGAGCATAGACTACTGTGCGTATGAACAGGCCCTGTACTCTGTGCTAGCCACGCACGCGTTGTTCTTTTCAGAATGAACACTCGACTCGCGTCTCTTCTCCTTCTTCACTTGTTCATCATTTCTCACCTGTCCTCATTCAACGCCGTGCCCCTGGTGGCAGCACTCGACTACGATTACGACAATGAGAACGCCCCTCCTCACCACGCCCGCCATCGAGGAGCATCGCGTAGCAGCGAAATACAGGACGACGATTTGGTGATAGACCACGGCGTGAAAGCAGCACCCATAATCATGCTAGTACCCAGTCTGAGATCAGTCAAGAAACGAGAAAGCCGTCCCCTGCGGCCAATGCGATTCGGCAAACGTTCCAAGGAAACAATTGTGGTCGACGAAAATGGGTTGCTCCAATATTTGCGGCATTTGAAAATGTGATACATATAACGCACACATTATAGCGACATCGGTTAGAGCTCCTTCGCTGTATTGTGTCGTGACATCCCAAATAGCGCCACAGGGAATCAACTAAATCCACTTTCCTATCAAGGAAACGCTTTGAATGCCTAAGAATGATAAAGCTGTTGCTCCGCGGGTATAAGTCACCTACGCCTACCTCGGCACATACACTCCGCCCAAGTACTTATGATCCAACCAGCCTCAACCATGCGCCATTTACATGTTCTCGAGCTCGATCTAATCGATCACTTTTCAAATCAGGAGGTTTTCCCCTGAATTTTCCATCCACTTCTCGCCAGCCCCTGAACATTTATTCAATCAAAAGGTCAAACTACCTACAGACGGTCCACTCCATACCCAATAACAAAACGGCCATAAGTAAAACAACGTTCATTCCATTCCGTCTACTTGCTTGCCAGTTTATTTCATCGCTCTTCTGCGCGTTCACTTTCTCAACCTGAAACATCAAACACGAATCAACATTGCATAAAATTACAGGTGCTTTCTCTCAAGACCATCCCCGGACATGACGGCGCATTGATGATAGGCCACTCCAGGCATACAAAACGACACAACCACCCATAATTATTGACGCCCAAAATTACAAAGATGAAAATCACCATAGCTACGGCACCAATGAGAATACAAATCCCTATTTATGTAGCCAACCCCACGGCTAAGCCTTGACGCGCTCATAAAATAAACTAGCACGCGCCTATCGGCTACACCTGTTAATTCAGGTTGTTACGAAACGTGCACAGCTGGCACGAATTTACTAAGCCAGCAAGAAGTCGCGAACGAGCTCATTTGAATTGCCTGCTGACACTGAATAATAACAGCTCGTAGCTAGGTAAGAATACCCATAGTGCCAAGTACGAAATATCCTCCCTAGCTTTGATTCGTGGCACCCCTTCGCCTTCCACCACGAGTATCATCCAGCTACATCGATATTCGAGATCATACCCAAAACAAAACTTTTTGTACTTACGACGGGGGCTATAGGAATTGGAACGCGAACGTCGACGATACGATCCTCCATAACGTCCCCCACCTCCTCCCCCTCCCCCTCCGTATTCATCCGGCCCATCACGACGGCGCCTAGAAAGTGAATCCTCTTTCTAAAAATAATATATGACTCGTCCAGACGAAGGAGGTATCGGCCGATCAGATCAGTATTTTAAATTCAGTCCTACCCTGAAGAGTACTTACCCCATATACATTCCTGGGGTCGGCGCGTGAGGCCCATTGGTGATCGAAAAATCAATACGAACTCGTTGACCATCAATTTCGGTACCGACTGCTTTATCTTTCGCCTGTATTTGCATAGAAGATTTCTATTTGTATTCGTTTTCTCTTTTTGTTTGCTTCCTTCTGTTTTCTCAGTTCTCTTTCTCATTCAAGGCGCGCTTTGACTGAAGTTTTCAAATTTCTTGTTGCTGAGACTATAAGAGAAAACGGAAGGACAAAAATACAACTACTGTATACCGTTATAGCGTCATCCAGCCTTTCGAAGTAAACAAAAGCGAACCCACGGGAACGCCTGGTCTAAAGAAACAGAAATTTTTTAAAAACCACTTTGATCAAATTATACAAATTTGTTGCAAAATCAGGGCCGCGTCAAACGAGGGGACGAAAAAAGTGATCCACTTACTACCCACCCTATTTAAATTACGTACCTTGCGATCATACACGATTTGAATGGCTTCGATTTTGCCAAATTGCGAAAAATAACGTTCTAACTGTTTTTCATCCGTGTACATACTCATGCCAAACACACCCAAACAGCGACTGGGTGGTGGAGCATCCTATAATAACAGCCATAATCAAGGATTTCAAAATTTCACTTCAGGAAAGCCAAATATTCTTACCCTCGCTCCAGCAAAACGCGGCTTCCCATAAGAAGGTGATCGAGAATTTCGACGACGTTTGTCACGAGAACGGCTAAAAACAAACTGATTGATTTTGAAGCAAGTTTTTAAAAAAGCTAGGCACTACTTACCTGCGACTGCGGGAACGTTTTTTGTGATGGCGCGAACTACGGCGATCACTGCGAGAACGAGAACGATGATCACGGCTTCGTGAACGACTGCGACTTCGCCGATGGCTTTTGCGTTTCTTCGAATGATGCGACCTGAAAAAAAAACCGTGGCTAATAGAAATGATGGAAATTTTTCCTAACTTCGTAGCCATAAAGATGAGGTGCCATCAGTCACGGAAAAACGATTCAGAATCTTCATGCGAGAATTGACTGGGGCTACTGCGTTCGCTGAACATTACGCATAAAGACTAGCATTCGGTCAGTGGGTCTAGGAGCCTTAGATCCACTTTGAGTGGTCATACTACCGTTTACGGGGCGTTTCGAAACAGAATGTTTAGACAGAAAAAGGCTATCGGAAGGTTTTTGTTGTTGTATAGATATTGCGTTTTAAAAGTGATTATAATAGGGGGATTCCATACCTGTAGCTGTACCCATAACCGTAACAAACAGCAGGAGAAAACTGCTTCTGTTCAGCCTAACCTTGAGAAAACAGCAGTTGAAAGCCTCACTAGCTCATTCGCTTAACAATACTGGGCACTTTCGCTGTTTGGTCCCCAACATGGGTTAGCTTAGGCTGGTATTAGGCTTAGGCTTAGGCTTAGGCTTAGTCTGGTATAAGAATTAAGCTTAGGCTGATATTAGCCTCCAGCCAGCCTTCGCTTGGGGACCAAACGGCAAAAGCGCCCACTTGCCTGGATCGCGAGCGGGAACGACTGCGACGGTCTTCGTCATTTTCGTGAATAGAAGACGATCGAGGGCGTCCGCGATCCTGAGCTTGATCTTCATAATCATCGTCGCCATTCTTAGCCCCGTTATTGTTTCCATTATTTACCTCCTCGCCAGGAGAGCCACTGTGCTAAACAAAACAAAAGCGCCGAAATATTACTGTGGCATGCGAAATATAGTGCTCTTTTTCTAAATGAGAGCTAACAAACTTACCTCGCTACCACTCATGCCTGCGGTTTATACGTAATGAACAATCAAATTAGAAAAAATGAACAGAAAAAAAACCCCGCTTCCGTAACACCCGACTTTCGAAGAAAGTGCACTCCGACAATTTTTTGCACAACTTGTCTCAAGAATTTTTACATAAAATGGACGACGGCGCGCACATGCTTCCCCACTGTTGCTCGCTTGGGTGACTATTTAAGCGCTTTTAGCAGACAACTTGCAGCTTATCTCGGAGCGCGGAAAATTCAAAATAGAGACCGTTAAGTACAACGCACTTTCTCTAGTGTCCAATTCGCGAAAAGACACGTGAGATCCGTGCCTGACTTGTGCTATTATTTTTGTAGCCAGTTTTGGGGGAACAGGTTGGTCACGATAATCGAATCCACACACGACCATGGCTGGTTCAATATAAGGAGTGTGGATCAATCCGATTTCGCCCTGTATATTTTAGTAGCTTAGAGACAGAGGGTGAAGAAGGCTTGTCTCTTTGGCAACATGTTGCGTGCTCGTTTTGGTGGGGTCGTATAAATTGGAATCAATTCGGGGCACATGACGTCAATTTGGAAAAAGATTTGTACGTTAGCCGTTTCGAAATGAATTCCCAACACAAAGATGTTTTCTTTGCGTCCACGCCTGTCGGCCAGTTGCCTGGCGTGTCTCTAGGAATATCTGGTCAACGAAGGGTGTCTTGGTCGGAAAATCGTTACGCTTGCTTGGTAGCCGTCTCTGCGGCTCGAATCCCAAGCTGACGCCGATCAATGTTTTGTTCATTCTACCGGTTCAGCCTTCTCTGGAGCGAACGTTTTGAAAAGAGCAAGTGAGGCTCGTTTAGCTCGTGCACGTATTGAGAACTGACACCCGAGCCGTCACCTCAATTTCTGCTATGGAACCTCCGCAGGGTCAAGGAGGTAATAAGCCAATCAAAAGCATGGGTTTGTGGTGAAATATACGTGCCATAATTTCAGCTGCTCCCACTGTCGTTGTTCAACAAAGAGGCAACTGCCCACGATGCGGGGTGAGTAGCCGAGTGATACCCCTCCCAACGCGCCAACCTCATGGCCTGTGTGACCACCCTTGGCTTGCAAAAAGTGCATGACCTAGTGCAATCAGTGGGCATTCTCCTGTGCATTCCACCTATGTAAAGTTATATTATTGCTCCAGTGATGCTAGAAGCAGCCTTGCTTTGCAGTTACGAACAGACCCCTTGGTGCGGTTAATCGGGGCTGGGGTTCGATACTTATCATAGCCAACACTATGGCTACCTCTGTGGTGTCCTTGGCGTATCAGTGACTAACCACTTTGCATTTCAGTCGGGCGTTATGGTCCCAGAGTTCACCACGTGTGGTATCATTCTAGCCGTGTTGTGTTTCCCGATTGGTCTTCTCTGCTGCTTCCTCATGCGGGAGCCAAAATGTACCAATTGCGGGGCGACTAACTGAACGTCCATATATTGGCCCATCGCAGAGCAGCTCTACTCCATTACTGTCACTACTGTCAAAGAAAAGCGTACTGCACAATCTGATCTGTTGAGCCCTTTTCAGGGACTACTACTGTTTTTATGCCAGGTCAAGTTACTTTTTCTTCATGATAGCTTTGCCACGACTTGCCACACCGTACTAAACAGATTATCAAACTGTCAAGCTTGTTTTGATATTGACCGCTTCCATATTACATGGGCGTCATATTTCACATTCTGGTTGATATGTGATTGCACAGGAGTCATTTTCTTCCCTTCCCCCTCTCCATATCCTCTTGGGAAATGGCCCGTGCAACATTTATCGTCACGTGCCCTTCTTTGAAAATACGAATTTCACTGCACTGCAGTCCTTGAGTCTAGCCTAGTTCGAACAAACTCAGTCTATAGCTCTCAGCTTCCGCTTTGAAGGATCTTGTTAAGCAGGCACCTCTGCTGTCCCACAGCTATTCCCAGCTTTCCGTGTATGCATAATACCCGTGAATTCGATTGATGAAGCATTTGTATGCGAGACCACCAGGCGACATCTATTCTGATGCACAGAGCATACGGATGGCCCACGCTAAATGTGCTCGTCATTTGTCTCCCTGGAGCCGAGCCTCGAAAACAAGGCAACAGACGAAAACAATTGCGCCCATTTTTTAAGCTTTATGGATGGCGCCTATATTTTAGCTCGAACAGCGTCGATAAGACTGTGGCAAGAAAGCATTGCAGTGCCTATAACTGGCCCCCTACAAAGATATCGAATCTACAAAAGGCTCGTGTGTCATGCTTTGCTGGGCTGAGTGACAGCGACAGCGGAGCCGTAAGCGCGATTATTGTAATCTGAAACGTGAAATGTGCACCACGGGTACTGGGTTCGTGGCCTAGTGGGTGGGCGCCTGCGGCTCACGCCAGGCATGCGATTACATACGAGTGTTCGACTCAAGGTCAAGCAAATTATTTCGTGTACGTTCGTATAATGTGCTTCTTAAGCCTCGAGCTCCTGTGCTTGATGCGGCCTCGAGCATTATGCACATGAACGTAAACATGCTACACTCTAATGCGGTTCAGGCTGACGAGTATTTCCACTTTCACACGAGGGCATCACATTTTAGCGGCCGCGGTGTCGCAGTGGTTCGGCATTCTTCCCAGATCGCGTGGTAGCGAGAGGCTGCTCGTCCGGGCTCGTCATAAACCCAGGTTGCCCCTGCACGAGAGGACATGGGTGATTCACCTATGCACTACGAGGAAAAAACGTAAGCCCCACGAGTAGACAGTCTCTGGGAGTTTTATTATAAGATATTTAGGTTTGCCTCAATGGTCTAAAGCGGTCTAATGCCTAGAGTGCTGTTATGAAAGCAGCATGCCCCTGTGTAGCACAGTGTACTATATGCTGCAGAAAGACTAGCGGAACCGACTTTGTAAGTATCTTGCACCCTAGCATACCATCCCAAGCATATGTATACAGCATGTATATACAACACGAATTCGAGAAGGTGAAAAAATGTTAGTCAGGGAACGTGGAAAAATAAAGTAAGGAATCAGGTTAAGAGTGTTTAGACTTTTGGCAGACCCGTCGAAAGCTTTGTTGAGCTAGAAATAGAAGCTTGGAAGCTGTCCGCATTCTTCGACACGGCGAGCCATTTCTAGCTTCAACTTTGTAAGGCATACACAGTAGTTGCATATAAAGTAGTTAACAGCAGAATATTAACGAGTATAATGTGCTTATGAGCAGCGCTACCAATTTCATGTAACATTCGTCATCCCTTTATCTCTTCTTTCACCTTTTAGTTATAGCATATGATTGATTTGGGGCTGCTTTCTCCAGCTTCGTTGACAGCAGTTAGTCGCACCAAATAGGGATTGCCCGTTGGTAATTGCTCGAGCTTCACATTCGTGGTGTCAGCCGAAACGGTTTTTTCTTGTAGAGACGAAGAATAATGGTAGTAGTAGGCATCGAATCTGTAGGAACGAATTATATAAGAGTCAACCGAATCAATGATTAGCGAGTCTCCCATTGCGTCATCGTTGGCTGCTGTCCAAGTCACGACTACACGGCCATCACTAAGTGTGACACATTGTACATCGACCACTGGTTTTGGCGGGATCATGACGGATACACGGGTGACGATGGTGACATTGGACTTGTTGCTCACATTTCTATCAGTGTCCTTGCATAGGTAGAACCCAGCGTCTTCTATTTTGACTGATCGTGAGTTTATACCGATGGACTCGGACAATAGAAAGTAAGGGTTTCCAGCATCCTGATGCTGTCTGTCAAAGAGCAAGAACGTTAAGCTATTCACCTCGGGAAGTAGCATTTTCTGACAAGGAAAGGCAACTCTCTGTTCTAAGCCGACCACCAGGTGTGTATCGTATGCAATGGGCGGTTCAACCACTTTAGTACCATCCGTAGAGAAGACATATTTGCCTGCTTGGCTCTCTCCGTATTGGTTTACGCTGACGATTTCAAGCCTGTAAGTCGTGTTGGGACTCAAGTTACATAGTGTCTGTTTAGAGTCCCCTTTGACGACCACTACAGCTGGCTTTTCTGCTTTCCACTGCTCTTCCTTGTTATAACTGATTTTGTAAGACAATGAAGATGTGCCTTCAGCCATTGCTGATTTGCTTCGCCCGTCATCTTTCCAAGTTATTGTTGCGCATTGATCCAGCACACTGATTTTGACAGCGATTGGTGGCAATGCAGTGAGAAGTCGTAAATCGAATTTTCGAGCGTATCGGTAGTTGATATGTGGTAGCCAAATGTAGCAAATGTAGTTTCCAATATCTCTCGCTCTTATCTTATTTAGATAAAGCGCATTGGCCGTCCCACTCAAGTCGGGCTTTTCGATCCAAACTCCCTGAAACTCCCATTCGATTTGATGGTTCGGCAATGACCTACTTTGCCAGCAAGCCAATGAAGCATTGCCACCGATGGCAACGTTTACTTTCGTGGTCTCTAGCTCCAATGAAGTAGAGCAATCGAAATACTGAACTTCGATGACGCTCGAGTAGAATTTGCTTATTTGAAGTGCATGGTCGCGTGAATCAATAAAAGTTTCGAAAACGCACCAGAAACGACGGGTAGTTAGAACTCGTTCGTTGGTTTCATTATGCGTCAAGATGCCACTGTTTGTAGGGCCAATTTCCACTCCATGACTGCTATTCAGATACAGTTTGGAGAAAGGGCTTTGTCTCTCATGATTGTCGATGCAAGTGATGCGAAAATTCTCTTTTCCGATGCATAAGTTGACCGTCACTTCATCTTTATTGATGGGTAATTCCGCGTAAGAGGACTCCCCGACTTCCAGCGTCACAGTCACCTCTTCCCCGCTTCTGGTTCTGTTTGTAACAACTGAGGGGTGGCCAGAATTGCACACAACAAATCTGCTCGACAGGAAAATAAGGAAAAGTCGGAATAGCATTCTAGCAATGCAACACCAAAGAGTGAAGGCTGATGCTCGCTGGTGAACCAATCAGGCCACCCTTGATGAACCAGAGTAAAACTACGAGATGAATAGCGGAATAATGCCTTCAGTACGGCCAGAAAATGTTTTGGGGATGTAACCGAGGCCAGACCAAGCCAGACATTTATCAGTGCAGTCAGGCCATAGCAGTGATCTATGCACTCCAGCCATAAAGTCGACCCACCATTTTTCAGTAGTAGTGCGAGTGGTGCAGCTGGCGTTATGACTCGGTGAACTTGTTGTTGTTCTATAGACAAAATTAGAACTCCAGAAGCTTTTAACAGCTGCCTCACGAACTCTAGTTTGAGGTCAGAGAACACGTCATTTGCAACAGATTGATTCGCCCTTCTGCTAGATAGAACTGGGCACTTGGCCATGCCGTGTCAACAGCATACACGTCGTGGAAGCTCCTGTCGTCTACGCCTTACGGTTACTTCTTTTATTGCCAGCTTGAGCACCCCGACATTCAGTACATGGGTGAGAAATTTTTAGCATTAGCATTAGCTTCACATTAGCATTAATATGCCCCACAAGGAGCCTCTTTGTATCGACCTCCGAAAAAACCGGGGGTCGCCTTCAGTCACGCAGGATGGTATGGACCGCAAGTTAGAGGCAACATAACACCAGCGATCAATCGGCCAAGGTCAGTTTAAATGGCGAGATCAATCCTACGACTAAACGGTTGATCAGCATCAACTCAACAATGGGTCAAGGCCAGTTTAAAGCGTGTGAAGGTAAAATATAAACTGGTGAAGCTCGAAGGCTACGTATCCATAGACAAGTAGCTATGATGGAAAAACTGAAAGCGGACGATGAAGCTGACGGCATGACAGAGCATGGTGATGTACTGGTGTAGTTTCAGGAAAGCTGTGATGTGGCCAGGAACAGTCAAACTGAAAAAGTGTATTTCGAAGAAGTTGTCAGTAATGATGGATCATTATCTTGAAAAACAAAAAGGTAGGTACTTATGTGAAAACTTCATTGACGGCTGGGAATCGAGCCAGAGCCCGCGGGTTGCTGGATCCGCCAAGAAAAGCTCGGTAAATGCCGCAGAAGTGGATTTACCTTCCTCCTGGTTGCCCCATCAGGCCGTTTAGAATTCACTAAAGCTGCAGGGCGCAAAAAAATAACTGCGTTCAAGCTTATTGCCTTTTGAGTCAGCTTCACTTTACCAGCTAGAGGGTGCTGCACTTTACTGTTATTCCCCAACGTCAACGCTTCAGCGCACTAGCGATAAGATCGTGTGACACGCAGGAAACATACCATGCGGCCGCGGTGGTGTAGAGGTCGGGCATTCGTCTCTCAGTATTACTTAGGAGCGAGTGGTTGGACTCGTTCCGGGTTTGATCCCCGGTGATGGAGGTCGGTTTGCGAACCATAAACTCTCGCTGACCTCGCACGCCAGGCTCTAGCTGACTCACCCAGTGCCGCCGAGGTGCTTGGAGTGGAGAGACAGAAGCGAAACGAGGAGGTAGTCTCGGCTGTTGATCACCGACAGGGTTCAAAGCCCGCCCGCTATCGTCCGAGGAAGTAGCTCCTCTCGGCCTTGCTTGTCATATCATGCCTGCTGGCCGGCTACTGGCAAAACGGGCTGGAAGTCCCGTGGGTGAACTGAGGCCCAGCCCACACAATTTTTTTAAAAATTATAAGGTTTGACTGCTGGCCGCATATAGGCAAAACGGGTTCTGGCCCACAAAAATTTAAACAAAAAAAGTAACACACAGTATTATACACAGATTAGTCAAAGAACACATTAGCTAGTGCACAGTACATTTTTGGCTTGGCAATTTGCGCTCTACTTTGATGAAACAATATTTGTCGTAAAGCAAATGCGATACATGGCGAATCTAAATTTTTTAAACAACACGGAAGGTGTCTTCAAATTTCTGAAAGTCTTTAGATTATATCCATAATCCATTACGCAGCAACGACATGCCAGTAAATCCACCGGTAGCTTACATAGGTATCTTAGCCTGAGAAAAATCGCAGTGTGCGAAAATTGAGTTGACTGGGACCTTTCCTTTCAACAGGTGCACAGTCAATGGCTCTTCATAAAAAGCCATGCATCAGGCTGGAAAGACATCGTAAAGAACAGACTTTTAGCGAAATAAACTAGGGAAAGCAGAGAAAACAAGCTCGTTCAAGTCTCACGAAAAGACACGATTATTGAGTGAAAGTCGGCTCGACTCATCGCCTGTGTAAACGGTTTGCATTTGAAGCATTCTCGAGTCTAGTTTCATCTGGTTACAATCGTTTTTTGATTAAAGTTCAGCTATAGCAGTTGAAATAGCGTTTGAGGAGGAGGTGTGGAGTCGACGAAGAGTGCAGGATGAGCGAAGAACCTGGACGTACTCACTGCTACGGCGCTTTCAAACAGAGGTTATCGGCCGGTGAGGGCCAAATGAGCGCCAGTGATATAATTTCTAATTGCAGCGTCAACAGTCAGTCACTCAGGTAAGGCCTTGACTTTTGTGGAACAAAAGCATGATCCCTGACACGACTGAATTGAGTTCTCAGGCCCTGAACAGCTTTGGCTTTCCTGATATTCGTGATAAGCGAAACCATAAGGTATAACCAAGCCTGGCAGCAGCAGGAGGGAGCGTGGCCGACGGGACAAAAACTATGACTGAAGCAAGGCAAGTCTTGCGACTTCGTAGTACATGTGTAATGGCGGCTGAAACATCAACCTGATAAGTTGACGTTCCCCAGCCAGGGGAGTTCGATTACTTTATCCCACTATCCGTGGCCTACCAGGCATGAGGGTTTGCAGTTGGAAAAAATCCGGTATAGCTTTTCTTCATCCATCGAATATCTTTTTTTAGCGAACGACTGGAAAATGTAAGACATAATCTAATACGGGCCGAAGACCAGTTGATTCGATGGCAAGCAGAATGTGTGGGTGAAGAGGGATCGAAAGCTCTTTTTCGTAGGTCGAAATCGGCTGATGATACGCGCTTAAAATATGAAAGTCATATTTATGGTTTAGAGGATAATCTAAAACGATCCCAGGAAAAGGTACGCTGATTAAAGACTGATCCTAAACACAAAATAAATGCAAATGATCTGATTTAGGCGCAAAGCGAACGAGATACATATGCGAAGTGTTTAGTGCTGGCCGAGCAGCAAATGAATGAGTTACGTCAGAAGTTTGACAGCGACCGCTATCATCTTTGCCACAGATTGACCCAGCTGGATGACGAGGTATGCCTTTTTTAACACGCGACTGGCCTGGAAAGGTGCTCTGTATGTTGCGATATCCGCTAGAATAACAAGTCGAGGTCTGGGGCGGGCGTCTCATCATCAGTGCTTAGACGTAGCTTTATAAGTATTGTACGTAGTATTTTGGGGCAGAGGCGATGCAGTTGTTCTACGGTCGTCTTATACAAGCATTACTGCGTTACTGGACTCGCCTTCGCTCCCCAACGATGGAGGTTAGCTTATAAGAACCCTATAAACCCTCGCTGTCTACACGCTAGCCAGTGGGTCACCCACCCAACTGTGCTCTCGTGAAGAGGCAGACAAAACTAGCAGACAGTGCGGCTGTCGAACAACACTGCAGCGGACTCATCGTCAATGCCTACCCGTCATTATCCGAGGAAAATGTGCCAAGCCCAGGCGCCCCGCATGCTCAAGGCTGGGTTCAAGACCCTGTTGCTTATTATTATTCCTCCCGGTTCTGTCGGCCATTCTTTTTCGTGCTCTTCAAGAACTTTCATTCTATATTAGGTCCAAAGAATCGAAGGTATCTTGAACAACCGACTGAAGGTTGATGGTCGCGAGGAAACGATAAAGCAGATCGACGACGACGTTCACGTCGATCAATCTTGGGTAAAACCTGACTATCCAGGCAGCAAAGAATTTGGAAAAGGGGAAGCTGAACAATGCCAGCACGTACGGAATGATCAAGTGCATTATTGGAGAGAAACGGCAAGAAAACTTGGCCGCGACTTGCAACGTGAACGCTTGGAGATGCTGAAAAAGATCAGGCTTGTGAGTTGTCCCCTAATCACGGTGTCAAGTGTTAGGCATAACGTTAATTGCAAGTAATAGGGAAGAGGTAGTTAAGGGTTGCTCAAAGCGCAGCTGCAGGTTGTCTGCAATCGATGTCTGGCGGATGGGCCTGTTGTGGTAGATCGTGCGTCATTGTACAGCACTGGCTACAAACTCGACCACAGGCTCTGCATGCACTGACTCGACATTGTTACTAGCAACTGACACACTGTGGTCAGATCAGCTTCAAGACAGAAATGAGTGATCTCTTCCTTAAGTCCTTTTTCTCTCATTCTCAGCTGCAAGAAAATATCAGCACCCTGAAACAGATGCGTCGACATTCGCATGTAGATCAGAATCTCCGCGAAGCTGAAAACTTCACTTTGCAGAACGAACGCGATGCCTTGACTATATCTCTGTATAAAATGAAAATTCAACAGATGGCAAACAAGTTGGAATTGGAGAAAACTCGTGACGATCTGGGCGACGTCCTTCAGCATATTAAAATGACAGATATTGATTATTCGAAAAAACGTCTTCTCCTCAAAATGACTTATCATGTTATATTAATTTTACTCATTTTTAAATCCACATCATCATCAGCAGCCAATTTTAGGTTCTGAGGCAACTTGACAAGATTCGTGAAGATATGTGCGTATACCGATTCTCTCTGGATTCATCCTCTGAATCAGGGCGCAAAAGCACGAAATCACTGCTGTCATCATTAAAAGGTCAGTTAAATAATCGAAAGAAGGTCACGTGACATTTTCTTTTCCTTCAGAGCTGTCATTATCTCGCTCCGACAATGACTACGTGACACCACGAACAAAGTCGATCAAGCCAGCCCTCAGAAGGTCCGATCGCATATCCAACTACGATAGCCCTGAATACGCCTTCTGCTCTGCAAGATCTCCAAGATCAGGCCATTACCGACCTGCCTCCTTCAGCAGTGCGAAACCGACCAGAAGCGTGAGTGCAGGTATGCTGCAGTAAAACTGTTACGATGAGCAATGTGACCGCAACACGTGTGTATTTGCTTATTTCCCTTTAGAAAGCCGTCGAAAATTGACTGTTAGCTGGGGTGGATGCATTGTACTTGATGATCAAGAAGGTTCTGGTAGGCCTGTTTCGCCATCTTCTCAAGACACACGCCAAGCGGATGACCTGTCTTGTTAGTGGGCCGGATGAATATATGAGATGCTTCCGTGAGTTCCATTTTCTAGCAAGTTCGGCTTTATTATTGTGAAAGCTTAGTGTGCTTTTTTAAGATGTTCCTCCCTTGACATTGAATGGAACGAGCTGATTTCCTTTCATTTGTTCCGTTCATGCGAAGCCTTACACAAGGTGTAGGTATCTCCCTGCTGCGAAAGTAGGTAGCCGAGTTTCCATTTTACGACGGATATCAAAAAGACGCCTAGAGGAAACTCGTTCCCCCCCTCCCCCCAGGTGTGCGCGACGTGCTCCAGCCACAAGTCATCACGGATACGTGAACTACTATATATGTGCCAGCCAATGTGATCACGACACGAGACATAACACGTCTTTTCACCTTCTTTCAACTTTATCAACTTGTACCCAACAAAATTCATTAGCAAAAACACCATTCTTGTTATGATTTTATGCCGTAATAGACTGTTCCGCATCACACATAAGTAGCCATGGTTCTTACTTCTCTCACGACCAATGGTTGATTGTTCTTGATGGCAGCCTTGTACTGATCTCTCATGTGGCGATTCAGAAGGGTGTAAATCAAGGGCGAGAAAGCGCAGTTTGCCATTGGGAGTACATGGAAAAAGAAAGCTACTCTGCCGATCGACTCATGCACCTGACCAGATTCGGGCAACACGCTCAAGAGGACAGTGACCAGCCAATAGGGACTCCAGGTCAAGAGGTAGAAAATGATTAGCGTCGAAGCTGACTTGGCTACATTTTGAAATTGTCTCATTCCTCTTCGGCTTAACAAACGAGACTGACTGTAGACACGGCGTAGAATAGCAGCGTAGCACGTAACCATGATGAATACTGGCACGACGTATCCGCTGATGAATGCCGAGACAGTGAACATGGTCCGATCATGCATTTCAGTCGGTTCAAACAGGCATTTCTTCCCGAGCACGTCCAAAGTTTCTTTCTCATCGACATCCACGATATAGAATACTTTCGAGTATCGCCATACTGTATACGATTTCCATCCTACGTCCACCAAGGCTACTCCCACATGCATACCCGCCACTGTACTACTCTTGTACATACTTTTCATATGCGGTCGACACACGCCGAAGTAGCACGCGATGGCTATAAAAGCGACCAGCAAAGACGAAGCCACCTTGTTTAACATTTCGGCCATCCAATAAACGGGACACATCATGTCAGGGAAGATCCAGTGGCCCGCCGCCAAGTCGGCAATGGTCGCTGGGGCAGTTAGCAAGACGAGCAAGTTGACACCAGTCAATCCGACTGTGTAGAATAAGACATTATTATATCGAGTACCCGAATGCCGCACAACAATGATGACGACGACCAGGACCCATACATTGCTCATAAGTCCACTCAAGAATAGAACAGAGTACAGCAAGCTCACTACCACTTCCATCGAATGTAAGCTTGGGGTCATACCCAGAAGTATGCTCACATTGTGCTCGCTCATAAGTTCATCTAGTCTGTCTCGAGGTACAAGGAACGGCGCCATGTTGACCGCTCTGTGACCTTGACACAGCATCGACTGACACCTTACTTCTTCCTGTTCATCATTTATCACAGGCGAGAATATGCTCGTGTTTCTCGCCCCTTACTGTTCGTGTTCGGGGCAAACCTAGCCGCCTTCGATAGTTATTTAGAGTCGCGTGTTTCTTGCTTTAATGATTTTTGGACAAAGGCTCTTCATGCCGCGCCTGTTATCGATAATGTCCTGTCGATCCATCAGTAATGACCCTCGACAACACGCCTCCTCATGAGCGTCAATCGTGAGCTTAGACTTTGTCACATGAAAAATTATCGTGCGCTGTATGAAGTTTTGCACCCGTTATCCTTGCACCGTAGGTTAACAGAGATCAATGGAGTGTTTTCTAAAGAACGTGGACCGTTTTATCAAGGTGCACGCTGTGCCGACACTGGATCAAATCGGAGGCCAGCTCGATTGATAGTTCTACAAATCCCTCTTTCAGAGTGCTGGGCCCAATCGCGATGGGAGATCAAAAGTCGAAAATAAAGACCTCAGTACGCTGTTGCTCTAACGGTAAGCCGTGGGAATGCTGCACTGCACTGCTGTCTGCTATACCTACTATGCCTATCTGTGCTGGCTGCGTGATACCGCCTATGGGCGCCCTCACAATATGGTGACTAATGGAGCTAAAGCAAACAACTAAGCAAAGGAGCGAGTCTGTCGAGTACAAGACTTGCCTACAGGCACTAAAACATTTTCGAGTAATTGCAATGTTTGTGCCTTCAAAGTTAGACATGTTCTTCAATAACATACAGTAGAAAAGTCTTTATTTCAAGTAAAAGGCAGGAAAAGCGACCATTTCCTAGTTCATATTCATGCACTGGCCAACGCTCGCCACGCCTTGCGTGCTCGCTGATTGGTTGATGCGCCTTGCCCGTTGGTGCCTTGCTGTCTGTCGAGGTTTCGTCAGTCAGTCTGGATTGTGTACGTGTCCCGTGCGGTCGTAGAAGTAAAGTCTCTTTGATAAGTCTTACGTTTGCTATCGCACGACACCCAGCTTGACTCGCCAGGTTATCACAAAGCCTCTCGTTAATTTGTTGATGGACCAGCTGGAATCCGTACACGAAAATCTTTTGTACCCTCATCGCACTCTTACAGCTTACAACTTTGTCTTGCTTTCCAGTTGTTACATGTGCACGTGAGGACAACATTGTCACGGAATCAGACCCACTGATACATATGAAAAATCGTTCCAGCGGAAAGTGCAGCTAGTCTGCATAGTCACTTCCACACAGCACGCCGTCTTGCGAGCGTTGGCCAGTGCATGAATATGAACTAGGAAATGGTCGCTTTTCCTGCCTTTTACTTGAAATAAAGACTTTTCTACTGTATGTTATTGAAGAACATGTCTAACTTTGAAGGCACAAACATTGCAATTACTCGAAAATGTTTTAGTGCCTGTAGGCAAGTCTTGTAACTGACAGACTCGCTCCTTGCTTAGTTGTTTGCTTTAGCTCCATTAGTCACCATATTGTGAGGGCGCCCATAGGCGGTATCACGCAGGCAGCACAGATAGGCATAGTAGGTATAGCAGACAGCAGTGCAGTGCAGCATTCCCACGGCTTACCGTTAGAGCAACAGCGTACTAACTCTTTATTTTTGACTTTTGATCTCCCATTCCTATCTGAATAGATGGAATCTGAACGAA